>OX422215.1:651297927-651897927 GCA_949130495.1 Sambucus nigra | reverse complement strand
CATGATGTTCCTGTTATTTGAATTGGAATATATTCCTCTTTGAAGGTTTGAAAATGCATTGATTTAACGTGCTTAACTTTTGCCTTTCCATTGTACTGCAACTCTTGACAGGCATTGTCTAAGACATTAGCTGCAGATGATCTCGTCTATCTGACGGAGCAATTCACTATATTGGAGACAAACGAAAATGGAAGCATAACCTTGGAGATCATTAGAACGATGGGTTTCTTTTATTCATTTCAATCTTCTTATTGTGGAGTTATCCCCCTTTTCCCTTATTTTTGTTTGCATGAAATATATGAATGCATAGTGAAAAATGTGTTTTGCCTTCACTTGGCTCTGAGCAGGTTCTGATGAAACATGTAATAGATGGGATGAAGGAGTTTCAAATCCATGATTTTCTTACGTCGGTAGTAACCCAACCACGGATTGGGTCTCTTTTCCCCAGTTCTATATTAAGAAGGTTAAAGCTTATAAATTGCTACTTTTCAATTTTCATTTCTATGACAGCTGAATGTACTGCATACAAAGGGATGGATTTTGAAGAATTTTGTGCAGCTGCATTAAGCATGCATTAAATGGAGAGACTTGATCGCTGGGAACAATATGCTCGTCTTGCGTATGAGATATTTAAGAAAGATGGGAATCGGGGTATCATCATTGAAGAACATGCATCGGTAAGTTAAGTTTTAATGTGTTTCTATGATTCTTTATGCGGGAAAGCTTTGCTCAATATTTTCCAAAATGAAATCATCTGCAGGGCGTCAAATTGAATCTATAAATCCCCTTAAATATCTATATGATTTGTTATATAATGGTTTATCTATTGTCAAAACAATTAAGGAAGTGAATCTATACTCTAATACAATAAATCACAATTTACAAGTAATTCATAGTCAACTTCAACTAGCCATAATTTGTTTTCTTCGTCAATTATTAATGATGAAAATGACCATCACACAACAATCATAGAGAATAATGAAATCGACAATCACACAACTCCACAAAATTTATACATGATTAAGCCTTTAATGGCCTACATTTATGGTTGGAGTTGTTCCCACTCTTCGTTATAACATGTTTAATGTTTACAACAGAGCATTTGTGAGGGGTAGATCTTGTTACCCCTTTTACAATGATGACTTTCTATAGGCCATTTAAAACCAAAATTCACCAAACAAAAAAAAACCATCAAAAGACAACAAACAAAAGTCATCAATCAGAAACATAAGTCAAGACTAAAGTATTGATGCAGAGCTTCCATCTGTGTGGAGACTTAAACCAATAACATACAAGAACGTGCAACTCAAAGACATGGCAGAGTAGTGGCGAGTGTTAACGCTATCAAAAAGCATCATATGGAGCATGTAGTAAATCTTCATGAGATACTTTTACTTAAATTCATTCTTCTTATTGATGGTAACTCGACCAACGATAATCTCATGAAGAACATTGGTGTAACTATAAAATGTCTCTGTAGTGTAAGGGTACTCGTTTTAATATATAATGTTCGGTCTAAACGTTTTGCTAATGAGTGAGGGAGTGATTGTACCTGATTTGACCCAACTAACCAAAAATATACGAGTCGGCCTCTAAGATCTGATTCCAAAGTCTATTCAACATGTTAACGCACTAGAGTCTTAATTCTAATAAAAGACACGAGGATAAACCAAGAAATAAAAAAGATAATTCCTTACCTATTTCCTACATGTCAGAAAATAAAACTTATGACTATAAGACTTATGCTGCACAATATGAAACTTATGAAATAAATACATATTAGATAAATCAATCAATCAATCATCATCATCATGATATTAAACAATATGTATAATAAGATGTCAATCAAAGTGATTTTGTAATGCGTACTTGTCGACAAAACTTTGATCCAATTTTTCTTTCACTTACAAACATTTCTCCCACACTCAATATAAAAGTCTAATGGCATTTCAAGATATTATCATTCATTATATATAGGACAAAAAACAAAAAGAAAAGGCATTCCAAGATATTATCATTCATTACATCTTCAATAAAATAAATAAAAAACTAGAAATAAGAACTTGGGACATATTTGAATGTGAAACCTTCTAGCTTCACAAATATGCAAATCAAATAACACAAATATGTCATTCTTTATCTTGATTATTTCCATCATATTCTATTTGAGCAAAGAAATGTTGTCATAAAGAACAAATTAATGAACAAAATAGTCATGTTCGAAATGCTTTCAATGATGGTTTCCATTTTATTATTACTTCACATATAAAAATAATGAATGGTGTAATAAAAGCCATATGCATAAGAGACTTGAAAATAATAGGTAGTTGTGTGTCTATATGCTAAAAAAATAAGAACTTTAACAACAAACCCAAACCAAAAGTCATTAAGATAATGAAAATACTTCTCGGGCATTTTGTCAACCAAGTAGAATACAAACAAAAACACTAAATAGATGCCCATAAAATATTCAACTATACATTCGCAACTTGTAAAGTATTGGGAAACTCGTGAGGCAAGGGTATGGATGTATTACTAGAAGTAAAGTTGTATAAATTCAAGTTAAACATATATTTTAAATATATTTTTGTAACAGAAAACGAGTCGAAGAAATCGTCGAACTGGTAAGAACTAAAGAACACCACATACTTCCGGAAGAAAGAGTCATGCGAATGTTGCTCATAAGGTGTTTTATAAAAGATTTTGATTATGAATATTATTTTATGTTATGAAACTTATATATTTAACGACTTATGAGTCATTGGGTTTATGAGGATGGAGGTTGATCAAGGGAAAGAGATTTCGTTGGTTGATGTTTACATCAAAACACACGAGAGGGGCGATGACTAAACCATCGATAAGGATTCCACTTAAGCAATGGTACAAAAATATCGTCCATGCTCCTTCCCTTCTTTCTTAGAAAATATCAACAACGTCATTTTACCTATTAATCAAAATTCTTATTCTGTTTATAGGTCTATTTTGCAACCCGAGCAACAATTTGAAGAAACCAACCAATTTCAACCTATAGTGGTCCACAATCAAATCACCAATTAGCTCCATCTCAACAGGTAAGTAGATAACTACTTTTTAAAATCATAATTTAATATTTTACGTTTTCATGATTGAAATAATGCATTTTTTGTAGATTATAAATTCTTAACAATTGGCTGCCCCCGAGACCGCTGCTCGTGCTAGCGAACAAACAAATGATACTTCAATTCAGGTATGTTACTAATTTAAAGGATTTTAAAAGGAAAAATATATCTGCGCTTTCTTGTGGAGTTTATGTATACTTGACATTGGGTTATTGGCTTATTTGGTTGTATATAGTCTGGAAATTTTTGGGATGTCTTAAAAACAAATAAAATTCTGTCGATTTTTTTCCAAAAATATATGGTTGATGAAATATTCATAAGAACCATTAAAGAAGAAGAAGAAGCACCATCAACCATAACAAAATGGTCTCAAATAATGCACATCCTAAAATTGTAGACCTTATTACTTTCGGACTTCCAAAAGTGGTTGTGTCACGTGGATTCATTGTGACCAATGACCCTTCAACAAAATTAGGGGGCTATGCCATTGGATAAAGATTTTTGGGAAGTATATATTGACAAAACATTTGTAACAAATGAACCATTGCCTAGACCTTATGGAAACAAGTCCATAATTGGAGATGCATATCATTCAACTGTAGGATGGCATATTGCTAATGTACTAATTTTTAATTTTAATTTTTTAATTAAAATACTAAAGAATAAGTATCAATGACTAACGATTGACTTTTTTATTTGTAGGTCAAAGAGGATGTTTGACTTTGATGAAGAAGGATCGCACACTATATAAAATTTTGTTTTGCTTCATGTTTTTTGGCTTTTTCTTATTGGACATGTGATACATTTGATTTTGTGGATGGATATTTGTTTCAAGCACAATTATGTTTATTTACGATGAATGCTATTGGTTTTAATTTAATGGTGTTTTGATTTGATTACTGCCCTCTAAATTTAATGTTATGGTAATGTATTTGCACATAAATACTTCTTATAAATGATTTTTTTTAAAACTTGTTCCGAGTCATATATTGCAAAATAATATCAACATTTTGTTTAGTGCCGCTATTATCTTTCTCGGCATTTTTTAAGTGCCTCTAAAAGTGTGTGTTGAACATTTACTAGGTGTTGTAAAAGGTTATTATCAACATTTTTTTAATGCCGCTAAAAGGTTATTACCAGCATTAATATAAATGCAGTCAACTTTTTGCGGCATTTTTTAAAATGTTATTCTTTTACCACATTGGCTACCGTACTTGTGGAAATGCCGCCAAAAGTGCCGCTAACTTTTCGTGGCATTTTTAAAAATGCCGTTGTTCTTTTACCACATTGGCTATTACCGCACTTGTGAAAATGTCGCCAAAAGTGCTGCAAAAAGTGTTACCGGCATTTTTAGTGCTTTTCTCGGCATTTAATTTATGCCGGAAAAAATCAATATTCCTGTAGTGTACTGAAAACATCATCCTGGACAACGAGCACCCTGAACGAACAAGTCAAATAGGTTCATCATTGGAGGCCTCACTAAAACAGGAATTGATAATTTTCCTAAGAAGCAGGAAGCAAACTTTTGCATGGAGTCATGAGGATATGCCCGGGATAGACGCAAATTTCTTATATCATGAGCTCAACGTGAATAAAGAGATCAAGCCTGTGAAGTAGAGAAGAAGAGTATTCAGTCCCGAGAAGAATCAAGCTATACAGGAGGAAGTCAAGAAGCTCCAGAAAGCTTGCTTTATTGAAGATGTTAAATATCCAGACTAGTTAGCAAATGTGGTGATGGTGAAGAAGAAGAACAACAAATAGAGGATGTGTTTAGACTTCCCCGACCTCAACAAAACATGCCCAAAGGATCACTTTTCGTTGCCCCGAATTGATCAACTAGTGGATACTAGCTCGGAACACGAGCTGCTGAGCTTCATGGATGCTTATTCTGGTTACAACCAGATTAAAATGAAACCTGAAGACAGGGATAGTACTTCTTTCATTACCCCTAGGGGAACTTATTGTTATAATGTTATGCCTTTTGGTTTAAAAAATGTAGGTGAAACATATCAGCGGCTGATGAAAAAATTATTTGCAGAACAAATCAGTTGCAATATGGAGGTCTATGTTGACGATATGCTGACAAAGAGCAAGAAAGTTGTCGATCATCTAATTGACTTAGGCCAGACCTTTGATCAATTGGATAAATATCAAATGAAGTTGAACCCGACCAAGTGCATATTTGGAGTACGAGAAGGCATGTTTCTCGGGTACATCGTCAATCAACGAGGCATTAAAGCAAACCCTGAAAAGATCAAAGCTCTGCTAGGGTTGCGATCTCCAACGATGAAGAAAGAAGTGCAAAGTCTTACAGGACGAGTAGCAGCACTCAACAAATTTGTATCGCGAGAAACTGATAGATGTCTCCCATTCTTCAAAACGCTCCGAAAGACTTTTGAGTGGAATGATGAATGTGAGAAGGCTTTTCAGGACTTGAAGTAATATCTGGGAGCACCTCCATTGTTGTCCAGGCCAGTGATGGGAGAAAAATTATACTTGTATCTTACAGTGTCGGAGAATGCAGTTAGTTCGGCATTGATAAGAATGGAGAATGGAGTGCAAAAACCAATCTATTACACGAGTACGGCCTTCCGAGGAGCAGATATCAGATATCCAAAGCTGGAAAAATTGGCACTAGCATTGATCGAGGCATGTCGAATAATGAAGCCATACTTCCAGGCTCATACTATCGTAGTATATACTGATATGTCGTTGAGGCAAGCCCTTCATAAACCAAAAAAATCAGGGAGATTAATGTACTGGGAAATAGAACTAGGTGAATATGATATAGTTTATGAACCCAGATCATCACTTAAAGGGAAAGCAGTAGCCGATTTTATAGCAGAGTTCACCTATCCTGATACCCCCGAGGAGAAAAAGTTGCTCGCTGATCAACCTGTGGATGTTACAGGATCATCAAACCCAAGTCCAGACAAACTTAGGTTGGTAAAAGGGCAAGTAGATGTTACAGGATCATCAAACTCAAGCCTAGACTAACTTAGGTTGGTAAAAGGGCAAGAAAATATGATCGACGAACAACAAGAAATATCAGGAGAAGGTGAAAGGAAGTAACAAATTTTCCACCGAGGAACACTATCAGATGAGAAATTTGAAGACGAGTTACCTATATGGCGTTTATATGTCGATGGCTCATCTTGCGCAACAGGATGTGGGGTAGGGATCATTTTGAACAGTCCGGATGATGTCAACGTAGAATACGCCCTACGCTTCTAATTCAAAGCTTCGAATAATGAGGCTAAATATAAAGCCATGATTACTGGCCTTAGTTTGGCAAAAACCATGGGGGCAGAGCATGTTATTGTCTTCAGTGACTCGCAATTGATCATAAATCAAATGATGGGAGTATACGCAGCCAAAGGAGAATTAATGATCAGATATCATGCAAAGGCAAAAGAATTAGTGTCAGAATTTGCTGCTATTCAGCTGGTCAGAATACTAAGAATGGAAAATGCGAGGGCAGACGCCTTAGCTCGATTAGCATCAGCTATTGGTACCGATCTACGAAGAACAATTGAAGTTTTAGCTGGTCGGAGTATAGATGAAGATCTGATAATGAACTTTATTACCCTTGATTTAGGATCGTCATGGATGGATCCCATCAGAGCATATATTGAGAAAGGGGAATTACCAACTGACGAACTTGCATCCAAGAAATTGAAGTTTAAAGCTTCTCGTTATGTACTGACTAATGGTATTTTATACAGACGAGGAATTATAGCGGGTTTGCAAAGATGTGTGCATCCCACCGAGGTGAAAGATTTGATTGAAGAGGTCCATGAAGGGTCCTGTGGAGCCCATGTAGCAGGTCGGACACTTTTGTAATGAATGATAAATCAAGGATACTACTGGCCGACGATGAGGGCTGATTGTATAGCTTATGCCAAGAAATGTGACAAGTGTCAGCGCTTCTCCTCCATTCGAAGAACTCCCCAAGAATTATTGACACCCATTACTTACCCTTGGCCATTTGCCATATGGGGAATACACTTGGTCGGGCCACTACTAACAACCCGGGGAAGATTTAAGTATCTCGTTGTTGCTGTCGACCACTTTAGTAAATGGGTTGAGGCTGAGCCTCTCATTGAAATGATGTACGATAAGGTATACCAATTTATTTGGAAGAACATCATTTGTCGATATGGTCTTCCTCATGCCTTGATCACAGATCATGGAACTCAGTTCGACAATGAGGAGTTCGCGACCTACTGTCATCAGTCAAATATCTTGAAGATTCATTCAGCTCTAGGCCATCCCCAAAGCAATGGACAAACTGAAGTGACAAAAAGAACACTGCTAAATGGCTTAAAGAAAAGACTAAATGATGCGAAAGCAAACTGGATCAACGAGCTGCACTCTGTACTGTGGGCTTATCGAACTACTCCCCGAGCAGCAATAGGGGAATCTCCATACATGCTAGCATTTGGAAGTGAAGCTGTTTTACCTGCAGAGTTGGGTCTCCCGACACACAGAGTACTGAATTTTAGTTCCCCTGTCAGCGATTTAATGAGAAGGTTAGATTTGGACATGCTCGAGGAGGTTAGGGAAGAAGCAGCCATTAGAAATGCTGCTTACCAACAACGAACAACTTTGTTCTACAACAAGAGAGTGAATAAGTGTGACCTGAAAGAAGGAGACTATGTGCTAAAGAAGGTGGTTCAAAAGCACAACAAACTGGAAGCAAATTGGCATGGACCTTACCGAGTTAAAGAAGTTGTTCGACAAGGGACATACAGAATAGAAACTTTAGAGGGGGAGGAGTTTAAGAATGCATGGAATGCAGAACACCTGCGCAAATATTATCAGTAATGTAAACTCTCATGTAATGCAGTTTCATCAGTATGAATAAAGTGACAACATTCTGTCAAATTCTATCCTTTATTGAATTTTTTTTGCAGAATACTAGTGCTACGCACTCAGCAAAAGTACTACTCAAACTACTCAGAAAACTATTCCCAAAAATGCCAACTAAGGTTGGTCGGGAAGTATATATATTCCCAAAAATGCCAACTAAGGTTGGTTAGGAAGTAAATCTATTCCTAAAAATGTCAACTTAGGTTGGTTAGGAAGTAAATCTATTCCTAAAAATGCCAACTAAGGTTGGTTAGGAAGTAAATATATTCCTAAAAATGCCAACTAAGGTTGGTCGGGAAGTAAATCTATTCCTAAAAATGCCAACTAAGGTTGGTTAGGAAGTAAATCTATTCCCAAAAATGCCAACTAAGGTTGGTCGGGAAGAAAAAATCCACCAACTCAGTTTAACTACAGTTGGTTGGAAGTATTTTATTTAAACAAAGTACAAAGTATGAGTATGTGAAAGTGATTAAGCGGAAATTTTTTATACTCGTAAATTACCAATAAGTTGCTCGAAGAACAAAATATCATCAATTTTGGTTAGTCATCAAATGATTACCACAAATTCAAGATAGTCGATAATAAGTTGATCGACAAATAACACAATGTTGTTATCTTTTTAACAGATATACATGCACAAATGTAAAGTGTTTTACAATTACAAGACAACGACAATCAAGATTTGCAAAGAAAATTATTTCATTAAATGTAGAGAAACATACATCAAGAATGAAATATAAATTTATTATTACATCAAGATTCCTATTCTAGTGGTTTTTTCCCCTCTACTTTTGAAACAGGTTCCTCGCTAGCAGGTGGATCATCCAAAGCATAAGGGGAATTTATGAAATTAAGATCTCTCAGCATCCTGATGTTCATCATAGATGGTCGATCGAGAAGGTGCTCGGGGCGAGATATCTCAGCATTGGAGTGGAGATTATAATCACCAAGGTATTTAGAAATCAAACACCGAGGGATGGATCGAGCAGGGATCCAGCTCATGTCGAGTTTGAATGGTGTCACTGGTAGGTCGAGTCGCCCAGGATTATGGTAATCCCACAGGTAGTGACCCTGTTCCAGTTGCAGTACACCCAAGGCATTCAACCATCCTTGTTTGTAACCCTCATTATTCGAATTTTGGATCCGATCATCCAAATGATAGAGAGCCTCATTGTATCCAGCCATCCAGAATTCTCTGGGTTTCTTGTGGAACTGATAAGTTAATCATTCCAACTGCTCGTGAAGACTTTTTGCAAAAATTTCCTTATTATCCAAGCAGACTTCTGTGTAGAGAGCTGCTCGTCCAAATTTTGGATTTTCTTAGACATCTCGGCCAATGCTTGGTTCTTTGCCATCAGTTGGAAGGCTTGATTCTACAGAGCCGATTGATTTCTCTGTACCTCGACAGTAATCTGAGCAGCTCTTGCTCGTCCCCAAGAAGCTCTTGCTCATCCCCGAGTAGAGGTAGAAGGACCAACTTTCTTCAAGGTCTCTAATTCATCTCGAAGATTGGCATTTTTGACCTCCAAGAAAGAAAATCCCTCATCGTTCATAGGGACTAAAGCATTTGAGGTAGAGGCATCAGATTTCAACTGGGAGACTTCTCTTTGCAAGTTATTGTTTTCCTGCTCCAACAGCTCAGCTATTTGCCTGTGCTCCTCGACCTCGGTTTTCAAAGTTCTCTCTCTCACTTCATAAGCAGCAAACATTTTATCGTATCCCTTATCATCATTCAATTGCTGATACTTCTTCTCGTACCCCTCGTGCAAAACGGATGTAGATTCCTTATATTGTTGTTGAAGCTCTTAAAGAGTGCCCTGGAGATCTTCAATCATATCATAGTATGCTACGTTATTAGCCACAGCACGGTCGAGCAGGCACTTCAAATACTGATAGGCTTCTATTGTTTGCTCTGAAGAACCTTGACCGAGGATATCAATGATTTGTGATGCACTGATGTCTGTATGACTAGATGTAAAGTACTCATTACATTGCCTCAACAATTTTGTATCATGAGCAGACAATAACTCCATCCTAGCCATAAACTAGTAAAAGAAGAGAAAGCAAGAATCAATAAGAGTGAAAATAGAGCATGAAGAAGAGAATCAATAGTATGTATAATCAAAACTTCGAATTTTATTTCATCATAAAGGAGAAGTACAAAATTCAGGGTTACATTTGATAAAGAGAAATAAACAGAGTGAAAAATCTGAACAACTCTACACCTTTTCCTTGTCTCCCAAAACTTTCTCGGGAGGCTGGGACGAGGAGGTAGGTTGCTCGAATGGTACAGATGGTTGATCAAAGAATGATAAAGGTTTCTCATTTGAAACAACGGATGGTTGAAGTTGCTCGCTAGTGGACTGGATAGCTGAGGGATGAGGTGTTTGATCTCCCATCACCATGGAAGACTCCTCGGAGGCAGCTTCGTCCTCTTCTTCTCCCTCAGGAGTTGGAGTGGGGCCAGGGATGTGTCGCTGAAACGGTCAGAATTTTCATCGACCTTCATCTCTTGCAGAGTAGAGACCCAGCCATCCCTAAAATACTTGAGGCTACCATATTCCACTTGGGACATCATGGCAGCCAGACCTTTATTCCACCCCTTATCCCAGCCAACGCTGAAAGACTTCTTTATAGCTAACTTCCTTTTTGCCTTCTCCGAGGAAAGCTTCTCAGAATGAAGATCCTCGGCAGCCTTCAACTTATTCTCCACTTCTTCCTTTTGACGACCTACTTCACGAAGTCGGCCCAACTCTTCTTCAGCAGTTTTGAGCTTACTTTCAAGCTCCCCAACATTTTTGAGCTTCTCGTCGAGCTCTTTATTTTTCTCTTCTAAGTCCTTTATTTTGTTCTCCAACCCCTTGGAGACCTCAATAACCTGAGCCTTCTCTTCCTCGATCGAAGTGAGCTTCTTCTCCCAAGTGGTCTTATCATCAGCATATTTCTGACGAGAGTCCTTCAGAGATTGGGTCAGGCCCACCAAAGCTTCCTCTATGCTAGACGAGGAGCTTGAAGCTTTAATAGCTTCATCTTTCTTCAAAATTGTATTAAAATAGGTCACCAACTGGGAAAAGGAAATAATATCAAGTCAGGGCACAGATGTAACAAGGGAAAAATGGAAGTTAAGTCAATAAAACTTACGGAAGCAATGTGACGAGCAGCTAATGTGGTGACCATGTCCCAAGAAATATTTTCTTCAATACCTTGGATCTCGGTAATTATTCAAGTCTTCACCGAGCTCATGGCAGAGCTCGGGGCAACAAAAGTGGGAACACCACTTCCAGTACTCGGGGGCTAAGAGATGGAATCAGCCAAATTGACCGGGGATATTTTCTTCAGCCTCCTCAGAGGAGCATCAATAGCCTCGACTAAAGATGTAGGTTTAGTCAGAGAGATGACAATCACCTCGCTTGGAGCATCAACCTTGCTCGGGGCCACTGGGGGCTTCTAGACAACTTTCACAGTAGCAGCCGGAGGGTGTGCATCAATTTTCTTTGTCCCTTATGGGGCATCATGTTTACTTTTCTTGGCCTCTCCAGCGGCAGAGGCAGATTTTTCGAAAAGGGTAGGAGGTCTTCTTTTCTTCATCCTTTCACTCAAAGGAATATGTGACTCAGGGGAAGAACTTGTAGAAGCTGGTATTGGTTCTGCGTCGCTTATCACCGGACGAGCAGTGAAAGATGAGGTGTAACTCTTATACTGCAGCAGATACGAAGCTGACCTAATATGCTCGTCGGCAACAGTCTGATGCAAACTCCAGATAAGTTTTAAATGCTTTATGTTAACTTCTGTCTCTTTTGGAGACTTTTTTTTATTGTCAACTGCAAATAAATGAACATGAAAACATCAGTAACACATTTTATCAAACACAAAGGAAGCATAATTTCGAAAATAAAAAAAAAACAAAAAAAACCTATCCCATTGCCATAGAGAGGGCATCTAGGACCCTCGTACACATCGTTTCCAGTTAGTGGAGGGTGTTGCCAATTTTTCATAACAACCCCGTGCTCGAAGTAATCCCTATTGGCATCTGGGAGATTAACTACTAGAGCCCTATTTAAAAATCTAGTTTTTAAGTAAAAAGTATTGTTACCAACAACCCATCTATAACAAAACATAATTTCTGGAATTCCTATACGAGTTCCATGAATTTGATTTAATTTATGAACTCCGTTAACTATTCTCCATGTATTGGGGGCTATTCTTGCAGGAACCACGTCAAAATATTGACAGAATTCCAGACATAAAGGGTTTGGGGGAAAAGAAAAACCGCATTCGGCCACAAATAGACTGGGGAACCAATGTCCCACAGCCAAAAGGAAATAATCTGAAGGTTCAGAAAGTTCCTCCAGAACAACCCAAGAAGGAATAGAGAAATTAGAATGAAATTTATCAAGCGACTCTACAGGGCAAACCATGATGAATATAAGAAATCAAAGAGAAAGAATGAGATCTTACAGGAAAATGATGAGTCTCTTGACAACGAACGATGAAAGGGATGACCGCACAAGAGAGAGATACAATGGAAAACTCAAAGATACATATTTGAAAAAGTAGAAGACGATGGGATTTTCTCCAGCGCTTAAATACCTTTCCTTGGGAAGGGGTAAAGATAATGATTACAAAAAGAGACGGTTACGCTACCGGCGGCTAAAAAGACAAAAAGGGCGCGGGAACCGAGGCGGTCATAAAAATTCAAAAAGTCTGATTCTACGAATTTGGAAGGAGAAATAAATACAAAAGAAAGTACTCCTAAATTTCGGGATGATCATTTAATACCGCCATATTTCGAGAAAGAATGTTCCACACTCCTCAAATCTCGAACTGTGAAACATTGGGGGCTTTTATTGATACCAAATTTAAGATGCTTACTTGGACTAATCATAAGAAGACGTGTGTCAATCTACGTGGCACGTACTAGCATTTTTACAATCATATTAGCAACGAGGAACTCTGCCTCTCCGACCAACTCAGGCGATCCGACCAACAAGAGCTCTTCGAGGAAGTTTATTACACCGAACAACTTATGAGTACCGAGCTACTTAGGCGGTCCGCGCAGCTTAGGCGGTCCGAGCTGCACCTCGAACAAAGCATTAATAGTAGGATAACCAACAGATTGACTGCGCATTAAATGCTTATTATTATCATGCAGATGTATACGCCTAAGGGGCATTTATGTATTACCCTTTCACATGTACAACCTGAGGGCTATAAATACATTGTATCATCCTCATTGTAGGGGGAGTGGAATTTCTTGAGGTGTCTGATATTTTGAGAATTCCCAAACAAGTCATCAATAACGGAAACAGTGGACGTAGGCCATTCTTATAAGGCTGAACCACTTTAAAATTTCTTTATCTCATTTAATTTTATCTGTGATTATATAATTAGATATGATATAATTTTTTACATCAACACATGCATAAGCTAATAACATACGAATGGCTTCTAATCTAGCTATGGGGGCATAAGTCTCATTGTAATCAATACCTTCTTGTTGGTTAAAACCTTGTGCAACTAGTCTAGCTTTATTTCTTATAATCAATCCACCATCATCCTTTTTATTTCTAAAAACCCATTTAGTTCCAATAATAGTTTTATCTTTAGGTGTGGAACGAGTGACCAAACATTATGAGGTTCAAATTGTAACAATTCTTCTTGCATAGCTAACAACCAAAACTCATCTTTTTCGGCTTCATTAATATCTTTTGGTTCCATTTGTGACACAAAAGCTAAATTATTACATATATTCTTTAAGGAGGATCTAGTAAGAATGCCACTTGAAGGTTCTCCCAATATATTTTCAAAAGGATGATTATTAACGAATTTCCAACTTTTAGGTAAACTAGAATCATTATCATTTTTATCTATATTTGGAGTCTTTTCAACATCAATGGAATTATCAACACTAGAAGTAATGTTTTCATTTAATTTTACTTCATTAATAGATTTATTTAGAACTAAAACCTCATCATCATCTTTGTTGTTTTTATCAAAAGGATTAGATTCATCAAAAGATACATGTATAAATTCTTAAACAACTAAAGTCCTTTTATTAAAAACTCTATATGCTTTACTATGAAGTGCATACCCAAGAAAAATACCTTCATCCGATTTTGCATCAAATTTACCCAAATTATCTTTATCAATTAAAATAAAACATTTACATCCGAAAACCTTGAAATAACTAACATTTGGTCTTTTATTTTTCAGAATTTCATAAGGAGTTTTATCTAAACCTTTTCTAACAATAGTTCTATTTATTACATAACAAGATGTATTAACGGCTTCCGCCTAAAAATATTTCGATAAATTATGTTCATTTAGCATAGTTCTAGACATTTCTTGTAAAGATCTATTCTTTCTTTTTACTACTCCATTTTCTTGGGGTGTCCTAGGTGCAGAAAAATTATGTTCAAAACCATTTTCATCACAAAATAATTCGACATCTTTGTTATCAAATTCTCTTCCTCTATCACTTATTATAAATACAATATTACAACCTTTTTCATTATGAATTCTTCTACAAAACTTGGCAAAAATAGGGTGTGTATCACTTTTATGAGTAAGAAAGAAAACCCATGTAAATCGAAAATAATCATCAACAATAACAAGAGCATAATATTTTCCACCTAAACTAGCAACTTTATTAGGTCCGAATAAGTCTAAGTGTAATAATTCTAAAGGCCTATTAGTTGAAATATCTCTTTTCTTTTTAAAGGAAGTTTTGGTTTGCTTTCTAAATTGACATGCATTACAAATTTAAATTTTATAATCTTAGTTTTGGGCATCCCCCTCACTAACTCATTTTTGGATAAAATATTAAGTTGTTCCATGTTGGAATGACCTAACCTTCTATACCATAACCAACAAGTATCATTTAGGGAAGCTAAACACTTAACATTTTGTTGTGACAAATTATCAAAATTAAGAGTATAAACTTTTTCATGTCTAGAAGCAACAAATAAAACACTATTATCTATAGCATTTTTTATTAGACAGTAATCTTCTTTAAATGTGACATCATAACCTTTATCACACAATTGGCTAATACTAATTAAATTATGCTTAAGACCATCAACTAAAAGAACGTTTTCAATGCAAGGGGGAGGATCCTTACTGACTTTACCTATGCCGATGATTTTGCCTTTAGAGTTGTCTCTGAATGTCACTAGTCCTCCATCTTTGGCAATCAAGTTAGAAAACTTGCTTTTGTCACCCGTCATGTGTCTTGAACACCCGATGTTTAAGAACCACTTTTTTTTGTTCGAACCAGCTCTAAAACAAACCTACAATGGACATTTAAACCTACAATGTGTTGGGTCCATAGGGGTTAGCAAAAATAGGAGTCTCTTTAGGAATCCATGCGACTTTAGTAGAAAATCTCTATTTGCAAAAATCTGAAAAATGGGTGTGTCTTCCACAATATTTACACAAAGAATTTCCAATATTTTTAGAATAATTTTCAAAGCTTTTCTCATTTTCATTTTTATTATAACCAATTTTAGCCTTATCATACATCCACCTTTGGTTTCCAAGTATCAAATTCAAATTCTTTTTTCCATTTACAAACTTTTCAAGACACCAAGTTAAATCCTTAAGTTCAAGTCTCAATTTTTCATTTTCAGAAAAATGACTTGGTGATTCTTTAACTCTTAGTTTTTCTATTTCTAATTTTATAGACTTATTTTCAGATTTTCATTACTTCTATATTTTCAAGGAGAGAATCATATTTATGTGATAAAGAAGAATGTATCTTTTTAAGATTAATATATTTAGTTTTAAGTTCATCAAAATTATAATAATGTTCATCAAAAGGATTTTGAAGTTCATCATGATCATTTGAAGTTTCATATTCACTGTATGAATTAAAATTAGAAGATACGTCATCATCATTTGCCATAAGGCAAAGATCTGCAACTTCTTCATCACTTGAATCTTCATCATTAGTACTTTCATCTGAATCACTCCAAGTAGTAGCTTTCATTGACTTTTTGTATTTTTCATTTCCTTTCTCTTTGCTATCATTCTTCCCTTCTTTGGCTTTGGGATAGTTAGGTCTGATATGGCCTAACTCTTTGTAGTTATAACATCTTGGCTCAAACTTGGAGGATGACTTTCCTTCATGTTCCTTCTTTGAAAAGAATTTCTTGAATTTTCCAGAATGTCCCTTCTTTTTGGCAATAATTTTTTTGAATTTTCTGGTGAGAAGTGCTATATCACCGTCTTCATCATCATGAGCATCTTCACTTTCTTTTTCTTCCTCAATGGATTTGAAAGAAATAGTTTTCCTAACCTTGGGCTTCTCATCTTCAACAAGTTCTTTGAGTTGCATTTCATGAGTAATTAAGGATCCCAACAATTCATCAAGAGAAATAGGTCTTTTTCGTATAGCTTCTTTGACTGCTAGCTTCTTTGTCATATAGGCTGATGGTAGTGACCTGAGAATCTTACTCACTAATTCAGATTGAAATAATGCATTTTTTGTAGATTATAAATTCTTAACAATTGGCTGCCCCCGAGACCGCTGCTCGTGCTAGCGAACAAACAAATGATACTTCAATTCAGGTATGTTACTAATTTAAAGGATTTTAAAGGGAAAAATATATCTACGCTTTCTTGTGGAGTTTATGTATACTTGACATTGGGTTATTGGCTTATTTGGTTTTATATAGTCTGGAAATTTTTGGGATGTCTTAAAAACAAATAAAATTCTGTCGATTTTTTTCCAAAAATATATGGTTGATGAAATATTCATAAGAACCATTAAAGAAGAAGAAGAAGCACCATCAACCATAACAAAATGGTCTCAAATAATGCACATCCTAAAATTGTAGACCTTATTACTTTCGGACTTCCAAAAGTGGTTGTGTCACGTGGATTCATTGTGACCAATGACCCTTCAACAAAATTAGGGGGCTATGCCATTGGATAAAGATTTTTGGGAAGTATATATTGACAAAACATTTGTAACAAATGAACCATTGCCTAGACCTTATGGAAACAAGTCCATAATTGGAGATGCATATCATTCAACTGTAGGATGGCATATTGCTAATGTACTAATTTTTAATTTTAATTTTTTAATTAAAATACTAAAGAATAAGTATCAATGACTAACGATTGACTTTTTTATTTGTAGGTCAAAGAGGATGTTTGACTTTGATGAAGAAGGATCGCACACTATATAAAATTTTGTTTTGCTTCATGTTTTTTGGCTTTTTCTTATTGGACATGTGATACATTTGATTTTGTGGATGGATATTTGTTTCAAGCACAATTATGTTTATTTACGATGAATGCTATTGGTTTTAATTTAATGGTGTTTTGATTTGATTACTGCCCTCTAAATTTAATGTTATGGTAATGTATTTGCACATAAATACTTCTTATAAATGATTTTTTTTAAAACTTGTTCCGAGTCATATATTGCAAAATAATATCAACATTTTGTTTAGTGCCGCTATTATCTTTCTCGGCATTTTTTAAGTGCCTCTAAAAGTGTGTGTTGAACATTTACTAGGTGTTGTAAAAGGTTATTATCAACATTTTTTTAATGCCGCTAAAAGGTTATTACCAGCATTAATATAAATGCAGTCAACTTTTTGCGGCATTTTTTAAAATGTTATTCTTTTACCACATTGGCTACCGTACTTGTGGAAATGCCGCCAAAAGTGCCGCTAACTTTTCGTGGCATTTTTAAAAATGCCGTTGTTCTTTTACCACATTGGCTATTACCGCACTTGTGAAAATGTCGCCAAAAGTGCTGCAAAAAGTGTTACCGGCATTTTTAGTGCTTTTCTCGGCATTTAATTTATGCCGGAAAAAATCAATATTCCTGTAGTGTACTGAAAACATCATCCTGGACAACGAGCACCCTGAACGAACAAGTCAAATAGGTTCATCATTGGAGGCCTCACTAAAACAGGAATTGATAATTTTCCTAAGAAGCAGGAAGCAAACTTTTGCATGGAGTCATGAGGATATGCCCGGGATAGACGCAAATTTCTTATATCATGAGCTCAACGTGAATAAAGAGATCAAGCCTGTGAAGTAGAGAAGAAGAGTATTCAGTCCCGAGAAGAATCAAGCTATACAGGAGGAAGTCAAGAAGCTCCAGAAAGCTTGCTTTATTGAAGATGTTAAATATCCAGACTAGTTAGCAAATGTGGTGATGGTGAAGAAGAAGAACAACAAATAGAGGATGTGTTTAGACTTCCCCGACCTCAACAAAACATGCCCAAAGGATCACTTTTCGTTGCCCCGAATTGATCAACTAGTGGATACTAGCTCGGAACACGAGCTGCTGAGCTTCATGGATGCTTATTCTGGTTACAACCAGATTAAAATGAAACCTGAAGACAGGGATAGTACTTCTTTCATTACCCCTAGGGGAACTTATTGTTATAATGTTATGCCTTTTGGTTTAAAAAATGTAGGTGAAACATATCAGCGGCTGATGAAAAAATTATTTGCAGAACAAATCAGTTGCAATATGGAGGTCTATGTTGACGATATGCTGACAAAGAGCAAGAAAGTTGTCGATCATCTAATTGACTTAGGCCAGACCTTTGATCAATTGGATAAATATCAAATGAAGTTGAACCCGACCAAGTGCATATTTGGAGTACGAGAAGGCATGTTTCTCGGGTACATCGTCAATCAACGAGGCATTAAAGCAAACCCTGAAAAGATCAAAGCTCTGCTAGGGTTGCGATCTCCAACGATGAAGAAAGAAGTGCAAAGTCTTACAGGACGAGTAGCAGCACTCAACAAATTTGTATCGCGAGAAACTGATAGATGTCTCCCATTCTTCAAAACGCTCCGAAAGACTTTTGAGTGGAATGATGAATGTGAGAAGGCTTTTCAGGACTTGAAGTAATATCTGGGAGCACCTCCATTGTTGTCCAGGCCAGTGATGGGAGAAAAATTATACTTGTATCTTACAGTGTCGGAGAATGCAGTTAGTTCGGCATTGATAAGAATGGAGAATGGAGTGCAAAAACCAATCTATTACACGAGTACGGCCTTCCGAGGAGCAGATATCAGATATCCATAGCTGGAAAAATTGGCACTAGCATTGATCGAGGCATGTCGAATAATGAAGCCATACTTCCAGGCTCATACTATCGTAGTATATACTGATATGTCGTTGAGGCAAGCCCTTCATAAACCAAAAAAATCAGGGAGATTAATGTACTGGGAAATAGAACTAGGTGAATATGATATAGTTTATGAACCCAGATCATCACTTAAAGGGAAAGCAGTAGCCGATTTTATAGCAGAGTTCACCTATCCTGATACCCCCGAGGAGAAAAAGTTGCTCGCTGATCAACCTGTGGATGTTACAGGATCATCAAACCCAAGTCCAGACAAACTTAGGTTGGTAAAAGGGCAAGTAGATGTTACAGGATCATCAAACTCAAGCCTAGACTAACTTAGGTTGGTAAAAGGGCAAGAAAATATGATCGACGAACAACAAGAAATATCAGGAGAAGGTGAAAGGAAGTAACAAATTTTCCACCGAGGAACACTATCAGATGAGAAATTTGAAGACGAGTTACCTATATGGCGTTTATATGTCGATGGCTCATCTTGCGCAACAGGATGTGGGGTAGGGATCATTTTGAACAGTCCGGATGAGGTCAACGTAGAATACGCCCTACGCTTCTAATTCAAAGCTTCGAATAATGAGGCTAAATATGAAGCCATGATTACTGGCCTTAGTTTGGCAAAAACCATGGGGGCAGAGCATGTTATTGTCTTCAGTGACTTGCAATTGATCATAAATCAAATGATGGGAGTATACGCAGCCAAAGGAGAATTAATGATCAGATATCATGCAAAGGCAAAAGAATTAGTGTCAGAATTTGCTGCTATTCAGCTGGTCAGAATACTAAGAATGAAAAATGCGAGGGCAGACGCCTTAGCTCGATTAGCATCAGCTATTGGTACCGATCTACGAAGAACAATTGAAGTTTTAGCTGGTCGGAGTATAGATGAAGATCTGATAATGAACTTTATTACCCTTGATTTAGGATCGTCATGGATGGATCCCATCAGAGCATATATTGAGAAAGGGGAATTACCAACTGACGAACTTGCATCCAAGAAATTGAAGTTTAAAGCTGCTCGTTATGTACTGACTAATGGTATTTTATACAGACGAGGAATTATAGCGGGTTTGCAAAGATGTGTGCATCCCACCGAGGTGAAAGATTTGATTGAAGAGGTCCATGAAGGGTCCTGTGGAGCCCATGTAGCAGGTCGGACACTTTTGTAATGAATGATAAATCAAGGATACTACTGGCCGACAATGAGGGCTGATTGTATAGCTTATGCCAAGAAATGTGACAAGTGTCAGCGCTTCTCCTCCATTCGAAGAACTCCCCAAGAATTATTGACACCCATTACTTCCCCTTGGCCATTTGCCATATGGGGAATACACTTGGTCGGGCCACTACTAACAACCCGGGGAAGATTTAAGTATCTCGTTGTCGCTGTCGACCACTTTACTAAATGGGTTGAGGCTGAGCCTCTCATTGAAATGATGTACGATAAGGTATAACAATTTATTTGGAAGAACATCATTTGTCGATATGGTCTTCCTCATGCCTTGATCACAGATCATGGAACTCAGTTCGACAATGAGGAGTTCGCGACCTACTGTCATCAGTCAAATATCTTGAAGATTCATTCAGCTCTAGGCCATCCCCAAAGCAATGGACAAACTGAAGTGACAAAAAGAACACTGCTAAATGGCTTAAAGAAAAGACTAAATGATGCGAAAGCAAACTGAATCAACGAGCTGCACTCTGTACTGTGGGCTTATCGAACTACTCCCCGAGCAGCAATAGGGGAATCTCCATACATGCTAGCATTTGGAAGTGAAGTTGTTTTACCTGCAGAGTTGGGTCTCCCGACACACAGAGTACTGAATTTCAGTTCCCCTATCAGCGATATAATGAGAAGGTTAGATTTGGACATGCTCGAGGAGGTTAGGGAAGAAGCAGCCATTAGAAATGCTGCTTACCAACAATGAACAACTTTGTTCTACAACAAGAGAGTGAATAAGTGTGACCTGAAAGAAGGAGACTATGTGCTAAAGAAGGTGGTTCAAAAGCACAACAAACTGGAAGCAAATTGGCATGGACCTTACCGAGTTAAAGAAGTTGTTCGACAAGGGACATACAGAATAGAAACTTTAGAGGGGGAGGAGTTTAAGAATGCATGGAATGCAGAATACCTGCGTAAATATTATCAGTAATGTAAACTCTCATGTAATGCAGTTTCATCAGTATGAATAAAGTGACAACATTCTGTCGAATTCTGTCCTTTATTGAAATTTTTTTGCAGAATACTAGTGCTACGCACTCAGCAAAAGTACTACTCAAACTACTCAGAAAACTATTCCCAAAAATGCCAACTAAGGTTGGTCGGGAACTAAATATATTCCCAAAAATGCCAACTAAGGTTGGTTAGGAAGTAAATCTATTCCTAAAAATGTCAACTTAGGTTGGTTAGGAAGTAAATCTATTCCTAAAAATGCCAACTAAGGTTGGTTAGGAAGTAAATATATTCCTAAAAATGCCAACTAAGGTTGGTCGGGAAGTAAATCTATTCCTAAAAATGCCAACTAAGGTTGGTTAGGAAGTAAATCTATTCCCAAAAATGCCAACTAAGGTTGGTCGGGAAGAAAAAATCCACCAACTCAGTTTAACTACAGTTGGTTGGAAGCATTTTATTTAAACAAAGTACAAAGTATGAGTATGTGAAAGTGATTAAGCGGAAATTTTTTATACTCGTAAATTACCAATAAGTTGCTCGAAGAACAAAATATCATCAATTTTGATTAGTCATCAAATGATTACCACAAATTCAAGATAGTCGATAATAAGTTGATCGACAAATAACACAATGTTGTTATCTTTTTAACAGATATACATGCACAAATGTAAAGTGTTTTACAATTACAAGACAACGACAATCAAGATTTGCAAAGAAAATTATTTCATTAAATGTAGAGAAACATACATCAAGAATGAAATATAAATTTATTATTACATCAAGATTCCTATTCTAGTGGTTTTTTCCCCTCTACTTTTGAAACAAGTTCCTCGCTAGCAGGTGGATCATCCAAAGCATAAGGGGAATTTATGAAATTAAGATCTCTCAGCATCCTGATGTTCATCATAGATGGTCGATCGAGAAGGTGCTCGGGGCGAGATATCTCAGCATTGGAGTGGAGATTATAATCACCAAGGTATTTAGAAATCAAACACCGAGGGATGGATCGAGCAGGGATCCAGCTCATGTCGAGTTTGAATGGTGTCACTGGTAGGTCGAGTCGCCCAGGATTATGGTAATCCCACAGGTAGTGACCCTGTTCCAGTTGCAGTACACCCAAGGCATTCAACCATCCTTGTTTGTAACCCTCATTATTCGAATTTTGGATCCGATCATCCAAATGATAGAGAGCCTCATTGTATCCAGCCATCCAGAATTCTCTGGGTTTCTTGTGGAACTGATAAGTTAATCATTCCAACTGCTCGTGAAGACTTTTTGCAAAAATTTCCTTATTATCCAAGCAGACTTCTGTGTAGAGAGCTGCTCGTCCAAATTTTGGATTTTCTTAGACATCTCGGCCAATGCTTGGTTCTTTGCCATCAGTTGGAAGGCTTGATTCTACAGAGCCGATTGAGTTCTCTGTACCTCGACTGTAATCCGAGCAGCTCTTGCTCATCCCCGAGAAGCTCTTGCTCATCACCGAGTAGAGGTAGAAGGACCAACTTTCTTCAAGGTCTCTAATTCATCTCGAAGATTGGCATTTTTGACCTCCAAGAAAGAAAATCCCTCATCGTTCATAGGGACTAAAGCATTTGAGGTAGAGGCATCAGATTTCAACTGGGAGACTTCTCTTTGCAAGTTATTGTTTTCCTGCTCCAACAGCTCAGCTATTTGCCTGTGCTCCTCGACCTCGGTTTTCAAAGTTCTCTCTCTCACTTCATAAGCAGCAAACATTTTATCGTATCCCTTATCATCATTCAATTGCTGATACTTATTCTCGTACCCCTCGTGCAAAACGGATGTAGATTCCTTATATTGTTGTTGAAGCTCTTAAAGAGTGCCCTGGAGATCTTCAATCATATCATAGTATGCTACGTTATTAGCCACAGCACGGTCGAGCAGGCACTTCAAATACTGATAGGCTTCAATTGTTTGCTCTGAAGAACCTTGACCGAGGATATCAATGATTTGTGATGCACTGATGTCTGTATGACTAGATGTAAAGTACTCATTACATTGCCTCAACAATTTTATATCATGAGCAGATAATAACTCCATCCTAGCCATAAACTAGTAAAAGAAGAGAAAGCAAGAATCAATAAGAGTGCAAACAGAGCATGAAGAAGAGAATCAATAGTATGTATAATCAAAACTTCGAATTTTATTTCATCATAAAGGAGAAGTACAAAATTCAGTGTTACATTTGATAAAGAGAAATAAACAGAGTGAAAAATCTGAACAACTCTACACCTTTTCCTTGTCTCCCAAAACTTTCTCGGGAGGCTGGGACGAGGAGGTAGGTTGCTCGAATGGTACAGATGGTTGATCAAATAATGATAAAGGTTTCTCATTTGAAACAACGGATGGTTGAAGTTGCTCGCTAGTGGACTGGATAGCTGAGGGATGAGGTGTTTGATCTCCCATCACCATGGAAGACTCCTCGGAGGCAGCTTCGTCCTCTTCTTCTCCCTCAGGAGTTGGAGTGGGGCCAGGGATGTGTCGCTGAAACAGGTCATAATTTTCATCGACCTTCATCTCTTGCAGAGCAGAGACCCAGCCATCCCTAAAATTCTTGAGGCTACCATATTCCACTTGGGACATCATGGCAACCAGACCTTTATTCCACCCCTTATCCCAGCCAACGCTGAAAGACTTCTTTATAGCTAACTTCCTTTTTGCCTTCTCCGAGGAAAGCTTCTCAGAAAGAAGATCCTCGACAACCTTCAGCTTATTCTCCACTTCTTCCTTTTGACGACCTACTTCACGAAGTCGGCCCAACTCTTCTTCAGCAGTTTTGAGCTTACTTTCAAGCTCCCCAACATTTTTGAGCTTCTCGTCGAGCTCTTTATTTTTCTCTTCCAAGTCCTTTATTTTGTTCTCCAACCCCTTGGAGACCTCAATAACCTGAGCCTTCTCTTCCTCGATCGAAGTGAGCTTCTTCTCCCAAGTGGTCTTATCATCAGCATATTTCTGACGAGAGTCCTTCAGAGATTGGGTCAGGCCCACCAAAGCTTCCTCTATGCTAGACGAGGAGCTTGAAGCTTTAATAGCTTCATCTTTCTTCAAAATTGTATTAAAACAGGTCACCAACTGGGAAAAGGAAATAATATCAAGTCAGGGCACAGATGTAACAAGGGAAAAATGGAAGTTAAGTCAATAAAACTTACGGAAGCAATGTGACGAGCAGCTAATGTGGTGACCATGTCCCGAGAAAGATTTTCTTCAATACCTTGGATCTCGGTAATTATTCAAGTCTTCACCGAGCTCATGGCAGAGCTCGGGACAACAAAAGTGGGAACACCACTTCCAGTACTCGGGGGCTGAGAGATGGATTCAGCCAAATTGACCGGGGAGATTTTCTTCAGCCTCCTCAGAGGAGCATCAACAGCCTCGACTAAAGATGTAGGTTTAGTCAGAGAGATGACAATCACCTCGCTTGGAGCATCAACCTTGCTCGGGGCCACTGGGGGCTTCTCGACAACTTTCACAGTAGCAGCCGGAGGGTGTGCATCAATTTTCTTTGTCCCTTATGGGGCATCATGTTTACTTTTCTTGGCCTCTCCAGCGGCAGAGGCAGATTTTTCGAAAAGGGTAGGAGGTCTTCTTTTCTTCATCCTTTCACTCAAAGGAATATGTGACTCAGGGGAAGAACTTGTAGAAGCTGGTATTGGTTCTGCGTCGCTTATCACCGGACGAGCAGTGAAAGATGAGGTGTAACTCTTATACTGCAGCAGATACGAAGCTGACCTAATATGCTCGTCGGCAACAGTCTGATGCAAACTCCAGATAAGTTTTAAATGCTTTATGTTAACTTCTGTCTCTTTTGGAGACTTTTTTTTATTGTCAACTGCAAATAAATGAACATGAAAACATCAGTAACACATTTTATCAAACACAAAGGAAGCATAATTTCGAAAATAAAAAAAAAACAAAAAAAAACTATCCCATTGCCATAGAGAGGGCATCTAGGACCCTGGTACACATCGTTTCCAGTTAGTGGAGGGTGTTGCCAATTTTTCATAACAACCCCGTGCTCGAAGTAATCCCTATTGGCATCTGGGAGATTAACTACTAGAGCCCTATTTAAAAATCTAGTTTTTAAGTAAAAAGTATTGTTACCAACAACCCATCTATAACAAAACATAATTTCTGGAATTCCTATACGAGTTCCATGAATTTGATTTAATTTATGAACTCCGTTAACTATTCTCCATGTATTGGGGGCTATTCTTGCAGGAACCACGTCAAAATATTGACAGAATTCCAGACATAAAGGGTTTGGGGGAAAAGAAAAACCGCATTCGGCCACAAATAGACTGGGGAACCAATGTCCCACAGCCAAAAGGAAATAATCTGAAGGTTCAGAAAGTTCCTCCAGAACAACCCAAGAAGGAATAGAGAAATTAGAATGAAATTTATCAAGTGACTCTACAGGGTAAACCATGATGAATACAAGAAATCAAAGAGAAAGAATGAGATCTTACAGGAAAATGATGAGTCTCTTGACAACGAACGATGAAAGGGATGACCGCACAAGAGAGAGATACAATGGAAAACTCAAAGATACAAATTTGAAAAAGTAGAAGACGATGGGATTTTCTCCAGCGCTTAAATACCTTGCCTTGGGACGGGGTAAAGATAATGATTACAAAAAGAGACGGTTACGCTACCGGCGGCTAAAAAGACAAAAAGGGCGCGGGAACCGAGGCGGTCATAAAAATTCAAAAAGTCTGATTCTACGAATTTGGAAGGAGAAATAAATACAAAAGAAAGTACTCCTAAATTTCGGGATGATCATTTAATACCGCCATATTTCGAGAAAGAATGTTCCACACTCCTCAAATCTCGAACTGTGAAACATTGGGGGCTTTTATTGATACCAAATTTAAGCTGCTTACTTGGACTAATCATAAGAAGACGTGTGTCAATCTACGTGGCACGTACTAGCATTTTTACAATCATATTAGCAACGAGGAACTCTGCCTCTCCGACCAACTCAGGCGATCCGACCAACAAGAGCTCTTCGAGGAAGTTTATTACACCGAACAACTTATGAGTACCGAGCTACTTAGGCGGTCCGCGCAGCTTAGGCGGTCCGAGCTGCACCTCGAACAAAGCATTAATAGTAGGATAACCAACAGATTGACTGCGCATTAAATGCTTATTATTATCATGCAGATGTATACGCCTAAGGGGCATTTATGTATTACCCTTTCACATGTACAACCTGAGGGCTATAAATACATTGTATCATCCTCATTGTAGGGGGAGTGAAATTTCTTGAGGTGTCTGATATTTTGAGAATTCCCAAACAAGTCATCAATTACGGAAACAGTGGACATAGGCCATTCTTATAAGGCTGAACCACTTTAAAATTTCTTTATCTCATTTAATTTTATCTGTGATTATATAATTAGATATGATATAATTTTTTACATCAACACATGCATAAGCTAATAACATACGAATGGCTTCTAATCTAGCTATGGGGGCATAAGTCTCATTGTAATCAATACCTTCTTGTTGGTTAAAACCTTGTGCAACTAGTCTAGCTTTGTTTCTTATAATCAATCCACCATCATCCTTTTTATTTCTAAAAACCCATTTAGTTCCAATAATAGTTTTATCTTTAGGTGTGGAACGAGTGACCAAACATTATGACGTTCAAATTGTAACAATTCTTCTTGCATAGCTAACAACCAAAACTCATCTTTTTCGGCTTCATTAATATCTTTTGGTTCAATTTGTGACACAAAAGCTAAATTATTACATATATTCTTTAAGGAGGATCTAGTAAGAATGCCACTTGAAGGTTCTCCCAATATATTTTCAAAAGGATGATTATTAACGAATTTCCAACTTTTAGGTAAACTAGAATCATTATCATTTTTATCTATATTTGGAGTCTTTTCAACATCAATGGAATTATCAACACTAGAAGTAATGTTTTCATTTAATTTTACTTCATTAATAGATTTATTTAGAACTAAAACCTCATCATCATCTTTGTTGTTTTTAGCAAAAGGATTAGTTTCATCAAAAGATACATGTATAAATTCTTAAACAACTAAAGTCCTTTTATTAAAAACTCTATATGCTTTACTATGAAGTGCATACCCAAGAAAAATACCTTCATCCGATTTTGCATCAAATTTACCCAAATTATCTTTATCAATTAAAATAAAACATTTACATCCGAAAACCTTGAAATAACTAACATTTGGTCTTTTATTTTTCAGAATTTCATAAGGAGTTTTATCTAAACCTTTTCTAACAATAGTTCTATTTATTACATAACAAGATGTATTAACGGCTTCCGCCTAAAAATATTTCGATAAATTATGTTCATTTAGCATAGTTCTAGCCATTTCTTGTAAAGATCTATTCTTTCTTTTTACTACTCCATTTTCTTGGGGTGTCCTAGGTGCAGAAAAATTATGTTCAAAACCATTTTCATCACAAAATAATTCGACATCTTTGTTATCAAATTCTCTTCCTCTATCACTTATTATAAATACAATATTACAACCTTTTTCATTTTGAATTCTTCTACAAAACTTGGCAAAAATAGGGTGTGTATCACTTTTATGAGTAAGAAAGAAAACCCATGTAAATCGAAAATAATCATCAACAATAACAAGAGCATAATATTTTCCACCTAAACTAGCAACTTTATTAGGTCCGAATAAGTCTAAGTGTAATAATTCTAAAGGCCTATTAGTTGAAATATCTCTTTTCTTTTTAAAGGAAGTTTTGGTTTGCTTTCTAAATTGACATGCATTACAAACTTTATCTTTTATAATCTTAGTTTTGGGCATCCCCCTCACTAACTCATTTTTGGATAAAATATTAAGTTGTTCCATGTTGGAATGACCTAACCTTCTATACCATAACCAACAAGTATCATTTAGGGAAGCTAAACACTTAACATTTTGTTGTGACAAATTATCAAAATTAAGAGTATAAACTTTTTCATGTCTAGAAGCAACAAATAAAACACTATTATCTATAGCATTTTTTATTAGACAGTAATCTTCTTTAAATGTGACATCATAACCTTTATCACACAATTGGCTAATACTAATTAAATTATGCTTAAGACCATCAACTAAAAGAACGTTTTCAATGCAAGGGGGAGGATCCTTACTGACTTTACCTATGCCGATGATTTTGCCTTTAGAGTTGTCTCTGAATGTCACTAGTCCTCCATCTTTGGCAATCAAGTTAGAAAACTTGCTTTTGTCACCCGTCATGTGTCTTGAACACCCGATGTTTAAGAACCACTTTTTTTTGTTCGAACCAGCTCTAAAACAAACCTACAATGGACATTTAAACCTACAATGTGTTGGGTCCATAGGGGTTAGCAAAAATAGGAGTCTCTTTAGGAATCCATGCGACTTTAGTAGAAAATCTCTATTTGCAAAAATCTGAAAAATGGGTGTGTCTTCCACAATATTTACACAAAGAATTTCCAATATTTTTAGAATAATTTTCAAAGCTTTTCTCATTTTCATTTTTATTATAACCAATTTTAGCCTTATCATACATCCACCTTTGGTTTCCAAGTATCAAATTCAAATTCTTTTTTCCATTTACAAACTTTTCAAGACACCAAGTTAAATCCTTAAGTTCAAGTCTCAATTTTTCATTTTCAGAAGAATGACTTGGTGATTCTTTAACTCTTAGTTTTTCTATTTCTAATTTTATAGACTTATTTTCAGATTTTCATTACTTCTATATTTTCAAGGAGAGAATCATATTTATGTGATAAAGAAGAATGTATCTTTTTAAGATTAATATATTTAGTTTTAAGTTCATCAAAATTATAATAATGTTCATCAAAAGGATTTTGAAGTTCATCATGATCATTTGAAGTTTCATATTCACTGTATGAATTAAAATTAGAAGATACGTCATCATCATTTGCCATAAGGCAAAGATCTGCAACTTCTTCATCACTTGAATCTTCATCATTAGTACTTTCATCTGAATCACTCCAAGTAGTAGCTTTCATTGACTTTTTGTATTTTTAATTTCCTTTCTCTTTGCTATCATTCTTCCCTTCTTTGGCTTTGGGATAGTTAGGTCTGATATGGCCTAACTCTTTGTAGTTATAACATCTTGGCTCAAACTTGGAGGATGACTTTCCTTCATGTTCCTTCTTTGAAAAGAATTTCTTGAATTTTCCAGAATGTCCCTTCTTTTTGGCAATAATTTTTTTGAATTTTCTGGTGAGAAGTGCTATATCACCGTCTTCATCATCATGAGCATCTTCACTTTCTTTTTCTTCCTCAATGGATTTGAAAGAAATAGTTTTGCTAACCTTGGGCTTCTCATCTTCAACAAGTTCTTTGAGTTGCATTTCATGAGTAATTAAGGATCCCAACAATTCATCAAGAGAAATAGGTCTTTTTCGTATAGCTTCTTTGACTGCTAGCTTCTTTGTCATATAGGCTGATGGTAGTGACCTGAGAATCTTACTCACTAATTCAGAGTCAATATAGGTTTTGCCAAGAGATTTCAAACCATTTATAATATTTGAAAATCTAGTAAACATATCAGAGATAGTTTCATCTGTTTTCATTTCAAAAAGCTCATAGGTATGAAAAAGCATGCTTATTTTATCCTCTTTCACTTGACTAGTTCCTTCATAAGTAATTTCTAATCTATCCCAAATTTCTTTTGCACTTTCACAACAACATATTATGTTATATTCATTAACATCAAGAGCACAACGTAAAATATTCATGGCTTTGGCATTTACTTGAATTTTCTGAATATCAGCATCATTCCATTCATTTTCATCTTTAGGAACATTTTCATTCTCAACAATTTTCATGGGAATATTTGGACCATTTATAATAACTCTCCAAATAGCATAATCCTTTGATTGAACAACATTTTTCATTCTATTTTTCCAATAGCTATAATTGTTTCCTGAAAATATAGGAGGTCTATTTATCGATTGACCCTCACTAAGAGATGAAACACTAAAGTTTTCCATTAATCGTAAACTCTAAAGATGTTTAAAACAAAGATAATAAATTAGAGCGTGGCTCTAATACCGATTGTTGCCCAGATATTAAGTCAAGAGGGGGGGGGGGGGGGTGAATTGAGTTTAGCAAACTTTTTGTAACTTTAATTACAAATTCAATAAATATTTATCTTTAAAGCACTTAAATCTAAAAATCAGATTAATAACACAAATAAAATTGTAAAGATCACAAATTCATTTAATCAAGATGAATTACATATTTTAATACCCACTAAATAAATTACCAAGTTTAGCTCATAATATAAGTTTATATTCTTAATTTTAATCTAAAGTGATTATCCCAATAGTGTTAAATAAGTACAACAAATTAATTACACAGGTGGTCTTTCAAGATTATAAGATCCAAATAAATTTATAAATAATTTTCATAAATAATAAAAACTAATATTCTGAGATTAATTAAATATTACAAAAATAAATATTTCTGTCTTAAAATAAAATTATCAAATTTTCGGATTTAAATAACTTCCAAATGTAAGTGATTAAAATAAAATAAAATTAATCAATCACAAGCATATAAATAAATTTAAATGCTGAAAATAAATGACATCGTATTTTTAACGTGGTTCGGCCAAAACTCGGCCTACGTCCACGTCCCAAGAGCAAGCTTCCGTCTCCCGTGCTTCACTAGTCCTGATCCACTTGAAGGTTGGATCAAACCACCACATTAAAATCGAGCAGGAAAACCAGCTACTGGTACAACTTCCGAAGCTAAAAGCCAAAGCTTCAAAAATAAATTTGGAGTTTAAGTACAAAGGTTTGGATGTTGAAACTCTTTAATGTACAAATGTAAATCTGAGATTCTTCTTCAAATTCAAGTAGACTTCACAATGAATCCAATATTTTTGTCTCAAGTCTTCACTAAAAATCTTGTAGCTGAATAATGACTTTTGAGCTCTTGAATTTCTTCAACAAATAGCAGAATATTAGATCGTAACTAACTCAAAACTTGTAGATGTGAATGTCAAATTGCAGATGAGTAGAATAATGAAGGTACAAATCTGATTGCTCTCTATTTTTTGACCCCTTTTTTTGTTCAGTTCATACATGCTTTCTTCTTGCAACCGGTGGACAATATATTCTAAAAGAAAATAGATGTTGGGGATTTTGAAGAGAGATAATAATAAAAGAAGTCCTCTATTTTCAAAACGTCACCAGTCAATAGAGATAGAGAAAAAGAAATAAGGGTACTGTTATTACTATCATTACAATCTGTCAACAGAAAAAAAAAGTGTCCAAGTCAAATAATAGGCGTGAGATTTGGATGAATTAAGTGGTGTTGGACCAAGACGGATATCAAATCTTTAAATAAAGATTTTGTCCGTGTACCACCTATTGGTATAACTAGTATAGATCCAAGAGAGATTCGGTCCAAAAAAAATTATATAACTGAACGAATAATTATCTTAAGAGAATAAAATGAATTCTAAATCTTGTCTCATATTATTTTCAAGAACAAAGTCTGCCGGAGCAGTTCGCACGCGACTCAATGGAAGAGACATGAAAATCACGTCCCAAGAAATGAATTCACAAAGAAGTGAGCTAAAAGGTTTTCCCAACCATTGATAGAGAAGTACACGGATGGGACAAGACAAGGGGTGTAAGCATTAAAACTGCACTAGACTATTCCTACCGTGGCTTAAGGAATAAAGTGGATAGCTTTAGCATGAAAAGAAATAACCCATTTGGGTCTCTCAATGGGATGCAAAAAAGCAAGCATAGCTGACAGAGGTAAGACATGAATTACATTCAATCACAATTGTACCAACTTATATATAAATATTATATATAAACGTACCATATAAAGAAAGAGATGATTAGTACATGTGGGGCCCAAGATTTAAAAGAACACAAAGCAAAGGATAGAAGTAAGCGTGTGATTGTGGCAAAACAAGTGCACAAAAAAATTAGTCAATTTAACTGTATGATTCTAGGTGCATTAACGTGGGGCTATATAAAAACTTATCAAAGAAAATATTTCGTATAATATAATTAAGAACATCAAAAATACAAATAAAATATAAATAAATATAGATATCTAAGATATAGATAAAACGTAATATTGACATAAATAAACGTAATATATAATTAAGTATAGTATAAATAAAAAAAATATTCGGACAAAATAAGTAATAAAAAAATAATAGCAACAATATTTGGTAGATTGATATATATTATTACTGAGAAAATGACATCTCCAACTGACAAAGTAGATGGCACAAATAATCCATATCTTCTCAAGATTTTACACAATTTCATCACTCTACTATATGTCAATCAAGACTTATGCCATTTCATGAGTTCCAAGCGAAAGGACCAAAGCTAAGTTTATTTGCAGTAGGTAAGAGTAAAGAAATAATAAGACTAAAGCTCATAAAAGTAAGTAGCAGGTATGACATTCCATGGAAGTGTAATAGGACGAACTAAAAAAAAAATCATTATAAACCAAAGTTTATGATGTAGACTAATGTATATATAAACATAGTTTTACAAAGTAATATATTATATATTATCGACTAAAAAATATTAATACTTACATAACATAATTAGTACAAAAAAAATGAAATGAATGAATATACTTAATATTTATATTAAGTATTATATAAGTACACATATATAATTGTAGAATTTTTTTTAATAAAAGTATGTTTGGAATCATCAAAATCAATATATTAAGTTAAACTAAAATGTACATTAATTATAATTAAAAAAATTAAGTATTAATTAAGAAATCAATACATTTTCGTTAACACCGTGTTTTCGAAAATAAAATATCGTGACAGGATTTAATGTAATAATTCACGATTAATTTTGGGAATAAATTAGTTGGATGGATTTAAATCTAAATGTGTAATATTTAAATTGAAAATAAGTGTTTATTCATGATTATGTAATTGCATGACTCAATTGAGCCTAATAAGTTCACATGTGAAAATAAATCATACGTTAATAAACATATGGGTATATATCGTTTTTGAATAAAAATAATTAAGATGTGTTCTAGGAGGTTTTATGGGGTCGTTTAGGTGTTGGAGACTTTTAAAAATGATCTTGGGATATAGGTATATACGTTGAGAGGTTACTGAGCTAGTTTAGTTATGGGTTCGGGTCCATTTGGGGGTCCAAAAATGGAAAATAAGATTTAACTCGAGAATTAAGATTAATACAAGCCTAATAGTAACGTTAATAACTCCCCAACTTAACCAAAACCTAAACCTAGTAGCCACACCTCAATGGAAATTGTAACAAAGGCCAAAGTGAAAAGGATGCAAAGGATTCAAGATGAAGTCATCCAACCATTGTAATCAAGCAAGAATTATCTTGCTTAATTTAAATTTTCAAATTACTTATTAAGTCATTGGAGTTTTCGTCCATGTAGATTCTAGATTTCATAGAAAATTGATGATTGAAAAATATTGTTAAATCGCACGAGTGTAGACGATACAAATCTAAAATAAGTTAGTTGAATTCAGAAATTAGGATGAGGTTAGGTTGAGTTTAAATGATGAAATTCATGCCTTAGAATCTAGATGAAATTGGAAAGATTTATTCACATGTAGATGATTTGTATTCATGTTCAGAAATCTGAAAATTTGTATAATTGAGACCATTGTACAATGATATAACATTGTGGGATTTAGTGAGAAAGATCTGATTTACATAGACATGTTAATTGGTTAAATTCTCAGATTTGGGGGATTGAAATCGATGCGAATTCATGTAAGTAATTAGCCTATGATGATAAACTAAGTCCTAAAGACCCACTTTAATATTTATGTAAATGCATAAACCATTGAAATGAGAGATGGGGAAAAATAGAGATTTGCGTATTAAGAAACCGTAGAAGATCTAGACTTCTACCCAGATTCGAATCGATTCGGCCCTAGAGGCGAATCAATTCAACACCAAGAGGCGTATCGAATCGAAACCAAGAGGCGAATCGATTCTTCCCTTGGGACAGGTTGAGGTGGGATCGAAATTTAATCCGCGATAGTATTAGAATAGCATATATCATCTTCATCGTCCTTCTTCTCATTTAAAGTACTTTTGCTTTCTATTTTTTTTTTTGTAGAATTCCTGAGACTATAACTGTACGAATTATTTTCTGAAGAAAAGTTAAAAAAAGTATTCAAAATTATTTTTTTACACAAATAAAAAAATATTTTGTTTATAAAAACATTTATAATGTTGTATTTATAGAATTTACTTTAAGTTTGTCTTTTTTTTTTTTGAAAAGAGGGACATGACCCTCAGCTGTTTATTATGAGATATTGGAGAAATAGCCTCTCCCGGGGTAAGAAAGAGCAGTACATGAAAAGCTTAAAAGAAACTTGGGGTTTTATATTAACCCCATTACAATGATTAAACATATATGATATATAGTGGCAACCTAACTTGTCAAGCTTGAGAGCACCTTTAGCAACTGAAGGAAGATCCTCACTATTATGATTTACTAAAAGAGATGGAATGTTAACTCCATAATTAGCTAAAACATCAGCAACCATATTTGATTCCTTGAAATAGTGAGATAAATTGAAACTGAACTTTTGAAAGGCAGCTTGAATTTCTTCAACATAATGAATCATCTTCCAAGGAAGCTTCCATTTGTTATTGAGAAGATTGACAACATAAGAAGAATCTTATTTAAAATCCATAAATTTGTAGTTGAACTCGAAAAACAACTTGATTCCTTGCCAAAGACTTTTAATTTCAACTACCAAATTTGTAGCTATGCCTTCTTGATTTGCATAAGCAAAGATGAACTCACCTTTATAATTCCTAAGAATCCCTCTAGAACCACTTCTGCCTGGATTGCCTTTTGAATCCCTATAAATATTTAGTTTAAGTCTAGAATTTATGGGAATTCTCCATTTTATAGTTGTGGGAACTTTATTTTTCCTTTTACTGACGATGTTGAATTTACATTGAAGCCCCTTATCAAAAGGAGATAAAGTATTCTTGAAAGTAACTGCTTGGAAATTGTTGGAAATAGAAGAACTTACATGATGAATTATAGCCCTGTCACCGATTGTAGAATTATCAAAGAAAGCTTCATTTATGGATTTCCAAATTTCCCAGCACACCATTATGGGAAGACACTTGCCTAAGAATTTGACATAATCTTGGGGCCCTGACATCATCCAGCAACTCATGAGCATATAAGAAATATTTGAAAAGTTCATATTAATCTCCATCAAATTTGAGAAAAATTGCCAAACTGGTAAAATTTTTGGACATCGGAGAAAGACATGGACAACAGATTGAATATTGATGTGACAGAATTTGCACCTTGAGCATAATCTAACACTGGTAGTTTGAACAATCTCATCAATGTGAAGACAATTATTAAGAATTTTCCAAAAGTTAATTGAGCATTTTTTATGTTTTTGTCTACAATTTACATAAAGTTTTTTGAACTAAAAATATATAAAATTATGTATAATTTTTTTATATGAAATACGTATAGTTTCTTTGAAGTTTTTATTTTAAAAAAATAGTTTTTAAGTTAAAAAAAGTTTTCAATGTTTCAAATTTTTTATAAAAATATAAGTAAAAAGTTTTTGCTTATTAAATTATTTTTAATGTTTTATTTTTAGAAAAAACTTTTAGGTTTGAATCTATAAATGAGATACAGTTTTTTAAATTATAACAAATAAAATTGCATATAATTTTTTAAATAAAATACGTACAGTTGTTTAGAAATTTTAACTTATGAAAAATAGTTTTTATATCACAAAAATATTTAAAAGTATTAGAAAAATTTTATTTATTGAAAAATTAACCTTTTATAACGGCTTTAAAATAAAGATTGAATTTTAGACACACACTAATTTTTATAATTATTATTAGATTTGTTTATTCTACATCATTCCTATATCGCACATGTTGTATGTTACTTTTATGTATAACACAAGTGTCTATGAGGAGAGTCTCTCCATTGAAAATGAAAAGTTTCACATGGAAAAATTAAGGGCCCGTTTTTTTCTGTATTCAGAAAACTCAATTTAATCATTGCTTTTAAATACAATTTTAAAATTTAGATTGTTATCTTTATAAACATTAGTGTGTGTTTGGTAAACTTGTTTTTAAATACAGTTTCGCAAAATTGACATTCATTTATATTATACATGTGTGTGTAGATAAAACTTTCATACATACATGATACGTACATACATCGTAACTGCATCAATATATCATGTGATTTTATGTATAATTAATGAGGTATGTTAGAGAGTTTAACTATATATATATATATATATATATATATATATATATATATATATATATATATATATATATATATATATATAGTTAGAAATGAATCTTCGGATTCAGAAGAAGTTGAAATTAGAAAAAGTAAAAGACCTAAGATAGTAACTTCTTTTGCTCCTGAATTTTTAACTTAATGGAAAATGACCCCATCACTTTTAGTGAGGCAATGTCCTCACCCGATTATATTTTTTGGAAAGAAGCTATAAATAGTGAATATGATTCCATTGTTTCTAACGATACTTGGGAGTTACTTGACTTTCCTAAAGGATGTAAAACTATTGGATGCAAATGGATTTTTAAAAAGAAAGTAAAAGCCAATGGTTATACTGATAAATTTAAGGCAAGATTGGTAGCTAAAGGCTATAGGCAAAAGGAAGGAATAGATTTCTTTGACACTTTCTCTCCTGTTACTAGAATTACATATATTAGGCTATTAATTGCTATTACGTCATTATATAATCTGATAATTCATCAAATGGATGTTAAAACGTCTTTTTGAATGGAGATCTTGTAGAAGAAATTTATATGGATCAACCTGAGGGGTTTGTAGTCCAAGGCCTAGATAAAAAAGTGTGTAGACTTAAAAAATATTTATATGGACTAAAACAAGCTCCTAAAAAATGGCATGAAAAATTTGATCTAGTAATGATCATTAATGGTTTCAACATTAATGAAACAGATAAATGTATTCATAGCAAATTCAAAGATAATTCTGGTGTGATTATTTGCTTATATGTGGATGATATGCTTATTTTTGGAACTAATATGGATGTAGTTAATAAAACAAAAAATTTCCTTAATAAGCAATTTGATATGAAAGATTTGGGTGTTGCTGATGTCATACATGGAATTAAAATCATTAAAAATTCCGAACGAATTATATTAACCTAATCTCATTATGTAGAGAAAGTTCTTAGAAAATTTGAAAAATTTAATTGTATTCCTACTAAAACACCTTATGACCCTAGTTGTCACTTAAGGAAACATTCGGGTCCTGGTGTATCATCATTACAATATTCTAGAGTTATTGGTAGTCTAATGTATCTTATGAACTGCACTAGACCTGATATTGCGTATTATGTGGGTAGACTTAGCAGATATACTTGTAATCCTAATAATGAACATTGGGATGCTTTGATTAGAGTTTTGAGATATCTAAAATACAAAATAAATTATGGTATTTATTTTGTTAGATATCATGCTGTAATTGAAGGCTTTTGTGATGCTAATTGGATTTTTAATAATGATGAATGTAAGTCTACGAGTGACTATGTTTTTGCCTTGGCAGGAGGCGCTATATCTTGGAAATCAACCAAGCAAACGTGCATAGCTAGATGCACCATGGAGTCTGAGTTCATAGCGTTGGTTGAAGCAAGCGAAGATGAAGAATGGTTTAGGAATTTTATATTAGATATCCATTTGTGGCCAAAACCAGTTCCAGCTTTGTCCATTCACTTTGATAGTCAAGCAGTGATCGCTAGAGCATATAATAACTCCTACAACGAAAAGTGTAGAAATATCAGGAGAAGACACAATTCAGTGAGACAGCTATTGAAAGATGGAGTTATAGCAATTGACTATGTCAAGTCAAAGGAAAATCTGGCAGATCCATTGACTAAAGGGCTAGCTAGAGAGCTAGTTTATCAAACATCTAGGGGAATAGGCCTAAAGCCTATTAATATCTAAATCACCTATACTGGAAACCCAACCCATATGACTGGAGATCCCAAGATCTTGGTTCAATGGGATAACAAAGTTATACGAGTGATTTGTGGGGGTACAAATTTAAGTTTTACTTAAAACCCATTCTTGTGATGTAGTACCTCCGTATCGATGGAGGATGAGATTTAATCTCTTAATACTTTCCATAGTTATTATTCAGTGCGGTGTAAGATACAATGCACTCTTGATAGAAGCACCTATATGAGTGTGGTAGTGGGGCCGCTTCCTATGAGAATTAAGGCTGATTCTCTAGAGCACTCAAGAAATGTGGGCATGCTCAAGGCCGAAATGAGCACAATCGTGGGAACTCGATGATATTTTTGGGAGTCACGTGTGTGTTCTATTGTTCTAATTTTACAACAACGGTAAAATAGTTCAAGATATTAGTTCACTATCAATCGGTAAACTTAGTAGATCAATACAAAGCCAAGGTTCAAGTCGAATGACACCTTCGCCTTATACGTCACTCCCTATGATACTCCAGAGCGTCTTTTTATATTTATTTATATTTTCATTCATGTGGTGGATTGTTGGGCATAAGTATATATATTTATTTTGAATGAAGTAAATATGTTAGGCTAAGTGGTCAGGTGGTAAGTTAGTGGGTGTGTGTGCTTAAGGTCATGGGTTCAATCCCTAGGCGGCACACTAATTATTAAGGGTCAAAGATTGGGCCTCGGGCTCTTGGGGATTTCTTATGTGCATTAAATCTTTTCAAACTCATTTTTTAAGACTTTGACTATTTCTTCCATATGATAAATATAGCTGTTAGTGGAGAGGTTAGTGGGTTAGTTGCCTAAAACCACTACCCACGTTTTTGACAAATCTTTTAAATAAAACAAAGGCTACAACTTTGAGAATCCTGAGAGTGCTGGAGTATAATACACTTATGTTCGTCAATTATGTTCGTTAATTATTTGGGAGTGCTGGAGTATCCTGAGAGTTCAAATATTTAACATAAAGCTGATGTTTAAATCTGATCATTGAATCCCGGGAGGTGTATGTTCACGAGGTTGACAACTACAAATATCAGCGAGCAATTTCACCTTTAGGACTTTGTGTCAAACACAAACCTCGATCGATAAATCCTTCCAATTTTATCTATTTCGTATTTGGGTTATTTCGATTATTCTGCATATAATATTTCCAACAAATCTGATGCTACATATATTTTATAATACACGCAAAAAAGAAGTCTGCTGGTGACTGCCAAAGTGTATAAAATAATATACACGGTGAAATCAAAATATTTGAGCAACTTAGGCCATATTTAGTGGGATAGTGTAAAAAAATGCAATTCCTTACCCACTGTGAGATCCGCCCAACAGGGGTGTGTATCGGCGATCCAAAAATTCCTTACCCACTGTGAGATCCAAAAATTGCCACATCATTAAGAAAACACTCCTTTATTTTATGACATTATAAATAAATTTTTTTCAAAATATATATTTTTTTTAAAAAGTTAATTAGTTTAAAAAAATAATTTTGAGTTGATTTTTTTTAAATTTCACCTAAAATATTTAAATATCATAAAACTGTTTTAAGAAATAAAAAAAATTGTGTTTAAAGGTTGTAAAATTAAAAAAAAAATTAAGTGCAAAATAAAGGGTGCCGCCGGCGCGGCCCTTTAAAAATAAGAGAATATGAGAAAAATGAGTGTTTGAGGATCTACATGAGTTAAAAATAATAATAAAAAAATAAATTATCATTAGAATAGTTTTTTAACGAGTATCGTTAAACAATTTTAAGAAATACAAAAATTGTTTTAAAGATTGTATATTGTCCACTGTTCTAAAAAACCCGCCTAGGCTTGAGTCTTGGGAGAAACGCCCCGCCTTAAGATTTTGACGCCTTATGCTTGGTAAAATCCTTAAGGCGTACTTTTTCTCTAAAAAAAATAATGCTTTAGTGAAACGATATCGCCTTTTAAAGATTTTTTTGCAAATCGGACCATTATCTCATCCAAAATAATCAAATAGTATTTTTATTTGCAAATATTCAGACATATTTTTATGATATTTATAATTTTACTATTTTAATAGTCTTGATATGGTTAAAAAATATTAAAACATATTAAAAAGACCTAAACGCCTTTTCACGCCTTTTTTCGCCAAGGCCCGCCTAGGCTTCTAAGGCTTAAGGCTTGGCCTCCACGCCTCGATCACGCCCCGCGTTTTTTAGAACCTTGTCGAACTGGTATTGGCTATTGTTGCTGGCGCGGACCCACATCCATAAGGCAATAGTCAATAATGATGCGACACGCCGGTGTGTCGCATCACTCCGTATCGCAAATCTGTGTCAGCCTAGTATTTCTTTTTTAAATACCACACAAAAAACTCAACTCAAAAATAATTTTTTGCGTATTTAAAAAAAATGATCCGCACCAACGGTATGTATAGGCGGTCCGACCACCTATTCATACCGCGGACGCGAACCATTTTTTTTTAAATAGTAAAAATATTATTTTTAAAATGCTACAAAAAACTATTTTTAACCAAAAATAAAATTTGTAAAAGAAAGCTATTTTTTAAGAATACAAATTTTAACAAAAAAAAACAGTTCTTAAAAATGAAACTATTTTTAAAAAAATAAAAATAATTTAACAAAAAAAAGGTTTTTAAGAAAATATATGTTTTTACAATATACATGCTTTTTTTTATGCGGAGAGAAGTCTTGAGAGGCAAATGGGTTTGTAGAGTTAAAAATATAAAATAAAAGGATGAGTTGGATTTATTAATGATGTGGCACATTCCTTATCATTGAGTATGGTTTTTAAGTCAAAATTTTGGGTCGCTCTAGTCTTTTTCAAATCTAAATCTAAATCTATACATTTACACGGATGGTCTTATGGCATTGGCATGGCATGGCCGAAAATCTCAGTTTAACAAAATAAGCCTATGAGGCTATGACAGTTACTATTCTCGAACTATAGCTTAAGAACTAACAGTTACAAATATAAGAAGAAATCTGACATAAGAAAATATATATCAACGTTAAAAAATATTGTCAAATACTTTCATCACTGATTTCGTACAGAAGAAAATTCAGTCTTGCATGCAAATAAAGGATTGCAGTATATCAAGAGATTTACCAATGATCTTTTCTACATGCACATAGGATATTAGTACCGAGGATGTACATTGTTTACAACAACTCCAACTCATTCCTGGTTTACTGTGCCTGATTTGTTAGTTCCTCAGTGATTCCACCAATTTTCATCAAAAAAACTTTGTCGATTTGAAAGCTTAGTCAAATCATCATCAGAACCATTAAATGGTTGCTGCTCCATTTCGACACAAAACTTGGTACCTTTATTAAAATTGATGTCTTTTCCTGTTGAAATTGTATCTTGATGTACCAACTCAGCAGACTTCACCATAATTTCATTACTTACGTCTATACCATTAGACGGCGGGCTGTTAATGTTGGACTAAACGAAATAACCCAAATTCGATAATAATCTATTAATAATAAATGTACTTCCTATGAATTGAACTCATGACTTGAAGCATAAAATTTCACAAACCTACCACTTGACCACTTGCCCTAAATCATTTATTTCATGCAAAATAAATATATATACTTATATCCCAATAGTTAATGCCTACGTTATTTGACTCTTCTTAGACTTCTTTTTTTTTTTTAATAAAAACACAGTTTTTTTTTTATATAAAAACAATTTTTTTTTAATTATAGTTATCACATCTCATATAAAAATACCTTCATTGATTTATTACCCCTTTCCTCTCTCTGAGCCCATGCATGTCTTTTCTGTCAATAATCTATCAAAAACAGTAAAGCAGATAAAGGCTATGAATGGACCCAAAATGCTATTTGGATTGAATTTTTTATCGAAAGTAGAGAGCCCGAATGAGGTGTTGGGTTTCTATTGGATGATTTTTGGGGTCCACGCCAATGGAACCAAAGAAACTAGCAATCAGTGGCGGAGCCATGATTTGAAGTTAGTGGGTGCGAAATTGTTTGACGTATCCTGGGGGTTCGGGGGCGGGAGCCCCCGAGGCGATTTTTTTTGGGTTATTTGTACTATTTTGGGCATAAATCTAGTATTAAAATAGGAGAGTTATTACAATGCAACTTTCCTAGATTTCATTTTCTGGAAAAATTGAATGATATGGTCAGTGTCAATATCATCCAACACGTCTCTTTCGATATATTAATCAAACAGATTTAATCTAACATAAACAAGTTATTTAAAATTAATAGAATTAATGGAAAATCATTAATCTAACATAAAAATCAGAATTAATCTAACATAAAATTTGTTGGAAAAAGATTAACCCATTGATGTTGAAATTTATTATTGAATTTATTTAATAAATTAATTCAGTAAAATTTTAATCACTTTGTATGATTAATCATTTTGTAAATTTCAGTAATAAAATCAATGTAATGGAGGAGAAAACTTTCAATAATAATTTTCATCTTGAACTAGGGTTCGTAATAATTTTCAGTAATAATTTTAGTAAACTAGGGCCGTTCACATTCAGGAATTTTTTATCTTGAACCCGTTAGTGTGTTGTAGACTAACAAATATGTAAATGGAGGAGAGAAATGAGACTTACCTTTTGTTTTGTTCTTTAATAGAGAGAGAAGACAAAACTTTGGTTGGGTTGAAAAACTAGGGTCGACTTCTGTTGTATATATATTGACTTAAGTTTCAAAAATTACCAATTTTAATCTTAATATTTAAGTTATTACACACATGTATAAAAAATAAAAAATAAAATAAAAAAACCCGAAATCCAGTGCATATGCCCGCACCCTCCTGGGTGTGTGTGGCTCCGCCCATGCTACCAATAACACGCTTACACGTGTAAATTCAGTCAAAATTTCAGTCAAAAATTCGGGCCAATAGAACTACTCATGAATGGACTAAAAACAAAGAAAAGGCTATGAATGTCATATAGCAGTAATAGGCATAGAAAAATAAAAAGAAGGTACAAAGTTATGATATATGGGAGTACATGCGTATCAATATTTATGGTCACTTATATATATAGTAAATATTTATAGAGCAATTCTAGGCGTACCGCCTTCAAACAGCTTGGAGACCGCATTTTGGCTTTTGGCTTTTGCTTTTTGCCTTTTTTTTTTAGTTTTTTATTCTTTTGTTGATATAAAAATATTTTTTATTTAAAAAAAAACGTTTTCCCATTAATATGAAAAAAAGTTTTTTTAAAATTAAAATTAAATAGTTTTTTTTATTAAAATTAAACATCTTTTAATTAAAATTAAAAAAATTGTTTAATTTGTTGTCTTAGATTCGCGATTGATTAGTGTAGCTAGTGCGGACCCACATTCAACAAATGACGTGGGTCCGAGAATGTGGGTTCACGCTAGCGGCACTAATCAATCGCGATATTTTTACCAACGGCACTAATTAATCGCGATATTACGAAAAAATATTTTTTAATTTTAATTTTTATAAAAAAACTGTTTGATTCTAATATAATTTTTTTTTTATATATTAATTGAAAAAAACTTTTTTTTTAAATATAAAAAACTGTTTTTTTGATATAAAAATAGTTTTTTTTTTAATGTGAAAAATTGTTTTTATATTAAAAGTTAAAAACAAAACAGTAAGAAACTTATTAAAAAAAAGGAAGACAATGGTGTCGTTGGGCGGTACACATTCGGGACATATAGAATTTTTCTTTACTATATATATAAGTGACCATAAATATTGATACGCATGTACTCCCATATATCATAACCTTGTACCTTCTTTTTATTTTTCTATTCCTATTACTGCTATATGACATTCATAGCCTTTTCTTTGTTTTTAGTCCATTCATGAGTAGTTCTATTGGCCCGAATTTATGACTGAAATTTTGACTGAATTTACACGTGTAAGCGTGTTATTGGTAGCATGGGCGGAGCCACACACACCCAAGAGGGTGCGGGCGTATGCACGGGATTTCGGGTTTTTTCATTTTATTTTTTATTTTTTATACATGTGTGTAATAACTTAAATATTAAGATTAAAATTGGTAATTTTTGAAACTTAAGTCAATATATATACAATAGAAGTCGACCCTAGTTTTTCAACCCAACAAAAGTTTTGTCTTCTCTCTCTATTCAAGAACAAAACAAAAGGTAAGTCTCACTTCTCTCCTCCATTTACATATTTGTTAGTCTACATCACACTAACGGGTTCAAGATAAAAAATTCCTGAATGTGAACGACCCTAGTTTACTAAAATTATTACAGAAAATTATTACGAACCCTAGTTCAAGATGAAAATTATTATTGAAAGTTTTCTCCTCCATTACATTGATTTTATTACTGAAATTTACAAAATGATTAATCATACAAAGTGATTAAAATTTTACTGAATTAATTTATTAAATAAATTCAATAATAAATTTCAAAATCAATGGGTTAATCTTTTTCCAACAAATTTTATGTTAGATTAATTCTGATTTTTATGTTAGATTAATGATTTTTAATTAATTCTATTAATTTTAAATAACTTGTTTAAGTTAGATTAAATCCGTTTGATTAATATATCGAAAGAGACGTGTTGGATGATATTGACACTGAACATATCATTCAATTTTTCCAGAAAATGAAATCTAGGAATGTTGCATTGTAATAACTATCCAATTTTAATACTAGATTTATGCCCAAAATAGTACAAATAACCCAAAAAAATCTCCTCGGGGGCTCCCGCCCCCAAACCCCCAGGATACGTCAAACAATTTCGCACTCACTAACTTCAAATCCTGGCTTCGCCACTGATTGGTAGGTTCTTTGGTCCCATTGGCGTGGACCCCAAAAATCATCCAATAGAAAACCAACACCTCATTCGGGATCTCTACTTTCGGTAAAAAATTCAGTCCAAATAGAATTTTTGGTCCATTCGTAGCCTTTATCTGCTTTACTGTTGGAAATTAATAATGTAGTCCGAAATTAATTATTTAACTTCAATTATATTTAATTCTGAATTTATTAATTTCCCATTTTTGTGGTCTTGATAAATATCAGATAAGTAATTAGGAAGGTGATAAATACAAATAATAAAGGATTGGGTTAATCTTATCAGTTAGTCACATGATGGTTAGTGGCATTAGTGGGAGACTTGAAATAGTGTCCCATCTTGACTAGGATTCCGGCGCTCTTCCCCTTACAAATGGAGGAACCATACACCATCTCGGGTTATCTCAGAACACTCTATTTCTGAGGTGGGAGAGAAAATTCCCAAATTCCATTTAAGTGCATTTTTTTTAAAAAGTGAGATTGATGGCGCAATTAATAAAGATGATTAAAAGAGATTTCTACAACAAGATTGATCAATGCATTGGATCAATGTAGGGCTATAAATTGGGTTGGGTGAGCCGGGCTTGGGGTTTCTCAGACTCAGCCCAAACTCACTTACCCATGCTCAAGCCCGAGCTCAGCCTGAATTATTTTTTCCCACCTAGGCCCAAACTCGGCTCATAAATATTACGGACTTCGGGCCCGATTTCAATTTTTTTTTGTTAAAAAAGTTTGAATTAATTTTTTTTCTTGTATTTCCATCATGGACAAAATTACACATTAAAATCTAATTGATATTTCATGAAATAAAAGACATAATTATGAAATGTATTAAATTAAAACAAGGAAAATAAGAGTGAAAACCTACAAATGCCTATTAAATTTCATATAATTAGCAAAATTTAATCACTAACAAAGGCCTATTATGACTGGAGCAATTATTTTATCAAATACCCATAATGAGATTATCAATAAGATCAAAAAATTGAAAATCACATCTACTCTAATGTATTATGACAAATAATTTTTTTTAAAAGTAGTAAATGAAATAAAAGAATGAAACCTAATTAAACATTGTTAACATAATTATGTTATATTATATAAATTATTTATTTATTTATTTATAAGTATGAAGTTCGAACTTCGGGCCCAATTAGGGCTTGGCAAAGTTTGGCTCAAGCTCGGCAAGAAATTAATTCGGGCTTGGAATTTTGGCTCAGGCTCAGCTCGGCTCAAACTCAAATAAAGCTCGGCCCGAAAATAGCGGGTTGAACGGGCGGGCTTCGGGCCTCGGGCGCTCAATTTACATGCCTAGATCAAGGTAAGTCTTTTTTCTATCCTTGAGGCATATTATTTGAAAATATGAAGATCCAATATACTTTTATTAAGAACAATTGTATGCTAAAGCTAAATCATATTAATGTGTTCGTGATTAATATGAGGGTGTTCTTAAGAATGATTTTACATGATATTTTATGGGTTGCATGCATGCATAGCATACATACATATACAATAATGCATGCATGCATGCATACATACATGCATACATACATACCTACTTACATACATAGGTAGGCTGGGCTTTTATTGGGCTACGCTTTTAATTGAACTGGACAAAAAAAATGGGTTGTGGATGGAGGAAATGTATGCATGATATTTCATGCATGATATTTTATGGGTTGCATGCATACATATTTTATGGGTTGCATGCATGCATAGCATACATACCTATACATTCATGCATGCATGCATACATACATGCATCCATACATACATAGGTGCGCTGGGCTTTTATTGGACCGGGTTATAAAAATTGGGTTGGGCTTTTAATTGCACTGGGCTAAAAAAATGGGCTGGGCTAAAATAATGGGTTGGGCTTTTAATTGGAGTGGGCTAAAATTATTAGGCTGCACTACATTGTGACATGGGCACGGAAAAATTTAAAAATTAAAAAAAATATTAAAAAATATTTTTCAAAAAAATATATTTAATAAATTTTAAAAAATATTTTTTTAAAAAAATATTTAATAAAAATAAACATGTACTATGACATTTCATGCATGGGCATGAAATGAGAAAATGCCATCCAAAAAAAAAATGGAGATATTTTTACCACGACCATGCTCCTTGTTATATGGATATATTATCTTTTAAACACATTTCTTTTGTTGTAAATAATTTTGTTGGCGGAACCGTGTGTCTACATTCAGAGACCTCCATGAGTACCTTCATGTCATCCATTTTTTTACTATATCTACACACACACACACACACACACACACACACACACACACATATATATATATATATAGATGAACATTATATATGCATGTTGTATTATATATAACAAATTAATTTGTTTTTGTTAACAATTTTGTAACAAACATATTTTATAAAAATAAAAGTTTTTTTACGTTCCTTTACATATTTTTTTTATGCGATATATATATATTAGCGGATGCCCGTGCCGAGGGCATGGCGATAAAGTTGCCCCGTGTTAATTTTTTTTTTTTTAAAAACACCTCTAAAAAAAATAAAAAGAACCCATGACGTAGGGATTGAACCCATGACCTCAAGCACACCCCCCCACCCCCACCACACACACACACACATTAACTTACCACTTGGCCACTTAGCCTAACTTACTTACTTCATTCAAAATAAATATATATACTTATACCCAACAATCCTCCACATGAATGAAATAAATAAATAAATAAATATAAAAAGACGCTCTGGAGTATCATAAGGAGTGATGTAAATAGCGAAGGCGTCATTCGACTTGAACCTTTGCTTTGTGTTAATCTATTGAGTTTACCGGTTGATAGTGAACTGATGTCTTGAACTATTTCACCGTTGTTATAAACTTAGGTCAATTGAATTCACACGTGACTCCCAAAAATTATCATCGAGTTCCCACAGTTGTGCTCGTTTCGGCCTTGAGCATGCCCAGGTTTCTTGAGTGCTCTAGATAATTAGCCTTAATTCTCATAGGAAGCAGCCCCAGTACCACACTCATATAGGTGCTTCTATCAAGAGTGTATTGTATCTCAAACCCCATTAAATAACAGCTATAGAAAGCATTAAGAGATTAAATCTCATCTTCCATCGATACAGAAGTACTACATCATAGGAATGGATTTTAAGTAAAACTTAAATTTGTATCCCCACAAATCACTCGTATAACTTTGTTATCCCATTGAACACAGATCTTGGGATCTTCACTCATATGGGTTGGGTTTCTATTATATGTGATTTAAATATTAATAGGCTTTAGGCCTATTCCCCTCGATGTTTGATAAACTGGTTCTCTAGCTAGCCCTTTAGTCAATGGATCCGCCAGGTTTTTCTTTGACTTGACATAGTCGATTGCTATAACTTCATCTTTCAATAGTTGTCTCACTATGTTGTGTCTTCTCCTGATATGTTTAGACTTTCCATTAGAGGGGTTATTATGTGATCTTGCGATCGCTGCTTGACTATCACAGTGAATGGACAAAGCTGGAACTGGTTTTGGCCACAAATGAATGTATAATATAAAATTCCTTAACCATTCAGCCTCTTCGCTTGCTTTATCCAATGCTATGAACTCAGACTTCATGGTGGATCTAGATATGCACGTTTGCTTGGTAGATTTCAAAGATATAACGCCTCCTGCCAAGGCAAAAATATAGCCACTCGTAGACTTACATTCATCATTATCAAAAATCCAATTACCATCACAAAAGCCTTTAATTACAACAGGATATCTAATATAATGAATATCATAATTTATTGTGTATTTTAGATATCTCAAAACTCTATTCAAAGCATCCCAATGTTCATGATCAGGATTACAAGTGTATCTGCTAAGTCTACCCACGACATATTCAATATCAGGTCTAGCGTAGTTCATAAGATACATTAGACTACCAATAACTCTAGAATATTCTAATGATGATACACCAGGACCCGAATATTTCCTTAAGTGAAAACTAGGGTCACAAGGTGTTTTAGCAGGAATACAATTAAATTGTTCAAATTTTCTAAGAACTTTCTCTACATAATGAGATTAGGTTAAAACAATTCGTTCAGAATTTTTAATGATTTTAATTCCAAGTATAACATCAGCAACACCCAAGTCTTTCATATCAAATTTCTTATTAAGAAAACTTTTAGTTTTATTAACTACATGCATATCAGTTCCCAAAATAAGCATATCATCCACATATAAGAAAATAATAACGCCAGAATTATCCTTGAATTTGTTATAAATACATTTATCCGCTTCATTAATGTTAAAACCATTAGAGATCATTACTTGATCAAATTTTTCATGCTATTATTTAGGGGCTTGTTTTAGTCCATATAAATCTTTTTTAAGTCTATACACTTTTTTATCTAGGCCTTGGACTACAAACCCCTCGGGTTGATCCATATAAATTTCTTCTTCAAGGTCTCCATTCAAAAAAGTCGTTTTAACATCCATTCGATGAATTATCAGATTATGTAATGAAGCAATAGCAATTAATAGCCTAATAGATGTAATTCTAGTAATAGGAGAGTAAGTATCAAAGAAATCAATTCCTTCCTTTTGCCTATAGCCTTTAGCTACCAATCTTGCCTTAAATTTATCAGTAGAACCATCAGCTTTTAATTTCTTTTTAAATATCCATTTGCATCCAATAGTTTTACATCCTTTAGGTAAGTCAACTAACTCCCAATAGTTTTCCATTAAGTATGTTAAAAATTCAGGACCAAAAGAAGTAGTTATTCTAGGTCTTTTACTTTTTTTAATTTCAATTTTTTCAGAATCCGAAGATTCATTTCTACCACTAGGACCCACTGGAATAGAACTACTAGTTCCCTCACTTCTCACTTTAAAAGGAAATATGTACTCACAAAATTCAGCATCTCTTGACTCAAAAATAGCGTTTTTATCTATATATTGATTTTTTGAATCAATTACAAGAAACCTATATGCATTACTATTTTTAGCATAACCTATAAAAACACAATCAACAGTCTTTGGGCCAAGTTTAGTTCTCTTAGGTACTGGTATTGAAACCTTAGCGTGACACCCCCACACTTTAAGGTATTTATAAAAAGGTTTTCTATTTTTCCACATTTCATAAGGAGTTTTATTATTATTCTTAAAAGGTATTTTATTAAGAATATAACAAGCAGTAAGAAGTGCCTCAGCCCACATATTATTAGGTAATCCCGAAGTACTTAACATAGTATTTACCATATCCTTAAGAATTCTGTTTTTTCTTTCAGCTACACCATTAGATTGAGGTGAATAAGGAGAAGTAACTTGATGAATTATTCCATTTTCTTTACAATATTTATCATGATCACCAGTGTATTCTCCTCCCCTATCGGATCTTAATGTTTTAATGTATTTTTCCAATTGTTTTTCAACTTCTAACTTATAAGATATAAATTTTGAAAAACTCTCATCTTTACTCGTAAGTAGATAAATATAACAGTAACGAGTGTAATCATTAATAAAAGTAACAAAGTATTTATTTTCACCACGTGTGACATAACCTTTTAAATCACAAAGATCAGAATGTATTAAATTTAAAACAGTTGAACTGCTTTCGACACTCGTAAAAGGTTTTTTAGCATATTTTGATTCAACACATATTTCACATTTCGAGTTGGTAGAAATATCATATTTTGGTATGTTTCCCAAAAATATTAATTTTCTAATGGATGCCTTATTTACATGACCAAGTCTAAAATGCCACATATCACAAGAGTCAATCAAATAAGCAGAAGAAGTAGATGTTTTATTATTATCAGCCGAGGTTACATTTAGTTTGAAAAGACCCTCATGAACATAACCTTTCCCCACAAAAGCACCTCGCTTAGTCTCAACTACCTTATCACTCTCTAGAACAATTTTAAAACCCTTATTAACTAAGATAAAATCGGACACCATATTATTCCTAACCTCAGGGGCATACAAAACATCTTTCAAGGTAAGAACATTTCCTGAAGTGAACTTTAACACTATGGTTCCCTTCCCCTCAACCTTAGATGAAGAGGAGTTTCCCATGTACAGACGTTCAGCCTCACCCACAGCAGTGAAGGTAGTGAAGGCACCTCTCGTGCCGCAAATATGTTTGGTAGCGCCAGAATCAGGCCACCAGTCTGTCATGTTACTCACAATGTTTGCCTCGGTCACCACAGCAGAAAAGTTACCCTTCTCGGTTACATTTGCTTGAGGCTTCACATTCTGACTCTTCCTAAACTTTCAATCTTTAGTGTAATGACCTGGTTTTCCACACACAAAGCATTGACCTGCAGGTTTATATTTAAACTGAGGCTTTGAATTTTTATTCTGATCATTAGGTTTGAATTTATGGTTGGACCATGAATTCTGGTTTGGTTTATGGTGCCCATATTTCTAGTTTGAATGGTTAGGCCTAAACTGGTTCTGTTTTTGGTTTCCATTTGATTTAACCTCGACCAAATTAGCCTTAGAACTGAATTCATAATTTTTCTCCTTATGTTCTGCATTCCTATTGTCTTCCAGTGTCATCTCTTTTTTCTTATGCTTAAGACCGTTTTATAATCTTTCCAAGAATGTGGCATTTTTTCAATTATAGACGACACCTGAAATCCCTCATATATGACTCTCATTGGTCGTCTTGTTCTTTTCAAAGGAAACAAACCATGGAAACTCATAGATCTAAAAATGGCTATCACTACTGTTGGTCAGATTCAAAAGGTCGGGCTTCTAACACCAATAGGTAAGGGTTACTTTTACCTTCATTTTTCATTCTCATCGGATATGAGTAACATTATGTATTTTCATAGCTTGAAGTTATCTACTGGGTCATTCAAATTTTTTCCTGGGTTCCAGACTTTAATTCAGATACGCACATAATTTCCACAGCTTCAATCTAGGTTAGGTTCATGGGTCTTTGCCAAGATTATTGGGACCCACGTCTTCTCCTCCAAATTGCTAGGGGGTGGGTATTCCTTTACATCTTGATAAGGCCACTATGGAGAGGTCATATGGTAATTTTGCTCGTGTCTTAATAGAAGTAGACTTCTCTATTAAACATCCTGAGCGTCTAATGGTTGAAAAAGGTGATGGCCGTTTTTTTGTCAACATAGCTTATGAATCCCTCCCCACGAGTTGTACATTTTGTAAATCTATTGGACACTCAATTTCTGAGTGTAGGTTTTAAAAAAAAGTAGTTTAGTCATCGGAGAGTTCCTCAAAAAATATTATACCTACAGTTAGCAAAGGTGGCTGGTCAGTCATCGGAGATTTATCGGAAAAAAATTCGTCAATGGTAGCTGCTCTAGTAAATTCGGAGGTTCCAAACTGTCAAGGAATACAGCAACAAATATCGGGTTTCAAAAACTGCTATGTATCCAGAACGGTTGATGATTATAACTCGAGAAATACATTAATAGAAAGCCACGTGACTGTTCAGATGTGTGACGAAAGTCTTGTGCACAAATCTCAGATGCCCGTTGAGAAAAATAATGGGATAATCCCATTATACCCGGATAGGATTGGGGGCACTTAGCGTTTGAGTATCCCTATTATGCAGGGGAATACTCAGTCAGCTATTAATGTTTCTATTCCAAATGATTTGACAGATGCAACCAAAAATAGAACTTCAATAATTTCGGATGTAGGACAGCTCACTCAAGCACATGTGACGTAGGGAAATTTTGGATCAACTAAGATTAATGGTTAAAGATCGACACTTAAAGCTACTATAGAATTCGCTTTATGGCAAAAAAATGGAAAAAAAATTGTATATTCAATGGAGGTAGAGACATTCGATAATTCAAGAGAAGTTGATGGTAGAACGGATAATTCACAATCCGATGATGAAATGCCTCCTTTATAGGACATTCCCCAAGAATGCCCCTTAGGAAATATTTACGATCTTCAAATGTCTCGTAATTCTGCCAAAGCTCGGGCATTTATTGGAAACCCGTTTGGGAGAAAGAAAAAACAATCTCAAATTACTCCAACAAGTAATTCTTTTGAGATTCTTGGGAACGTTGAAGACTCCAATAAATTAGTTGAGGAAAAGGATCTAAGTGACCTCACTTGGGTGAAGCCTATTGGAGTTCTGGTACATGATAGTCGGGGTCTTGATCTTTTTATTGAAATTCCAAAGAACTCGCAACGTAAGACAGTGGTATCTTCGCAAGCCCTCTCTAAAACTTCGACTGCCTTAAGTCGTGAAGAGATGAGTGCGATAAAAAATCTTGCACACGAAGGTAAAAATAGTTTATTTAAATTTTCATTAGCACATGTAAGAGCCACTAGGAGAGGCTATTTCTCCTAAGATTATTAATAAACCTTAAATTTGTTTATAAAAAAAGAAAAATAAAAAAAATCCCTCACATATACTATAACCCTCGGCCATAATTTCACGAATAATAATTTGTAGTTCTTCAAGTTGCGACACAACAGATTTATTATCTTCCATTTTGGAATCCAAAAATTTTCCAACCACAAATTTTTTAGACCTAGCATCTTCAGTTGCATATTTTTTATCCAATGTGTTCCATAATTCTTTAGCAGGGGGACATGCCCAATAAACATCATACAGTTCAAGGCAGAGACAATTCAGAATATAATTCCTACACATATAATCTTTTTATTTCCAAACAACTAGCTCTTGATGTACAGAAGGTCTATCAGATGCAATAACGTCAACGACCTTAAGAGTTGTTAGGTAAAATTGCAGTTTTATTTGTCATCTCTTAAATTCTTTCCATCAAATCATTCAGGTTTTCAGAGTATTTTGCATTAGGATTTTCCATTGGAGGTTGTAGAATAACAACAAAATTTCACCTTTAGATTGTTGGAAATAATATATGCAGAATAAACGAAAAAACCCAAATTCGAAATAGGTAAAATTAGAAGGACAGGTTTGTGTTTGACACAAAGTCCTAAAGGTGAAATTGCACGCTGATATTTGTAGCTGTCAGCCTCGTGAACATACACCTCCCAGGATTCAACGATCGGATTTAAACATCAGCTTTATGTTAAATCTTTTAATTCTCAGAATACTCCAGCACTCCCAAATAAATGACGAACGTAAATGTATTGTAGAAAATATAAAAAAAAAATTGCAGAGAAGGAGAGAGAGATTGAATTTTTTTGTGTTTTTCTCAAAGTTGTAGCCGTTGTTTTATTTAAAAAAATGGTCCAAACGTGGGTAGTGATTTTAGGCAACTAACCCAGTAACCTCTCCACTAACAACTATATTTTAACAGATGGAAGAAACAGTCAAAGTCTTAAATACGGATTAATTAAAATTAAAGCGAGTTTGAAAAGATTTAATGCACATTAGAAATCCCCAAGAGCCCGAGGCTCAATCTTTGACCCTTAATAATTAGTGTGCCTCCTAAGGATTGAACCCATGACCTGAAGCACATGCCCCCACTAACTTACCACTTGACCACTTAGCCTAACTTATTTACTTCATTAAAAATAAATATCTAATAACATAATATAATTTTGGTGTTTCCTCTTAGAGGATTGACGCGTGGCAGCAATAAATGATCTAATCTAATCTATTTTATATATCTACTAGATGGAAACCCGCGCGATGCGCGGTGCCGTTGGCGCGGACCCACATTCCATAAATGATGTGGTACGCGCCAACAACACTAATTATTATCAATATTTTATTGAAAAAGTATCGCGATTAATTAGTGCCTCTGGCGCGGACCCACATTAAACAAATGATGTGGGTTCGAGAATGTGCATCCGCACCAGCGACACTAATCAATCGCGATATTTTTACGAACCGTAATAATTAATCACGAAATTACAAAAACATATTTTTTAATTTTAATTTTAATAAAAAATGTTTGATTTTAATTAAAATATTATTTTTTATATTAATTGAAAAAACTTTTTTTTAAATAAAAAACGAATTCATGTTTTTTTTAGTTGACACGAACACGACCCGAATAAAAAATAACACGACACGACACGAATACCAGAATTTCTTAAATTTCACGCAAAAAAAAACAGGATAACACGACACGACTCATAATTAAGACACGAACACGACACGACTTCGTGTTAAAAAAACACGACACGAAACATTGTGTCAATTTCGGATCAATTTCGTGTCGTTCCGTGTCGTTTTTTCGTGTCGTTTCTAAAATATCCACCCCTAGTTGCTAGTTTGTAGGTAAGTTCTTGCCACAATGAGTGGGATTTGTCCTTTGAAGAGTAGAGTCAGTGGGCCCACTAGACAGTTGCTCAACCAAAGCGGTCGAAGTAACCATACTACTCCCAACCCCACTATCTGGTTGGGAGAAAAATGCTACGGGTAAATATACCCGTGAAAAACGAAGAAAAATGCTACGGGTAAAGCCATCTATACACTAGATGTATCCTAAACGACTGACGTTTAAAAAAAATAAACATTTCGCGGAGCATGATTTTCCGTTTAGAAGAACTGGACAAATAGCCTTGTGCGGAACATGTTGTTCCGTTTTAGGCTTTTTCCCATTTCCAAATTCCTTTCCTCAAACTCTCTCAAAATTAACAAATGCCCCACAATTAATACCCCACCCCCTGCCAAACATCCAACCACCTTAATTAATATTTTTACCCTATTTATCTACCCATACACCCAGCTGATATCTCCCAACTTATCCACAAAACAACCCATTTATCAATGATCCAAAAGTTACAGTTTGAGGTAAATTTTTTTACAGTATTTATTTTGTAAAGAATGTTGTTAATGTTGCGATTTTAGGAGGGTTATGGTGATTAATTAGTTTATTTTATGATTGTTTTGGATCAACTCTCTATAAATGTTGTCACTAATTATTTGGCTTCAATTTATGTCGACTAAATTATCTATTATATTATGTCACCAAAATATTTGTCCACTAAATTAGTCAATTACATTATTTGTCACCCAAATAGTTGTCCACTAAATTATCTAATTTTTTGCATTAACTGTTGAGACATATTTTGACCTCTAACCATTCTAAAATAATCATAATAGTTTAACTGTTAGTGTCAATTATGTACATAATTATTTTTTTTTGTGGATGTAGTCATGTTATTTTGTATAAGTTGTTTCTTTATCCAAAATTTTAGTAATATATTTTAAATAAGTGAAGTTGTTTTCTTAATTAATATCTCTTAGACCCCTGTTCCCAAATGAATAGTCCCATCTGTAAAAGCATGTTGTAGCAATATGATTTGTCCTTCCACAGATTTTGCAGGCTTGAACTTGTGGTTTGGCTTTAGGAGCTTCCTTGTTCGTACCATGTGATTGAAGTCCATCACTCCTTATTTGCTGAGTTGGACCTGTCCAGTTTATAGAGGCATGGTTTCTTCCTTCAGCATACGGCTGCTGTGAGGGAGCAGTAGGCCGAAAGCCTCTTCCCCTAGAGTTGAAAGAGGTCGCATAGGATTGTCCTCTTCCATAATTGTTCCTGTACCGTCCTCGTGTATAAGTAGTGCCTTGTCCCATATATTTTCGTTATATACATATAAATATGAGAAATTCTATATGTCCCGCATGTGTAACGCCCAACGACACCAGTGTCTTCCTTTTTTTTTTAATAAGTTTCTTACTGTTTTGTTTTTAACTTTTAATATAAAAACAATTTTTTATATTAAAAAAAAAACTATTTTTATATTAAAAAAAACTGTTTTTTATATTTAAAAAAATAGTTTTTTTCAATTAATATAAAAAAAAATTTATATTAGAATCAAACAGTTTTATAAATTAAAATCAAGCCGTTTTTTTATAAAAATTAAAATTAAAAAATATTTTTTCGTAATATAGCGATTAATTAGTGCCGTTGGAAAAAATATCGCGATTGATTAGTGCCGCTAGCGTGAACCCACATTCTCGGACCCACATCATTTGTTGAATGTGGGTCCGCACTAGCTACACTAATCAATGGCGAATCTAAGACATCAAATTAAACAGTTTTTTTTAATTTTAATTAAAAGATGTTTAATTTTAATAAAAAAACTATTTAATTTTAATTTAAAAAAAAACTTTTTTCTCATATTAATGAGAAAACTGTTTTTTTTAAATAAAAAATATTTTTATATCAACAAAAGAATAAAAAACTAAAAAAAAAAAGGCAAAAAGCAAAAGCCAAAAGGCAAAATGCGGTCTCCAAGCGGTTTGAAGGCGGTACGCCTAGAATTGCTCTATAAATATTTACTATATATATAAGTGACCATAAATATTGATACGCGTGTACTCCCATATATCATAACCTTGTACCTTCTTTTTATTTTTCTATACCTATTACTGCTATATGACATTCATAGCCTTTTCTTTGTTTTTAGTCCATTCATGAGTAGTTCTATTGTCCCGAATTTTTGACTGAAATTTTGACTGAATTTACACGTGTAAGCGTGTTATTGGTAGGATGGGCGAAGCCACACACACCTAAGAGGGTGCGGGCGTATGCACGGGATTTCGGGTTTTTTCATTTTATTTTTTATACATGTGTGTAATAACTTAAATATTAAGATTAAAATTGGTAATTTTTGAAACTTAAGTCAATATATATACAATAGAAGTCGACCCTAGTTTTTCAACCCAACCAAAATTTTGTCTTCTCTCTCTATTCAAGAACAAAACAAAAGGTAAGTCTCACTTCTCTCCTCCATTTACATATTTGTTAGTCTACAACACACAAACGGGTTCAAGATAAAAAATTCCTGAATGTGAACGGCCCTAGTTTACTAAAATTATTACTGAAAATTATTACGAACTCTAGTTCAAGATGAAAATTATTATTGAAAGTTTTCTCCTCCATTACATTGATTTTATTACTGAAATTTACAAAATGATTAATCATACAAAGTGATTAAAATTTTATTGAATTAATTTATTAAATAATTTCAACATCAATGGGTTAATCTTTTTCCAACAAATTTTATGTTAGATAAATTCTGATTTTTATGTTAGATTAATCATTTTCCATTAATTCTATTAATTTTAAATAACTTGTTTAAGTTAGATTAAATCTGTTTGATTAATATATCGAAAGAGACGTGTTGGATGATATTGACACTGAACATATCATTCAATTTTTCCAGAAAATGAAATCTAGGAAAGTTGCATTGTAATAACTATCCTATTTTAATACTAGATTTATGCCCAAAATAGTACAAATAACCCAAAAAAAATCGCCTCGGGGGCTCCCGCCCCAGAACCCCCAGGATACGTCAAACAATTTCCCACCCACTAACTTCAAATCCTGGCTCCGCCACTGATTGGTAGGTTCTTTGGTCCCATTGGCATGGACCCCAAAAACCATCGAATAGAAACCCAACACCTCATTCGGGCTCTCTACTTTCGGTAAAAAATTCAGTCCAAATAGCATTTTTGGTCCATTCATAGCCTTTATCTGCTTTACTGTTTTTGATAGATTATTGACAGAAAAGACATGCATGGGCTCAGAGAGAGGAAAGGGGTAATAAATCAATGAAGGTAAGTGGTCAAGTGATAAGTTTGTGGGATTTTATGCTTGAAGTCATGAGTTCAATTCATAGGAGGTACACTTATTATTAATAGATTATTATCGAATTTGGGTTATTTCGTTTATTCCAACATTAACAGCCCGCAGCCTAATGGTATAGACGTAAGTAATGAAATTATGGTGAAGTCTGTTAAGTTGGTACATCAAGATACAATTTCAACAGGAAAAGACATCAATTTTAATAAAGGTACCAAGTTTTGTGTCGAAATGGAGCAGCAACCATTTAATGGTTCTGATGATGATTTGACTAAGCTTTCAAATCGACAACGTTTTTTTGATGAAAATTGGTGGAATCACTGAGGAACTAACAAATCAGGCACAGTAAACCAGGAATGAGTTGGAGTTGTTGTAAACAATGTACATCCTCGGTACTAATATCCTATGTGCATGTAGAAAAGCTCATTGGTAAATCTCTTCATATACTGCAATCCTTTATTTGCACGCAAGACGGAATTTTCTTCTGTACGAAATCAGTGATGAAAGTATTTGACAATATTTTTTAACGTTAGTATATATTTTCTTATGTCATATTTCTTCTTATATTTGTAACTATTAGTTCTTAAGCTATAGTTCGAGAATAGTAATTGTCATAGCCTCATAGGCTTATTTTGTTAAACTGAGATTTTCGGCCAAAATTTTTATAGAATTGCTCTATAAATATTTACTATAGAGCCAAAATTTTTGCCTTTTTTTTTTACTATAGAATTGCTCTATAAATATTTACTATAGAGCAATTCTATAGTAAATATTTATAGAGCAATTCTATAAATACTAGTAAATATTTACTATAGAATTGCTTTATATTTACTATAGAGCAATTCTAGGCGTACCGCGTTCAAACTGCTTGGAAACCGCATTTTGGCTTTTGGCTTTTGCTTCTTGCCTTTTTTTTTTAGTTTTTATTCTTTTGTTGATATAAAAATATTTTTTATTTAAAAAAAACAGTTTTCCCATTAATATGAAAAAAAGTTTTTTTAAAATTAAAAGTAAATAGTTTTTTTATTAAAATTAAAAAATTGTTTTAAAGATTGTATATTGTCGAACCGGTATTGGCTATTGTTGCTGGCGCGGACCCACATCCATAAGGCAATAGTCAATAACGATGCGACACGCCGGTTTGTCGCATCACTCCGTATCGCAAATCTGTGTCAGCCTAGTATTTATTTTTTAAATACCACACAAAAAACAACTCAAAAATAATTTTTTGCGTATTTAAAAAAAATGATCCGCACCAACGGTATGTATAGGCGGTCCGACCACCTATTCATACCGCGGACGCGAACCATTTTTTTTTTAAATAGTAAAAATATTATTTTTAAAATGCTACAAAAAACTATTTTTAACCAGAAATAAAATTTGTAAAAGAAAGCTATTTTTTAAGAATACAAATTTTAACCAAAAAAAACAGTTTTTAAAAATGAAACTATTTTAAAAAAAATAAAAATAATTTAACAAAAAAAAGGTTTTGAAGAAAATATATGTTTTTACAATATACATGCTTTTTTTTTATGCGGAGAGAAGTCTTGAGAGGCAAATGGGTTTGTAGAGTTAAAAATATAAAATAAAAGGATGAGTTGGATTTATTAATGATGTGGCACATTCCACATCATTAAGTATGGTTTTTAAGTCAAAATTTTGGGTCGCTCTAGTCTTTTTCAAATCTAAATATAAATCTATACATTTACACGGATGGTCTTATGGCATTGGCATGGCATGGCCGAAAATCTCAGTTTAACAAAATAAGCCTATGAGGCTATGACAGTTACTATTCTCGAACTATAGCTTAAGAACTAACAGTTACAAATATAAGAAGAAATCTGACATAAGAAAATATATAATAACGTTAAAAAATATTGTCAAATACTTTCATCACGGATTTCGTACAGAAGAAAATTCAGTCTTGCGTGCAAATAAAGGATTCATGTATATGAAGAGATTTACCAATGAGCTTTTCTACATGCACATAGGATATTAGTACCGAGGATGTACATTGTTTACAACAACTCCAACTCATTCCTGGTTTACTGTGCCTGGTTTGTTAGTTCCTCAGTGATTCCACCAATTTTCATCAAAAAAACGTTGTCGATTTGAAAGCTTAGTCAAATCATCATCAGAACCATTAAATGGTTGCTGCTCCATTTCGACACAAAACTTGGTACCTTTATTAAAATTGATGTCTTTTCCTGTTGAAATTGTATCTGGATGTACCAACTCAGCAGACTTCACCATAATTTCATTACTTACGTCAATACCATTAGACTGCGGGCTGTTAATGTTGGAATAAACGAAATAACCCAAATTCGATAATAATTTATTAATAATAAATGTACTTCTTATGAATTGAACTCATGACTTGAAGCATAAAATTTCACAAACTTACCACTTGACCACTTGCCCTAAATCATTTATTTCATTCAAAATAGATATATATACTTATATCCCAACAGTTAATGCCTACGTGATTTGACTCTTCTGAGACTTCTTTTTTTTTAATAAAAACACAGTTTTTTTTTATATAAAAACAATTTTTTTTTTAATTATAGTTATCACATCTCATATAAAAATACCTTCATTGATTTATTACCCCTTTCCTCTCTCTGAGCCCATGCATGTCTTTTCTATCAATAATCTATCAAAAACAGTAAAGCAGATAAAGGCTATGAATGGACCAAAAATGCTATTTGGATTGATTTTTTTACCGAAAGTAGAGAGCCAGAATGAGGTGTTGGGTTTCTATTGGATGATTTTTGGGGTCCACGCCAATGGGACCAAAGAACCTACCAATCAGTGGCGTAGCCAGGATTTGAAGTTAGTGGGTGCGAAATTGTTTGACGTATACTGGGGGTTCGGGGGCGGGAGCCCCCGAGGCGTTTTTTTGGGTTATTTGTACTAATTTGGGCATAAATCTAGTATTAAAATAGGATAGTTATTACAATGCAACTTTCCTAGATTTCATTTTCTGGAAAAATTGAATGATATGTTCAGTGTCAATATCATCCAACACGTCTCTTTCGATATATTAATCAAACAGATTTAATCTAACTTAAACAAGTTATTTAAAATTAATAGAATTAATGGAAAATCATTAATCTAACATAAAAATCAGAATTAATCTAACAGAAAATTTGTTGGAAAAATATCAACCCATTGATGTTGAAATTTATTATTGAATTTATTTAATAAATTAATTCAGTAAAATTTTAATCACTTTGTATGATTAATCATTTTGTAAATTTCAATAATAAAATCAATGTAATGGAGGATAAAACTTTCAATAATAATTTTCATCTTGAACTAGGGTTCGTAATAATTTTCAGTAATAATTTCAGTAAACTGGGGCCGTTCACATTCAGGAATTTTTTATCTTGAACCCGTTAGTGTGTTGTAGACTAACAAATATGTAAATGGAGGAGAGAAATGAGACTTACCTTTTGTTTTGTTCTTGAATAGAGAGAGAAGAAAAAACTTTGGTTGGGTTGAAAAACTAGGGTCGACTTCTGTTGTATATATATTGACTTAAGTTTCAAAAATTACCAATTTTAATCTTAATATTTAAGTTATTACACACATGTATAAAAAATAAAAAATAAAATAAAAAACCCGAAATCCAGTGCATACGCCCGCACCCTCTTGGGTGTGTGTGGCTCCGCCCATGCTACCAATAACACGCTTACACATGTAAATTCTGTCAAAATTTCAGTCAAAAATTCGGGCCAATAGAACTACTCATGAATGGACTAAAAACAAAGAAAAGGCTATGAATGTCATATAGCAGTAATACGTATAGAAAAATAAAAATAAGGTACAAGGTTATGATATATGGGAGTACATGCGTATCTATATTTACCATCACAAAAGCCTTCAATTACAGCAGGATATCTAATATAATGAATATCATAATTTATTGTGTATTTTAGATATCTCAAAACTCTATTCAAAGCAACCCAATGTTCATTATTAGGATTACAAGTGTATCTGCTAAGTCTACGCACGACATATTCAATATCAGGTCTAGTGTAGTTCATAAGATACATTAGACTACCAATAACTCTAGAATATTCTAATGATGATACACCAGGACCCGAATATTTCCTTAAGTGACAACTAGGGTCACGAGGTGTTTTAGCAGGAATACAATTAAATTGTTCAAATTTTCTAAGAACTTTCTCTACATAATGAGATTGGGTTAAAATAATTCGTTCAGAATTTTTAATAATTTTAATTCCAAGTATAACATCAGCATAACCCAAGTCTTTCATATCAAATTTCTTATTAAGAAAACTTTTAGTTTTATTAACTACATCCATATCAGTTCCCAAAATAAGCATATCATCCACATATAAGCAAATAATAACGCCAGAATTATCCTTGAATTTGTTATAAATACATTTATCCGCTTCATTAATGTTAAAACCATTAGAGATCATTACTTGATCAAATTTTTCATGCTATTATTTAGGATCTTGTTTTAGTCCATATAAATCTTTTTTAAGTCTACACAGTTTTTTATCTAGGCCTTGGACTACAAACCCCTCGGGTTGATCCATATAAATTTCTTCTTCAAGATCTCCATTCAAAAAAGCCGTTTTAACATCCATTCGATGAATTATCAGATTATGTAATGAAGCAATAGCAATTGATAGCCTAATAGATGTAATTCTAGTAATAGGAGAGTAAGTATCAAAGAAATGAATTCCTTCCTTTTGCCTATAGCCTTTAGCTCCCAATCTTGCCTTAAATTTATCAGTAGAACCATCAGCTTTTAATTTCTTTTTAAATATCCATTTGCATCCAATAGTTTTACATCCTTTAGGTAAGTCAACTAACTCCCAATAGTTTTCCATTAAGTATGTTAAAAATTCAGGACCAAAAGAAGTAGCCATTCTAGGTCTTTTACTTTTTTTAATTTCAATTTCTTCTGAATCCGAAGATTCATTTCTACCACTAGGGCCCACTGGAATAGAACTACTAGTTCCCTCACTTCTCACTTTAAAAGGAAATATGTCCTCACTAAATTCAGCATCTCTTGACTCAAAAATAGCGTTTTTATCTATATATTGATTTTTTGAATCAATTACAAGAAACCTATATGCATTACTATTTTTAGCATAACCTATAAAAACACAATCAACAATCTTTGGGCCAAGTTTAGTTCTCTTAGGTACTGGTATTGAAACCTTAGCGAGACACCCCCACACTTTAAGGTATTTATAAAAAGGTTTTCTATTTTTCCACATTTCATAAGGAGTTTTATCATTATTCTTAAAAGGTATTTTATTAAGAATATAACAAGCAGTAAGAAGTGCCTCACCCCACATATTATTTGGTAATCCGAAGTGCTTAACATAGTATTTACCATATCCTTAAGAATTCTGTTTTTTCTTTCAGCTACACCATTAGATTGAGGTGAATAAGGAGAAGTAACTTGATGAATTATTCCATTTTCTTTACAATATTTATCAAGATCACCGGTGTATTCTCCTCCCCTATCGGATCTTAATGTTTTAATGGATTTTTCCAATTGTTTTTCAACTTCTAACTTATAAGATATAAATTTTGAAAAACTCTCATCTTTACTAGTAAGTAGATAAATATAACAGTAACGAGAGTAATCATTAATAAAAGTAACAAAGTATTTATTTTCACCACGTGTGACATAACCTTTTAAATCACAAAGATCAGAATGTATTAAATTTAAAACAGTTGAACTTCTTTCGACACTCGAAAAAGGTTTTTTAGCATATTTTGATTCAACACATATTTCACATTTCGAGTTGGTAGAAATATCATATTTTGGTATGTTTCCCAAAAACATTAATTTTTTAATGGATGCCTTATTTACATGACCAAGTCTAAAATGCCACATATCACAAGAGTCAATCAAATAAGCAGAAGAAGTAGATGTTTTATTATTATCAGCCGAGGTTACATTTAGTTTGAAAAGACCCTCATGAACATAACCTTTCCCCACAAAAGCACCTCGCTTAGTCACAACTACCTTATCACTCTCTAGAACAATTTTAAAACCCTTATTAACTAAGATAAAATTGGACACCAGATTATTCCTAACCCTCAGGGGCATAGAAAACATCTTTCAAGGTAAGAACATTTCCTGAAGTGAACTTTAACACTACGGTTCCCTTCCCCTCAGCCTTAGATGAAGAGGAGTTTCCCATGTACAGACGTTCACCCTCACCCACAGCAGTGAAGGTAGTGAAGGCACCTCTCGTGCCGCAAATATGTTTGGTAGCGCCAGAATCAGGCCACCAGTCTGTCATGTTACTCACAATGTTTGCCTCGGTCAACACAGCAGAAAAGTTACCCTTCTCGGTTACATTTTCTTGAGGCTTCACATTTTGACTCTTCCTAAACTTGCAATCTTTAGTGTAATGACCTGGTTTTCCACACACAAAGCATTGACCTGCAGGTTTATATTTAAACTGAGGCTTAGGATTTTTATTCTGATCATTAGGTTTGAATTTATGGTTGGACCACGAATTCTGGTTTGGTTTATGGTGCCCATTTTTCTCGTTTGAATGGTTAGGCCTAAACTGGTTTGTTTTTGGTTTTCCATTTGATTTAACCTCGACCAAATTAGCCTTAGAACTGAATTCATAATTTTTCTCCTTATGTTTTGCATTCCTATTGTCTTCCAGTGTCATCTCTTTTTTCTTATGATTAAGACCGTTTTATAATCTTTCCAAGAAGGTGGCATTTTTTCAATTATAGACGACACTTGAAATCCCTCACATATGACTCTCATTGGTCCTCTTGTTCTTTTCAAAGGAAACAAACCATGGAAACTCACGGATCTAAAAATGGCTATCACTACTGTTGGTCAGATTCAAAAGGTCGGGGTTCTAACACCAATAGGTAAGGGTTACTTTTACCTTCATTTTTCATGCTCATCGGATATGAGTAACATTATGTCTTTTCATAGCTTGAAGTTATCTACTGGGTCATTCAAATTTTTTCCTGGGTTCCAGACTTTAATTTAGATACGCACATAATTTCCACTGCTTCAATCTGGGTTAGATTCATGGGTCTTTGCCAAGATTATTGGGACCCTCGTCTTCTCCTCCAAATTGCTAGGGGGTGGGTATTCCTTTACATCTAGATAAGGCCACTATGGAGAGGTCATATGGTAATTTTGCTCGTGTCTTAATAGAAGTAGACTTCTCTATTAAACATCCTGAGCGTCTAATGGTTGAAAAAGGTGATGGCCGGGTTTTTGTCAACATAGCTTATGAATCCCTCCCCACGAGTTGTACATTTTGTAAATCTGTTGGACACTCAATTTCTGAGTGTAGGTTTTTTAAAAAAAGTAATTCAGTCATCGGAGAGTTCCTCAAAAAATATTATACCTACAGTTAGCAAAGGTGGCTGGTCAGTCATCGGAGATTTATCGAAAAAAAATTTGTCAATGGTAGCTGCTCTAGTAAATTCGGAGGTTCCAAACTGTCAAGGAATACAACAGCAAATATCGGGTTTCAAAAAAACTGCTATGTATCCGGAACGATTGATGATTATAACTCGAGAAATACATTAATAGAAATCCACGTGACTGTTCAGATGTGTGACGAAAGTCTTGTGCACAAATCTCAGATGCCCGTTGACAAAAATAATGGGATAATCCCATTATACCCGGATAGGATTAGGGGCACTGAGCGTTTTCGTATCCCTATTATGCAGGGGAATACTCAGTCAGCTATTAATGTTTCTATTCCAAATGATTTGACAGATGCAACCAAAAATAGAACTTCAATAATTTCGGATGTAGGACAGCTCACTCAAGCACATGTGACGTTGGGAAATTTTGGATCAACTAAGATTAAAGGTTAAAGATCAACACTTAAAGTTACAATAGCATTCGCTTTATGGCAAAAAAATGGAAAAAAAATTGTATATTCAATGGAGGTAGAGACATTCGATAATTCAAGAGAAGTTGATGGTAGAACGGATAATTCACAATCCGATGATGAAATGCCTCCTTTATAGGACATTCCCCAAAAATGCCCCTTAGGAAATATTTACGATCTTCAAATGTCTCGTAATTCTGCCAAAGCTCGGGCATTTATTGAAAACTCGTTTGGGAGGAAGAAAAATCAATCTCGAATTACTCCAACAAGTAATTCTTTTGAGATTCTTGGGAACATTGAAGACTCCAATAAATTAGTTGAGGAAAAGGGTCTAAGTGACCTCACTTGGGTGAAGCCTATTGGAGTTCAGGTACATGATAGTCGGGGTCTTGATCTTTTTATTGAAATTCCAAAGAACTCGCAACGTAAGACAGTGGGATCTTTGCAAGCCCTCTCTAAAACTTCGATTGCCTTAAGTCGTGAAGAGATGAGTGCGATAAAAAAATCTTGCACACGAAGGTTAAAATAGTTTATTTAAATTTTCATTAGCACATGTAAGAGCCACTAGGAGAGGCTATTTCTCCTAAGATTATTAATAAACCTTAAATTTGTTTATAAAAAAATAAAAAATAAAAAAATCCCTCACATATACTATAACCCTCGGCCAGAATTTCACGAATAATAATTTGTAGTTCTTCAAGTTGCGACACAACAGATTTATTATCTTCCATTTTGAAATCCAAAAATTTTCCAACCACAAATTTTTTAGACCTAGCATCTTCAGTTACATATTTTTTATCCAATGTGTTCCATAATTCTTTAGTAGTGGGACATGCCCAATAAACATCATACAGTTCAAGGCAGAGACAATTCAGAATATAATTCCTACACATATAATCTTTTTATTTCCAAACAACTAGCTCTTAATGTACAGAAGGTCTATCAGATGCAATAACGTCAACGACCTTAAGAGTTGTTAGGTAAAATTGCAGTTTTATTTGTCATCTCTTAAATTCTTTCCATCAAATAATTCAGGTTTTCAGAGTATTCTACATTTGGATTTTCCATTGGAGGTTGTAGAATAACAACAAAATTTCACCTTTAGATTGTTGGAAATAATATATGCAGAATAAACGAAAAAACCCAAATTCGAAATAGATAAAATTAGAAGGACAGGGTTGTGTTTGACACAAAGTCCTAAAGGTGAAATTGCACGCTGATATTTGTAGCTGTCAGCCTCGTGAACATACACCTCCCAGGATTCAACGATCGGATTTAAACATCAGCTTTATGTTAAATCTTTTAATTCTCAGAATACTCCAGCGCTCCCAAATAAATGACGAACGTAAATGTATTGTAGAAAATATAAAAAAAATAATTTGCAGAGAAAGTGAGAGAGATTGAATTTTTTTGTGGTTTTCTCATAGTTGTAGCCGTTGTTTTATTTAAAAAAATGGTCCAAACGTGGGTAGTGATTTTAGGCAACTAACGCACTAACCTGTCCACTAACAACTATATTTTAACAGATGGAAGAAACCGTCAAAGTCTTAAATACGGATTAATTAAAATTAAAGCGAGTTTGAAAAGATTTAATGCACATTAGAAATCCTCAAGAGCCCGAGGCCCGAGGCTCAATCTTTAACCCTTAATAATTAGTGTGCCTCCTAAGGATTTAACCCATGACCTCAAGCACACGCCCCCACTAACTTACCACTTGACCACTTAGCCTAACTTATTTACTTCATTAAAAAAAATATCTAATAACATAATATAATTTTGGTGTTTCCTCTTAGAGGATTGACACGTGGCAGCAATAAATGATCTAATCTAATCTATTTTATATATCTACTAGGTGGAAACCCGCGCGATGCGCGGTGCCGTTGGCGCGGACCCACATTCCACAAATGATGTGGTACGCGCCAACAACACTAATTAATATCAATATTTTATAGAAAAAGTATCGCGATTAATTAGTGCCTCTGGCGCGGACCCACATTAAACAAATGATGTGGGTTCGAGAATGTGCATCCGCACCAGCGACACTAATCAATCGCGATATTTTTACCAACCATAATAATTAATCACGATATTACAAAAACATATTTTTTAATTTTAATTTTAATAAAAAATGTTTGATTTTAATTAAAATATTATTTTTTATATTAATTGAAAGAACTTTTTTTAAAATAAAAAACGAATTCATGTTTTTTTTAGTTGACACGAACACGACCCGAATAAAAAGTAACACGACACGACACGACACGAATACCAGAATTTCTTAAATTTCACGCAAAAAAAACACGATAACACGACACGACTCATAATTAAGACACGAACACGACACAACTTCGTGTTAAAAAAATACAACACGAAACATTGTGTCAATTTCGGATCAATTTCGTGTCATTTTTTCGCGTCGTTTCTAAAATATCCACCCCTAGTTGCTAGTTTGTAGGTAAGTTCTTGCCACAATGAGTGGGATTTGTCCTTTGAAGAGTAGAGTCAGTGGGCCCACTGGACAGTTGCTCAACCAAAGCGGTCGAAGTAACCATACTACTCCCAACCCCACTATCTGGTTGGGAGAAAAATGCTACGGGTAAATATACCCGTGAAAAACGAAGAAAAATGCTACGGGTAAAGCCATCTATACACTAGATGTATCCTAAACGATTGCGTTTAAAAAAAAATAAACATTTCGCAGAGCATGATGTTCCGTTTAGAAGAACTGGACAAATAGCCTTGTGCGGAACATGTTGTTCCGTTTAAGGCTTTTTCCCATTTCCAAATTCCTTTCCTCAAACTCTCTCAAAATTAACTAATGCCCCACAATTAATACCCAACCCCCTGCCAAACATCCAACCACCTTAATTAATATTTTTACCCTATTTATCTACCCATACACCCAGCTAATATCTCCCAACCTATCCACAAAACAACGCATTTATCAACGATCCAAAAGTTACAGTTTGAGGTAAATTTTTTTACAGTATTTATTTTTTAAAGAATGTTGTTAATGTTGCGATTTTAGGAGGGTTATGGTGATTAATTAGTTTATTTTGTGATTGTTTTGGATCAACTCTCTATAAATGTTGTCACTAATTATTTGGCTTCAATTTATGTCGACTAAATTATCTATTATATTATGTCACCAAAATATTTGTCCACTAAATTAGTCAATTACATTATTTGTCACCCAAATAGTTGTCCAGTAAATTATCTAATTTTTTGCATTAACTATTGAGACATATTTTGACCTCTAACCATTCTAAAATAATCATAATAGTTTAACTGTTAGTGTCAATTATGCACATAATTATTTTTTTTTCTGGATGTAGTCATGTTATTTTGTATAAGTTGTTTCTTTATCCAAAATTTTAGTAATATATTTTAAATAAGTGAAGTTGTTTTCTTAATTAATATCTCTTAGACCCCTGTTCCCAAATGAATAGTCCCATCTGTAAAAGCATGTTGTAGCAATATGATTTGTCCTTCCACAGATTTGGCATGCTTGAACTTGTGGGTTGGCTTTAGGAGCTTCCTTGTTCGTACCATGTGATTGAAGTCCATCACTCCTTATTTGCTGAGTTAGACCTGTCCAGTTTATAGAGGCATGGTTTCTTCCTTCTGCATACGGCTGCTGTGAGGGAGCAGCAGGCCGAAAGCCTCTTCCCCTAGAGTTGAAAGAGGTACACTTATTATTAATAGATTATTATCGAATTTGGGTTATTTCGTTTATTCCAACATTAACAGCCCGCAGTCTAATGGTATAGACGTAAGTAATAAAATTATGGTGAAGTCTGCTGAGTTGGTACATCAAGATACAATTTCAACAGGAAAAGACATCAATTTTAATAAAGGTACCAAGTTTTGTGTCGAAATGGAGCAGCAACCATTTAATGGTTCTGATGATGATTTGACTAAGCTTTCAAATCGACAACGTTTTTTTGATGATAATTGGTGGAATCACTGAGGAACTAACAGATCAGGCACAGTAAACCAGGAATGAGTTGGAGTTGTTGTAAACAATGTACATCCTCGGTACTAATATCCTATGTGCATGTAGAAAAGCTCATTGGTAAATCTCTTCATATACTGCAATCCTTTATTTGCACGCAAGACTGAATTTTCTTCTGTACGAAATCAGTGATGAAAGTATTTGGCAATATTTTTTAACGTTAATATATATTTTCTTATGTAAGATTTCTTCCTATATTTGTAACTATTAGTTCTTAAGCTATAGTTCGAGAATAGTAACTGTCATAACCTCATAGGCTAATTTTGTTAAACTGAAACTATTCTCGAACTATAGCTTAAGAACTAATAGTTACGAAAAAATATGGGTTCGAGAATGTGGGTCCGAGAATGTGGGTTCACGCTAGCGGCACTAATCAATCGCGATATTTTTACCAACGGCACTAATTAATCGCGATATTACGAAAAAATATTTTTTAATTTTAATTTTTATAAAAAAACGGCTTGATTTTAATTTATAAAACTGTTTGATTCTAATATATATTTTTTTTATATTAATTGAAAAAAACTATTTTTTTTTAAATATAAAAAAGTGTTTTTTTTAATATAAAAATAGCTTTTTTAATATAAAAAATTGTTTTTATATTTAAAGTTAAAAACAAAACAGTAAGAAACTTATCAAAAAAAAAAAAGGAAGACACTGGTGTCGTTGGGCGGTACACATGCGGGACATATAGGATTTCTCATATTTATATGTATATAAAGAAAATATATGGGACAAGGCACTGCTTATAAACGAGGACGGTACAGGAACAATTATGGAAGAGGACAATCCTATGCGACCTCTTTCAACTCTAGGGGAAGAGGCTTTCGGCCTGCTGCTCCCTCACAGCAGCCGTATGCAGAAGGAAGAAACCATGCCTCTATAAACTGGACAAGTCCAACTCAGCAAATAAGGAGTGATGGACTTCAATCACATGGTACGAACAAGGAAGCTCCTAAAGCCAACCCACAAGTTCAAGCCTGCCAAATCTGTGGAAGGACAAATCATATTGCTACAACATGCTTTTACAAATGGGACGATTCATTTTGGAGCAGGGGTCTAAGAGATATTAATTAAGAAAACAACTTCACTTATTTAAAATATATTACTAAAATTTTGGATAAAGAAACAACTTATACAAAATAACATGACTACATCCACAAAAAAAATAATTATGTGCATAATTGACACTAACAGTTAAACTATTATGATTATTTTAGAATGGTTAGAGGTCAAAATATGTCTCAACAGTTAATGCAAAAAATTAGATAATTTAGTGGACAACTATTTGGGTGACAAATAATGTAATTGACTAATTTAGTGGACAAATATTTTGGTGACATAATATAATAGATAATTTAGTCGACATAAATTGAAGCCAAATAATTAGTGACAACATTTATAGAGAGTTGATCCAAAATAATCACAAAATAAACTAATTAATCACCATAACCCTCCTAAAATCGCAACATTAACAACATTCTTTACAAAATAAATACTGTAAAAAAATTTACCTCAAACTGTAACTTTTGGATCGTTGATAAATGGGTTGTTTTGTGGATAAGTTGGGAGATATCAGCTGGGTGTATGGGTAGATAAATAGGGTAAAAATATTAATTAAGGTGGTTGGATGTTTGGCAGGGGGTTGAGTATTAATTGTGGGGCATTTGTTAATTTTGAGAGAGTTTGAGGAAAGAAATTTGGAAATGGGAAAAAGCCTTAAACGGAACAACATGTTCCGCACAAGGCTATTTGTCCAGTTTTTCTAAACGGAACATCATTTTCCGCGAAATGTTTATTTTTTTTAAACGCAGTCGTTTAGGATACATCTAGTGTATAGATGGCTTTACCCGTAGCATTTTTCTCCCAACCAGATAGTGGGGTTGGGAGTAGTATGGTTACTTCGACCGCTTTGGTTGAGCAACTGTCCAGTGGGCCCACTGACTCTACTATTCAAAGGATAAATCCCACTCATTGTGGCAAGAACTTACCTAGAAACTAGCAACTGGGGGTGGATATTTTAGAAACGACACAAAAAAACGACACGGAACGACACGAAATTGATCCGAAATTGACACAATGTTTCGTGTTCGTGTCGTGTTTTTTTAACATGAAGTCGAGTCGTGTTCGTGTCTTAATTATGAGTCGTGTCGTGTTATCGTGTTTTTTTTGCGTGAAATTTAAGAAATTCGGGTATTCGTGTCGTGTTATTTTTTATTCGGGTCGTGTTCGTGTCAACTAAAAAAAACATGAATTCGTTTTTTTTTTTTAAAAGTTTTTTCAATTAATATAAAAAATAATATTTTAATTAAAATCAAACATTTTTTATTAAAATTAAAATTAAAAAATATGTTTTTGTAATATCGTGATTAATTAGTACGGTTGGTAAAAATATCGCGATTGATTAGTGTCGCTGGTGCGGATGCACATTCTCGAACCCACATCATTTGTTTAATGTGGATCCGCGCCAGAGGCACTAATTAATCGCGATACTTTTTCAATAAAATATTGATATTAATTAGTGTTGTTGGCGCGTACCACATCATTTGTGGAATGTGGGTCCGTGCCAACGGCACCGCGCATCGCGTGGGTTTCCGCCTAGTAGATATATAAAATAGATTAGATTAGATCATTTATTGCTGCCACGTGTCAATCCTTTAAGAGGAAACACCAAAATTATATTATGTTATTAGATATTTATTTTTAATGAAGTAAATAAGTTAGGCTAAGTGGTCAAGTGGTAAGTTAGTGGGGGCGTGTGCTTGAGGTCATGGGTTAAATCCTTAGGAGGCACACTAATTATTAAGGGTTAAAGATTGAGCCTCGGGCCTCGGGCTCTTGAGGATTTCTAATGTGCATTAAATCTTTTCAAACTCGCTTTAATTTTAATTAATCCGTATTTAAGACTTTGACGGTTTCTTCCATCTGTTAAAATATAGTTGTTAGTGGACAGGTTAGTGCGTTAGTTGCCTAAAATCACTACCCACGTTTGGACCATTTTTTTAAATAAAACAACGGCTACAACTATGAGAAAACCACAAAAAAATTCAATCTCTCTCACTTTCTCTGCAAATTATTTTTTTTATATTTTCTACAATACATTTACGTTCGTCATTTATTTGGGAGCGCTGGAGTATTCTGAGAATTAAAAGATTTAACATAAAGCTGATGTTTAAATCCGATCGTTGAATCCTGGGAGGTGTATGTTCACGAGGCTGACAGCTACAAATATCAGCGTGCAATTTCACCTTTAGGACTTTGTGTCAAACACAACCCTGTCCTTCTAATTTTATCTATTTCGAATTTGGGTTTTTTCGTTTATTCTGCATATATTATTTCCAACAATCTAAAGGTGAAATTTTGTTGTTCTTCTACAACCTCCAATGGAAAATCCTAATGCAAAATACTCTGAAAACCTGAATTATTTGATGGAAAAAATTTAAGAGATGACAAATAAAACTGCAATTTTATCTAACAACTCTTAAGGTCGTTGACGTTATTGCATCTGATAGACCTTCTGTACATCAAGAGCTAGTTGTTTGGAAATAAAAAGATTATATGTGTAGGAATTATATTCTGAATTGTCTCTGCCTTGAACTGTATGATGTTTATTGGGCATGTCCCACTGCTAAAGAATTATGGAACACATTGGATAAAAAATATGCAACTGAAGATGCTAGGTCTAAAAAATTTGTGGTTGGAAAATTTTTGGATTTCAAAATAGAAGATAATAAATCTGTTGTGTCGCAACTTGAAGAACTGCAAATTATTATTCGTGAAATTCTGGCCGAGGGTTATAGTATATGTGAGGGATTTTTTTTTATTTTTTATTTTTTTATAAACAAATTTAAGGTTTATTAATAATCTTAGGAGAAGTAGCCTCTCCTAGTGGCTCTTACATGTGCTAATGAAAATTTAAATAAACTATTTTAACCTTCGTGTGCAAGATTTTTTTATCGCACTCATCTCTTCACGACTTAAGGCAGTCGAAGTTTTAGAGTGGGCTTGCGAAGATCCCACTGTCTTACGTTGCGAGTTCTTTGGAATTTCAATAAAAAGATCAAGACCCCGACTATCATGTACCTGAACTCCAATAGGCTTCACCCAAGTGAGGTCACTTAGACCCTTTTCCTCAACTAATTTATTGGAGTCTTCAGCGTTCCCAAGAATCTCAAAAGAATTACTAGTTGGAGTAATTTGAGATTGATTTTTCTTTCTCCCAAACGGGTTTTCAATAAATGCCCGAGCTTTGGCAGAATTACGAGACATTTGAAGATCGTAAATATTTCCTAAGGGGCATTCTTGGGGAATGTCCTATAAAGGAGGCATTTCATCATCGGATTGTGAATTGTCCGTTCTACCATCAACTTCTCTTGAATTATCGAATGTCTCTACCTCCATTGAATATACAATTTTTTTTCCATTTTTTTGCCATAAAGCGAATTCTATAATAGCTTTAAGTGTTGATCTTTAACCATTAATCTTAGTTGATCCAAAATTTCCCTACGTCACATGTGCTTGAGTGAGTTGTCCTACATCCGAAATTATTGAAGTTCTATTTTTGGTTGCATCTGTCAAATCATTTGGAATAGAAATATTAATAGCTGACTGAGTATTCCCCTGCATAATAGGGATACTCAAACGCTCAGTGCCCCCAATCCTATCCGGGTATAATGGGATTATCCCATTATTTTTCTCCACGGGCATCTGATATTTGTGTACAAGACTTTCGTCACACATCTGAACAGTCACGTGGCTTTCTATTCCTGTATTTCTCGAGTTATAATCATCAACCGTTCTGGATACATAGTAGTTTTTGAAACCCGATATTTGTTGTTGTATTCCTTGACAGTTTGGAACCTCCGAATTTACTAGAGCAGCTACCATTGATGGATTTTTTTTCTATAAATCTCTGATGACTGACCAGCCACCTTTGCTAACTGTAGGTATAATATTTTTTGAGGAACTCTCCGATGACTGAACTACTTTTTTTAAAAACCTACACTCAAAAATTGAGTGTCCAACAGATTTACAAAATGTACAACTCGTGGGGAGGGATTCATAAGCTATGTTGACAAAAAACCGGCCATCACCTTTTTCAACCATTAGACACTCAGGATGTTTAATAGAAAAGTCTACTTCTATTAAGACACGAGCAAAATTACCATATGACCTCTCCATAGTGGCCTTATCAAGATGTAAAGGAATACCCACCCCCTAGCAATTTGGAGGAGAAGACGTGGGTGCCAATAATTTTGGCAAAGACCCATGAATCTAACCCAGATTGAAGCAGTGGAAATTATGTACGTATCCGAATTAAAGTCTGGAACCCAGGAAAAAATTTGAATGACCCAGTAGATAACTTCAAGCTATGAAAAGACATAATGTTACTCATATCCGATGAGCATGAAAAATGAAGGTAAAAGTAACCCTTACCTATTGGTGTTAGAACCCCGACCTTTTGAATCTGACCAACAGTAGTGATAGCCATTTTTAGATCCGTGAGTTTCCATGGTTTGTTTCCTTTGAAAAGAACAAGACAACCAATGAGAGTAATATGTGAGGGATTTCAAGTGTCGTATATAATTGAAAAAATGCCACCTTCTTGGAAAGATTATAAAACGGTCTTAAGCATAAGGAAAAAGAGATGACACTAGAAGACAATAAGAATGCAAAACATAAGGAGAAAAATTATGAATTCAGTTCTAAGGCTAATTTGGTCGAGGTTAAATCAAATGGAAACCAAAAACAAAACCAGTTTAGGCCTAACCATTCAAACCAGAAAAATGGGCACCATAAACCAAACCAGAATTCGTGGTCCAACCATAAATTCAAACCTAATGATCAGAATAAAAATTCTAAGCCTCAGTTTAAATCTAAACCTGCAGGTCAATGCTTTGTGTGTGGAAAAACAGGTCATTACACTAAAGATTGCAAGTTTAGGAAGAGTCAGAATGTGAAGCCTCGAGCAAATGTAACAGAGGAGGGTAACTTTTCTGCTGTGGTGACCGAGGCAAACATTGTGACTAACATGACAGACTGGTGGCTTGATTCTGGCGCTACCAAACATATTTGCGGAACGAGAGGTGCCTTCACTACCTTCACTGCTGTGGGTGAGGGTGAACGTCTGTACATGGGAAAATCCTCTTCATCTAAGGTTAAGGGGAAGGGAACCGTAGTGTTAAAGTTCACTTCAGGAAATGTTCTTACCTTGAAAGATGTTTTGTATGCCCCTGAGGTTAGGAATAATCTGGTTATCGATTTTATCTTAGTTAATAAGGGTTTTAAAATTGTTCTAGAGAGTGATAAGGTAGTTGTGACTAAGCGAGGTGCTTTTGTGGGGAAAGGTTATGTTCATGAGGGTCTTTTCAAACTAAATATAACCTCGGCTGATAATAATAAAACATCTACTTCTTCTTATTTGATTGACTCTTGTGATATGTGGCATTTTAGACTTGGTCATGTAAATAAGGCATCCATTAAAAAATTAATATTTTTGGGAAACATACCAAAATATGATATTTCTACCAACTCGAAATGTGAAATACGTGTTGAATCAAAATATGCTAAAAAACCTTTTTCGAGTGTCGAAAGAAGTTCAACTGTTTTAAATTTAATACATTCTGATCTTTGTGATTTAAAAGGTTATGTCACACGTGGTGAAAATAAATACTTTGTTACTTTTATTAATGATTACTCTCGTTACTGTTATATTTATCTACTTACGAGTAAAGATGAGAGTTTTCCAAAATTTATATCTTATAAGTTAGAAGTTGAAAAACAATTGGAAAAATCCATTAAAACATTAAGATCCGATAGGGGAGGAGAATACACCGGTGATCTTGATAAATATTGTAAAGAAAATGGAATAATTCATCAAGTTACTTCTCCTTATTCACCTCAATCTAATGGTGTAGCTGAAAGAAAAAATAGAACTCTTAAGGATATGGTAAATACTATGTTAAGCACTTCGGGATTACCTAATAATATGTGGGGTGTGGCACTTCTTACTGCTTATTATATTCTTAATGCAATACCCTTTAAGAATAATGATAAAACTTCTTATGAAATGTGGAAAAATAGAAAACCTTTTTATAAATACCTTAAAGTGTGGGGGTGTCTCGCTAAGGTTTCAATACCAGTATCTAAGAGAACTAAACTTGGCCCAAAGAGTGTTGATTGTGTTTTTATAGGTTATGCTAAAAATAGTAATGCATATAGGTTTCTTGTAATTGATTCAAAAAATCAATATATAGATAAAAACACTATTTTTGAGTCAAGAGATGCTGAATTTTGTGAGGACAAATCTCCTTTTAATGTGAGAAGTGAGGGAACTAGTAGTTCTGTTCCAGTGGGTCCTAGTGTGAATCTTCGAATTCAGAAGAAATTGAAATTAAAAAAAGTAAAAGACCTAGAATAGCTACTTCTTTTGGTCCTGAATTTTTAACATACTTAATGGAAAACTATTGGGAGTTAGTTGACTTACCTAAAGGATGTAAAACTATTGGATGCAAATGGATATTTAAAAAGAAATTAAAAGTTGATGGTTCTACTGATAAATTTAAGGCAAGATTGGTAGCTAAAGGCTATAGGCAAAAGGAAGGAATTGATTTCTTTGATACTTACTCTCCTATTACTAGAATTACATCTATTAGGCTATTAATTGATATTGCTTCATTACATAATCTGATAATTCATCGAATGGATGTTAAAACGGCTTTTTTGAATGGAGATCTTGAAGAAGAAATTTATATGGATCAACCCGAGGGGTTTGTAGTCCAAGGCCTAGATAAAAAAGTGTATAAACTTAAAAAAGCTTTATATGGACTAAAACAAGCCCCTAAATAATAGCATGAAAAATTTGATCAAGTAATGATCTCTAATGGTTTTAACATTAATGAAGCGGATAAATGTATTTATAACAAATTCAAGTATAATTCTAGCGTTATTATTTGCTTATATGTGGATGATATGCTTATTTTGGGAACTGATATGGATGTAGTTAATAAAACTCAAAGTTTTCTTAATAAGAAATTTGATATGAAAGACTTGGGTGTTGCTGATGTTATACTTGGAATTAAAATCATTAAAAATTATGAACGAATTGTTTTAACCCAATCTCATTATGTACAGAAAGTTCTTAGAAAATTTGAACAATTTAATTGTATTCCTGCTAAAACAGCTTATGACCCTAGTTGTCACTTAAGGAAATATTCGGGTCCTGGTGTATCATCATTAGAATATTCTAGAGTTATTGGTAGTCTAATGTATCTTATGAACTACACTAGACATGATATTGCATATGTCGTGGGTAGACTTAGCAGATACACTTGTAATCCTAATAATGAACATTGGGATGCTTTGAATAGAGTTTTGAGATATCTAAAATACACAATAAATTATGATATTCATTATATTAGATATCCTGCTGTAATTGAAGGCTTTTGTGATGGTAATTGGATTTTTGATAATGATGAATGTAAGTCTACGAGTGGCTATATTTTTGCCTTGGCAGGAGGCGTTATATCTTGGAAATCTACCAAGCAAACCTGCATATCTAGATCCACCATGGAGTCTGAGTTCATAGCGTTGGATAAAGCAAGCGAGGAGGCTGAATGGTTAAGGAATTTTATATTATACATTCATTTGTGGCCAAAACCAGTTCCAGCTTTGTCCATTCACTGTGATAGTCAAGCAGCGATCGCAAGAGCACATAATAACTCCTCCAACGGAAAGTCTAAAAATATCAGGAGAAGACACAACACAGTGAGACAACTATTGAAAGATGAAGTTATAGCAATCGACTATGTCAAGTGAAAGAAAAACCTGGCGGATCCATTGACTAAAGGGCTAGCTAGAGAACTAGTTTATCAAACATCGATGGGAATAGGCCTAAAGCCTATTAATATTTAAATCACATATAATAGAAACCCAACCCATATGACTGGATATCCCAAGATCTGGGTTCAATGGGATAACAAAGTTATACGAGTGATTTGTGGGGATACAAATTTAAGTTTTACTTAAAATCCATTCCTATGATGTAGTACTTCTGTATCGATGGAAGATGAGATTAAATCTCTTAATGCTTTCTATAGCTGTTATTTAATGGGGTTTGAGATACAATACACTCTTGATAGAAGCACCTATATGAGTGTGGTACTGGGGCTGCTTCCTATGAGAATTAAGGCTGATTCTCTAGAGCACTCAAGAAACCTAGGCATGCTCAAGGCCGAAACGAGCACAACTGTGGGAACTCGATGATAATTTTTGGGAGTCACATGTGAATTCAATTGACCTAAGTTTATAACAACGGTGAAATAGTTCAAGACATCAGTTCACTATCAACCGGTAAACTCAATAGATTAACACAAAGCAAAGGTTCAAGTCGAATGACACCTTCGCTATTTACATCACTCCTTATGATACTCCAGAGCGTCTTTTTATATTTATTTATTTATTTATATCATTCATGTGGGGGATTGTTGGGTATAAGTATATATATTTATTTTGAATGAAGTAAGTAAGTTAGGCTAAGTGGCCAAGTGGTAAGTTAATGTGTGTGTGTGGTGGGGGGGTGTGCTTGAGGTCATTGGTTCAATCCCTACGTCATGGGTTCTTTTTATTTTTTTTAAAGGGTTTTTTAAAAAAAAAAAATTAACACGGGGCAACTTTATCGCCATGCCCTCGGCACGGGCATCCGCTAGTATATATATATCGGGTAAAAAAAATATGTAAAGGAACGTAAAAAAACTTTTATTTTTATAAAATATGTTTGTTAAAAAATTGTTAACAAAAACAAATTAATCTGTTATATATAATACAACATGCATATATAATGTTCATCTATATATATATGTGTGTGTGTGTGTGTGTGTGTGTGCGTGTGTGTGTGTGTCTAGATATAGTAAAAAAATGGATGACATGAAGGTACTCATGGAGGTCTCTGAATGTAGACACACGGTTCCGCCAACAAAATTATTTACAACAAAAGAAATGTGTTTAAGAGATAATATATCCATATAACAAGGAGCATGGTCTTGGTAAAAATATCTCCATTTTTTTTTGGATGGCATTTTCTCATTTCATGCCCATGCATGAAATGTCATAGTACATGTTTATTTTTATAAAATATATTTTTTTTAAATATTTTTTAAAATTTATTAAATATATTTTTTTAAATTTTTTTTTTTAATATTTTTTTTAATTTTTAAATTTTTCCGTGCCCATGTCACAATGTAGTGCAGCCTAATAATTTTAGCCCACTCCAATTAAAAGCCCAACCCATTATTTTAGCCCAACCCATTTTTTTAGCCCAGTGCAATTAAAACCCCAACCCAATTTTTATAACCCAGTCCAATAAAAGCCCAGCGCACCTATGTATGTATGGATGCATGTATGTATGCATGCATGCATGCATGTATACATATGTATGCTATGCATGCATGCAACCCATTAAATATGTATGCATGCAACCCACAAAATATCATGCATGAAATATCATGCATACATTTCCTCCATCCACAACCCATTTTTTTTGTCCAGTTCAATTAAAAGCGTAGCCAATAAAAGCCCAGCCTACCTATGTATGTAGGTAGGTATGTATGTATGCATGTATGTATGCATGCATTATTGTATATTTATATATGCTATGCATGCATGCAACCCATAAAATATCATGTAAAATCATTCTTAAGAACACCCTCATATTAATCACGAACACATTAATATGATTTAGCTTTAGCATACAATTGTTCTTAATAAAAGTATATTGGATCTTCATATTTTCAAATAATATGCCTCAAGGATAGAAAAAAGATTTACCTTTATCTAGACATGTAAATTGAGCGCCCGAGGCCCGAAGCCCGCCCGTTCAACCCGTTATTTTCGGGCCGAGCTTTTTTTGAGTTTTAGCCGAGCTGAGCCTGAGCCAAAATTCCAAGCCCGAATGAATTTCTGGACGAGCTTGAGCCAAATTTTTCCAAGCCCGAATTGGGCCCGAAGTCCGAACTTCATATTTATAAATAAATAAATAAATAATTTATATAATATAACATAATTATGTTAACAATGTTTAATTAGGTTTCATTCTTTTATTTCATTTACTACTTTTAAAAAAAATTATTTGTTATAATACATTAGAGTAGATGTGATTTTCAATTTTTTGATCTTATTGATAATCTCATTATGGGTATTTGATTAAATAATTGCTCCAGTCATAATAGGCCTTTGTTAGTGATTAAATTTTGCTAATTATATGAAATTTAATAGGCATTTGTAGGTTTTCACTCCTATTTTCCTTGTTTTAATTTAATACATTTCATAATTATATCTTTTATTTCATGAAATATCAATTAGATTTTAATGTGTAATTTTGTCCATGATGGAAATACAAGAAAAAAAATTAATTCAAACTTTTTTAACAAAAAAAAATTGAAATCGGACCCGAAGTCCCTAATATTTATGAGCCGAGTTTGGGCCTAGGTGGGAAAAAATAATTCAGGCTGAGCTCGGGCTTGAGCATGGGTAAGTGAGTTTGGGCTGAGCCTGAGCAACCCCAAGCCCGGCTCACCCAACCCAATTTATAGCCCTACATTGATCCAATGCATTGATCAATTTTGTTGTAGAAATCTCTTTTAATCATCTTTATTAACTGCTCCATCAATCTCCCTTCTTGAAAAAAATGCACTTAAATGGAATTTGAGAATTTTCTCTCCCACCTCAGAAATAGAGTGTTATGAGATAACCCGAGATGGTGTATGGTTCTTCTATTTGTAAGGGGAAGAGCGCCAGAATCCTAGTTAAGATGGGACACTATTTCAAGTCTCCCACTAATGCCAATAACCATCATGTGACTAACTGATAAGATTAACCCAATCCTTTATTATTTGTATTTATTACCTTCCTAATTACTTATCTGATATTTATCAAGACCACAAAAATGGGAAATTCATAAATTCAGAATTAAATATAATTGAAGTTAAATAATTAATTTCGGACTACATTATTAATTTCCAACAGTCTCCCACTTGGTCTTAATAATCCTCAAAATTAAATTAGGTACCATAAGGTGCACAATAACTCATAAATATAGTTTGCTTAAATCAAACAATTCACAAATGCGAGTCATGGTGGTTCCATGCTATTCAAGAGTATGGTTCCTTCCATGTACCACAAAACCAATGTTTCATTCAACTAAGCTTTTAATATTGGGTATCATAATGGCCTCATAATGTCCTTTTGAATAAGGACTATTTTTGCCAACAATCATTCATAATCATATGCATGCATGTATGTGTCGTGATTAGTTAGTGCCGTTGGCGCGGACCCACATTCAACAAATGATTTGGGCCCGAAAATGTGGGTCCGCGCCAGCGACACTAATTAATCGCCTAGTGTCCCTGGCGCGGACGCACAATCTCGAACCCAAATCATTTGTTGAATGTGGGTCCGCGTCAGCGGCACTAATTAATCACGATATTTTTTCAATAAAATATCGTGATTAATTCGTGCCGCTGGCGCCGACCCACATTCCCGAGTCCACATCATTTGTTGAATGTGGGTCCGACCCAGCGGCACTAATTAATCGCGACATTTGATTCAAAAAATATCTCAATTAATTAGTGTCGGTGGTGCGGATCCACATTCAACAAATGATGTGATCACGGGAATGTGATTCTAAGACATCAAATTAAACAGTTTTATTTTTTATTAAAATTTAAAAAATATGTTTTCAAATGTTGTTTTTAATTAAAAAATTGTTTTATTATTATTATTATATAACGAGAAGAGTTATTTTCCCTGTGGTCCTTAAATAACACGACACCAATTTTTTTACCTAACACAAACACAAGCGAAATAAATTGTGACACGATATAAAATTATATGTTAACCTTACACAAGCACGACTAAAAATTCGTATTTTTTTCGACAAAAAAAATGACCCAATTAAAAAACAAAGAAAAATCTATTTTACCTAACACGAACACTCTCAAAATAAAATGCGACACACAAGACCTAACAGTTTAAAGAGAAAGGAAGAATTCTGTATCAATTTCTATCTTGTTTAATGACCTGTTTACATAGATATATACATTGATGCACGTTTACACAAAAATAGTTATGCAGCACGTTTAGATAGTTGGTGACATGGGCATGACTGCTTGATTAGTGGGCATAGCAGTTACATGGGTATAACTGCTTGAGAAGTGGGCATAGCAGTTGCAACTGCTGCATTGCTGTCCGTGAATATGGGAGAACCGCTAGAGGTTGTGTGGTTGGTTAATACTCCCCCGCAAGATGATGGTGAATGAAACCATTAGCTTGTCTCGAAGAAAAGTAAATTTGCTATTAGATAGACCCTTTGTGAAGATATCTGCAATTTCATCATGCATGGAGATGAATTGAACTTGAAGTTTTTGTGTGGCAACTTGATCCGAACAAAGTTAAAGTCAATTTCAACATGTTTTGTGTGAGCATGAAATACCGGATTTGCTGAGAGGTAGGTTGCACCAAGATTATCACACCAAAGAATGGGAGGCTTTGAGGGAAAGAAGCCAAGTTCATGTAAAAGAGAGCGGAGCCATATGAGTTCGGCGGTGACGTCAGCCATAGATTTGTATTCGGCTTCAGTAGAGGAGCGGGACACAGTCTTGTGTTTCTTAGATTGCCATGAAATCAGATTAGAACCTAAATAAATTGCAAAACCACCGGTAGATTTTCGATCATCAATGCAGCCGGCCCAATCCGAGTCGGAGAATGCTTGAAGTTTTAGTGATGTGGATTGAGTGAGATGAAGGCTATGGGAGGGTGTGGCATTAAGATTCCGAAGGATGCGTTTAACGAGGGTCCAGTGAGTGTCAGTAGGTTGGTGCATAAATTGGCAAGCTTTGTTAACGGCGAAGCTGATGTCCGGACGTGTGAGGGTGACATATTGGAGGGCTCCTACTATTTGGCGATATGGGATGGGGTCAGATAAGGGTTTACCTTCATGTTTGGATAAAAAGGAGGTTGGGGAAATGGGAGTAGATAATGGCTTGGAGCTGGACATGCCATGTCGAGAAAGGAGATCACGGACATATCGATGTTGGGAGAGATGAAGACCTTGGGAGGTGGAGGTGACTTCAATGCCCAGAAAGTAGTGGAGAGAGCCGAGATTTTTGAGAGAGAATTCATTGCTAAGAGACTTGATGATATATTGAGTGAGAGAAAAATTATTTCCCGTAATGAGGATATCATCAACATATATTAGAATAAAAATTAAATTAGGACCGTTTTTATATATAAATAAAGAAGAATCAGTTTTGGAACCAATAAAGTTTTTGGTAGTAAGGAATTGAGTGAGGCGGTGAAACCATGCACGAGGGGCTTGTTTGAGTCCATAGAGGGAACGATGAAGCTTACATACGTGTGTGGGTCGGGTGGGGTCTTTAAATCCGGGAGGTTGTTCCATGAAAACATCCTCGGCAAGAAAATCATGAAGAAAAGCATTGTTAACGTCGAGTTGGGAGATAGCCCAGTTGTTTGACACCACAAGAGAGATAGCAGTTCAAATAGTTGTAGCTTTGACAACGGGACTGAAAGTTTCGTTGAAATCAAGGCCATATTCCTGGTGAAAACCTTTAGCAACTAAACGGTCTTTGTACTGTTTGAGTGGGCCATCGACTTTACGTTTGATGCGATATACCCATTTACAACTGATAATATTCATTGTGGGGCTAGGCGGGACGAGAGACCATGTGTTGTTTTGAATGAGGGCATTAATTTCGGAAGTCATTGCTTGACGCCAGTGCGGTTCCTTATTGGCGGAGGTAAAACACGTGGGTTCAAGGGAAGTAAGGGTGGTAAGCTGCAATTGGGGTTGAGTTTTATTTTTAGGGGGACGTAATTGCATGGCATGACTGCGAGTGGGAGTAGGGCAGGGCAGTGGGCCGAGATCAACAGTTAGATGAAGACCATCCGGATTTGTGTGGGGTGAATGTGGGGTAAGAGGGAGGGAAGGCGTGGAGATTGTAGTGATGGGTTGAACCAGAGGTTTGCATTGGGTGAACTTGTTAGTAAGTACTGGTGTTGGGTTAGTGGAGTTAGGTGGGGATTGGTCAGGATGTTGTTGGAGAAGGTAGTTTGGTTGGACGTTGAAGCATGTATCTGAGGGAGGAGGGGACGGGGCAGTGGGGGTGGGAGGGTGAGTAAGTGGTGAAGGTAAGATAATTGGAAGATGAACCCACGGTCTGGATTGGATAGTTTATGGTGGGGTGGAAATGGGAGGAACTTGGGTAGCAAAGGGAAAGACCGTCTCATCAAATTTGACGTGACGGGAAAAATAAATACGACCCGAGGGAACGTGTAATCACCGATAGCCATGTTGGTGGGAGCTATAACCAAGAAAAACGCACGGATATGAGCGATAATCCATTTTATGGTTATTGTATGGACGAAGATATGGGAAACACAGACACCCAAAATTTTTTAGAAAATTATAGTCGGTTTTTTTGGAGTAAAGAACTTTAAAGGGAGAGTCGCTAGATAGTGTACGGGTAGGCATGTTGTTAATGAGGAAAATCGCACATTCGAAGGCGAAGTGCCAATATTTTTGAGGAATAGATGCATGGGCCATTAAAGTGAGTCCAGTTTCAACAATATGTCGGTGGCGACGTTCAACAAACCCAACTTGTTCATGTGTGTAAGGACAAGAGTAATGGTGGTGTATGCCACAATTAGTAAAAAATGAGTCAAGTTTGCGAAACTCGCCACCCCAATCTGTTTGAAGATTAATAATTTTAGTATTAAATTGGCGTTCAACAAGCTTTTGAAATGATAAAAATATAGAGTAAACATCTAATTTACGCATCATAGGATAAAACCAAATAAAATTAGAGAAATGGTCAACAAAGATAACAAAGTACTTGTGTCCGTTAGTGGACATAGAGGGGGACGGGCCCCATGCATCATTAAAAATTAATTGAAGAACTGAAGAAGACGTCTTTATACGACTAGGGAAGGGTGTGCGAGACGACTTGCCCATTTGACACGCAACACAAACTTGAGTAGAACTTGAAGGAGTAAATGGTAAATGATTCTGGTGAAGAATGCGTTGAAGTACTTGAGAATGGGGGTGGCCAAGACGTTGATGCCAGCAGTCCGAGGAAGCTTTTAGAGCATGAAAGGCATATGGAGAAGGTGGCGGCAACGTGGAGGAGAAAGTGTAGAGGCTATTAGTACTCGTTCCGTGTAAAAGGGGCGTCTTGGTGCGGCGGTCCTTAACAACACAAAAAGAGGGGTGAAATTCAAAATGGACGTCATTATCAGTAGCAAATTTTTAAATGGACAATAAAGACTTGGACATATGAGGAACATGTAGAGTATGATTTAAATGTAGAGTAGAGGAAGAAGTGGGAATGGAAGAGTGACCAACATCAGAGATAGAAAGTCCCTTACCGTTACCAATGTGAAGAGAGTCGGGACAGTGGTAATCATAAGGCCGTTGAAGTTGAGTTAGGTCCGGGGTGACATGATGAGTAGAACCGTGGTAGTTGGAATAGTGATTGTTGTAGCGACCACGACCGCGACCATGACCACGACCACGGTAGGGATTGGGTGAGGTGTGGCCATGAGAGGGGTATGAGGGGGTGAGACCAGAGGTGGTGTGATGAGCAGTGGGGTTGTTGGGGTGGGAAGGTGTGGTGGAGTTAATGGTGAGAGAGGAAATTTGATCATCATGAATAAATTCATGGCTAAGGAGAAGGGAGTGAAGTTCAGAGTAGGTGACCGGGGTGGAGCGGGCAGTTAATGTAGTGACAAGGTCTTTGAACTCAGAGCGGAGTCCTTTGAAAATGTGTATGTTAAATTCTGCAGGTGAAAGAGGATGACCAGCTGCGTGTAATTCATCGGAGATAGCTTTGGCTTTCTGAAGAAAAGCGGAGGCGGAGTCATCGCCTTGTTGAAGGCGATGAAGGTGGAGGTGAAGATTTAGAATGCGAGTCTCGGAGGGAGAGGCTAGTGCTGCAGCAAGGGTTGTCCAGATGGCATGAGAGGTGCGAAGACCAACAACGAGGGAGATTGTTGAAGTGCTCATGGAGGAGACGAGCACACTGATGATAAGTTTGTCTTGCTGTTTCCATCGTGTAGCTGTTGGTTCATCAGAGGGACATGGATAACTTCCATCAACAAATCGCATAAGATTTTGGCCTCCAAGAAAAGGTTCCATTTGAGTTAGCCAGTGCAGGTAATTGTCGGCAGTGAGTTTAATATTGAGGAAATGATGCGCCATAGTAAGAGTGGTTGTGGGAAAGGTAGAAGAAATGTCACTGCTTGCAGACATTGTCACGGTATGTGTTTGAGAGAAGAAGAGAGGAAACAAAAATAAGCAATTACGAAGAGAATGGATTATGGCTCTGATACCATAACAGTTTAAAGAGAAAGGAAGAATTCTGGATCAATTTCTATCTTGTTTAATGACCTGTTTACATAGATATATACATTGATACACGTTTACACAAAAGTAGTTATACAACACGTTTAGATAGTTGGTGGCATGGGCATGACTGCTTGAATAGTGGGCATAGCAGTTGCAACTGCTGCATTGCTGTCCGTGAATATGGGAGAACCGCTAGAGGTTGTGTGGTTGGTTAATAAGACCCAATTAAAAATGAGACGACACGAAATCTTATTTACTAACACGAACACAACCGTAATAAAACCGATACGATATGAAATCTTATTTTTTTTCACCAAACACGAACATGGTCCAAATAAAACACGACATGACGCGGTATGATACGAAATCTAGTTTTTTTATCTAACACAACACGACGCAATTTTTTTTTACCCAATATGTACACAATCCAATTAACACAACATGACCCATACAAAAGCAACATGATACGACCTGACACGTAATTTATTTTTTTAATCAAACACAAAACGACTAAATTAAATGCGGCATGACATCGCAATACATAAATTATTTAAATACCCACGCGTCACAATTTTTTTTACCAAATATGTACACAATCCAATTTTTTTATGTCGTTCCATCCTGTGGATTGTGTACATATTTCGTAAAAAAAAATTGTGTCATGTCGGTATTTAAATAATTTATGCACCGCGATGTCGTGCAGCATTTTAATTTAGTCCTGTTTGCGTTTGATTAAAAAAATAAGATTACATGTCATGTCGTATCAAGTCGCTTTTATATGGGTCGTGTTTTTTTGTTTTTTTTTTGGTAGCATACCATGAGGTGTCCGGACCAGCTTACGCGCACCTCGACTACTCTTCATTCGCGGTTCGTGGCTTTCGCTGACAAAGCATTATTTTGACAGTGCCGGGGATCGAACTGGGGACCAAACCCAATCTTCCCCCAAGACTGTTCAGTGACATCCTTATACCACTAGGGCAAGAGGCTTGGTTTATGGGTCATGTTGTGTTAGATAAAAAAAAAGATTTCGTATCATACCGCGTCATGTCGTGTTTTAATTGGACCATGTATGTGTTTGGTAAAACAAATAAGATTTTGTGTCGTTTTGATTTTATTACGGTCGTATTCATGTTAGTAAAATAAGATTTCGTGTCATCTCATTTTCAATTGGGTCTTGTGTGTCCAATTTTATTTTGATAAAAACAAATTTCTTTTTTTTTAATTGGGTCATTTTTTTTTGTCGAAAAAAATACGAATTTTTTGTCGTGCTTGTGTAAGGTTAAAATATAATTTTATATCGTGTCACAATTTATTTCGATTGTGTTCGTGTTAGGTAAAAAAATCGGTGTCGTGTTATTTAAGGACCACGGGGAAAATAACTCTTCTTCTCATATAATAATAATTTTTTTAATAGTAAAAAAGTAAAAAATTGAAAAGCAAAAGATAGAGATGAGTGAAAGGGAAGGTTTTGTCCAAAACAAATTTCATTTGTTTTAGAGGAGTGGAGATGAAAGGACAGCTACTGAATGTTTATGTTTAAGGGCGAGTTTGTCATTTACCATGTCAAAGTTGAGAATTGGAGCGTAGGAAGATTTCAAGGGACTGCGAATAGCGCTGCCCTCTAGCGGATGCCTGTGCCCGAGGGCACGACGATAAATTTACCCCCGTGATAAAAAATAAATAAAAAATATAAATGAAAAAAATATAAAAAATATTTTAAAAATATAAAAAATATAAATTAAATTATTCATAATTATTTTCCTTTTTAAAAATAATTATTTCCCTTTTATAAAAACAAAAACAAAACTCTTTTTATTAAAAAAAATAAATAAATAAATAACCTTTTAGCATGACATTTCATGCATGGGCATGAAAGGGAGAAAATATCATGCATGAAATGTCATGCATAAAAGTGGAGATATTTTGCCAAAAACCATGCTAGCTTATTATGATAGCATGGTTTTTGAAATTTTTTTGGAAAATAACTTCACTTTTTGGATGTATGATATTTTTATCTTTCATGTCCATGCATGAAATGTCATGCTAAAGTGTTTTTTTTCTTAATAAAAAGGTTTTTGTTTTTGTTTTTTTAAAAGGGAAATAATTATTTTTAAAAAGGAAAATAATTTTAAATAATATTATTTATATATTTTTTAAAATATTTATATTTTTTTAATTTATATTTTTAAAATATTTTTTTATTTTATTTATTTATATTTCTAATTTTTTATTTATTTTTTCTTTAATATTTATTTTTTATCACGGGGGCAAATATTTTCTCCCTTTAATCTGATATATATATATATATTATTTAAAGGTTAGAAAGAAACGTTATACACTAATAAGAGAGGTTATAATAATGCGTGGCCAATAACCAAAGATATCGTCTGCCATCTGCCAACTGAAATAGATATTGACTAAAAGAGGTGATGGGATTTGATAGTCACAAAATATGTACTGCATTAATAAGAGACGCATGGAAGGTTATCATATCTCCAATGTCAAGGAGCAAAAGTAAGGAGTTAGATATCAAATAGTATATTAGTTGGGAGAAACTGTAGGCTGACATAATAGTTTGACGCAATCCTTCTTTATCTACTTTTTCACGCAAACCCTCAATCGAACCAACTGTTTTTTGTCTCCCCCAAATCTCACAGACAGATTTTTCGCCACTCCTTGCTTAGCTAGAAATGTGTCTGCGAGATTAACTGTCAGAAATAAATATGTCTATGAGATTAACCCCACACACAAATGTATACAAATATATCACACACACACAAAATAAAAGAGACCAATAATGAATAAACATTTAATTCTCACCCAGTTTTCTGGTTTGAAAGAGAGAGGGAGTTTCCAATTGATTGTCGTCCGTGTAGATGTAAAAAAATCAATCCAACTTCTTCATCGACAATGGATGATACAGCTCCAATCTTATTCAAAATAAGGGCCATAAACATGGAAACAAGTTGGCTAACCTTGGTTGATTTGTTAGATTTCTCGGGATTTCTCTCCTTTAATTGTAGGAAATATCAACATGTGAGGATTTCAATCGGTCGTTTTAGTTTGGGGGAGACAAAAAGCAGTTGGTTCGATTGAGAGTTTGCGTGAAAAAGTAGATAAAGAAGGATTGTGTCAAACTATTGTGTCAGCCTACAGTTTCTCCCAACTAATATACTCTTTGATATCTAACTCCTTACTTTTGCTCCTTGACATTGGAGATATGATAACCTTCCATGCGTCTCTTATTAATGCAATACATATTTTGTGACTATCAAATCCCATCAACTCTTTTTGTCAATATCTATTTCAGTTGGCAGATGGCAGACGATATCTTTTGTTATTGGCCACACATTATTATAACCTCTCTTATTAGTGTATAACGTTTCTTTCTAACCTTTAAATTATATATATTTTGTTAAAAATAATATATATATATATATATATATATATATATATATATATATATATATATATATAATATCAGATTAAAGGGAGAAAATATTTGCCCCCGTGATAAAAAAAAAATTAAAGAAAAAAAAATTAGAAATATAAATAAATAAAATAAAAAAATATTTTAAAAATATAAATTAAAAAAATATATATAAATAATATTATTTAAAATTATTTTCCTTTTTAAAAATAATTATTGCCCTTTTAAAAAAAAAAAAAAAAACTTTTTTATTAAGAAAAAAAAAACACTTTAGCATGACATTTCATGCATGGACATGAAAGATAAAAATATCATACATCCAAAAAGTGAAGATATTTTTCAAAAAAATTTCAAAAACCATGCTATCATAATAGGCTCGCATGGTTTTTGGCAAAATATCTCCACTTTTATGCATGACATTTCATGCATGATATTTTCTCCCTTTTATGCCCATGCATGAAATGTCATGCTAAAAGGTTATTTATTTATTTATTTTTTTTAATAAAAAGATTTTTGTTTTTGTTTTTTTAAAAGGGAAATAATTATTTTTAAAAAGGAAAATAATTTTAAATAATTTAATTTATATTTTTTATATTTTTAAAATATATATTTTTTTTTAATTTATATTTTTATATTTTTCTTTAATTTTTTTTTATCACGGGGGTAAATTTATCGCCGTGCCCTCGGGTACAGGCATCCGCTAGAGGGCAGCGCTATTCGCACTCCCTTGAAATCTTCTTACGCTCCAATTCTCAACTTTGACATGGTAAATGACAAACTCGCCCTTAAACATAAACATTCACTAGCCGTCCTTTCATCTCCACTCCTGTAAAACAAATGAAATTTGGTTTGGACAAAACTTTCCCTTTCACTCATCTCTATCTTTTGCTTTTCAATTTTTTACTATTTTATTATTAAAAAAATTATTATTATATGAGAAGAAGAGTTATTTTCCCCGTGGTCCTTAAATAACACGACACCGATTTTTTTACCTAACACGAACACAAAGAAATAAATTGTGACACGATATAAAATTATATTTTAACCTTACACAAGCATGACAAAAAATTCGTATTTTTTTGGACAAAAAAAAATGACCCAATTAAAAAACAAAGAATTTTTTTTTGTCAAAATAAAATTGGACACACAAGACCCAATTGAAAATGAGATGACAAGAAATCTTATTTTACTAACATGAATACGACCGTAATAAAATCGAAACGACACAAAATCTTATTTGTTTTACCAAACACATACATGGTCCAATTAAAACACGACAGGACGCGGTATGATACGAATTCTTTTTTTTATTTTTATCTAACACAACATGACCCATAAACCAAGCCTCTTGCCCTAGTGGTATAAGGATGTCACTGAACAGTCTTGGGGGAAGATTGGGTTTGGTCTCCAGTTCGATCCCCGGCACTGTCAAAATAATGCTTGGCCAGCGAAAGCCACGAACCGCGAATGAGGAGTAGTCGAGGTGCGCGTAAGCTGGCCCGGACACCTCATGGTATGCTACAAAAAAAAAACAAAAAAACACGACCCATATAAAAGCGACTTGATACGACATGACATGTAATCTAATTTTTTTAATCAAACGCAAACAGGACTAAATTAAAATGTTGCACGACATCGCGGTGCATAAATTATTTAAATACCGACATGACACAATTTTTTTTTACCAAATATGTACACAATCCACAGGATGGAACGACATAAAAAAAATTGGATTGTGTACATATTTGGGGTGGGCTTTTATTTGCGCTGGGCTAAAAAATTGGGCTGGGCCAAAAAAAATTGGGTTGGGCTTACCAAAAATATGTGTTGGGCTTTTAATTGGGCTCGACAAAAAAAATTGGGTTGTACTTTTAATTGGGCTGGGAAAAAATTTAATTAGGCTGGGCTAAAAAATTGTGCTGGGCTTTTAATTGGGCTTGGCAAAAAAATGGGCTGGTCTATAAAATTGAGTTGGGCTAAAATATGGGTTAGGCTTTTAATTGGGCTGGGCAAAATATTGAGCTGGGAAAAAAAATGGGTTGGGGCTTATCTATATTTAATTTTGGCTGGGCTAAAAAAATGGGTTGGACTAAAAATATGGGCTGGGCAAAAAAATGGCTTGGCAAAATAATGGGTCGGGCTTTAAATTGGGTGGGCAAAAAAATTGGGCTGGGCTAAAAAATTGGGCTTGGCAAAAAAATGGGCTAGGCTTTTAATTGGACTGGGGCTAAAAAAATGGGTTGGGCTAGAAAATTGGGCTGGCTAAAATATTGGCTGGGCTTTTAATTGGGCTCGGAAAAAAAATTGGGATGGGCTAAAAAATGGGTTGGGTTTTAATTGGGTTGGGCTAATAAAATGGGCTGGACCTTTTATTGGGTTGGGCTAAAAATATGGGTTGGGCTTTTAATTCGGGTGGGCTAAAAAATTGGGGTGGGCTTTTATTTGCGCTGGGCTAAAAAAAATTGGGTTGGGCTTATCTATATTTAATTGGTCTTGGCTAAAAAAATGGGCTGGACTTTTAATTGGGCTGGGCAAAAATTTAATTGGGCTGGGCTAAAAAATTGGGTTGGGTTAAAAATTCGGCTGGGCTAAAAAATTGGGCTGGGCTAAAAATTGGCCTTACAAAAAAATGGGTTGGGCTTTTAATTTTGGGCTGGGCTAAAAAAATGGGCTGGACTAAAAATATGGGCTGGCTTTTTCTCCGTCTGGGCAAAAAAATTGGGTTGGGCTTTTAATTAGGCTGCATAAAATTTAATTAGGTAAGGGTAAAAAATTCGGCTGGGCTTTTAATTGGTCTGGGCAAAAAAATGAGCTGGGCTTTTAATTGGACTTCGGGCTAAAAATATGGGTTGGGCTAAAAAATTGGGCTGGGCAAAAAAATTGGCTGGGTTTTAATTGGGGTGGGCTAAAAAAATGGGCTGGACTTTAAAATTGGGCAGGGCTAAAAAAATGGGTTGGGCTTTTAATTGGGCTAGGCTTATCTATATTTAATTGGGCTTGGCTAAAAAAATGGGCTGGACTTTTAATTGGGCTAGGCTAAAAATATGGGCTGGGCTTTTATTGGACTGTACTAAAAATACGGGTTGGGCTTTTAATTGGGCTGGGCTAAAAAATTGGGCTTAGCAAAGACCTGGGCTAGGCTTTTAATTGGACTTGGGGCTAAAAAAATGGGCTGGGCTAAAAAATTGGGCTGTCTAAAATATTGGCTGGGCTTTAAATTGGGCTGGGAAAAAAATTTGGGATGGGCTAAAAAATGGGCTGGGTTTTAATTGGGTTGGGCTAATAAAATGGGCTGGAATTTTTATTGGGCTGGGCTAAAAATATGGGTTGGGCTTTTAATTCGGCTGGGCTAAAAAATTGGGGTGGGCTTTTGTTTGCGCTGGGCTAAAAAAAATTGGGTTGGGCTTATCTATATTTAATTGGGCTTGGCTAGAAAAATGGGATGGACTTTTTATTGGGCTAGGCTAAAAATATGGGATGGGCTAAATAAAAATGTGCGAAACCCTATAACACCCTCCGAACGACCCCGTGTGAGGCGCCAACGCCACGCACGGGACCAATTTAACTCGTAGAAACTAACCGCTTGGTCACAAGGTTTGAGAACACGATGATAAACCGTAAACCCTAAACCCTAAAACCCTAAAACCCTAAACCCGTTACTTGCTTTCTTTTAGCTATAATCATGTTCATGTTAGTGTAGGAGGTGAAGTTAATCATGATTTATATATGAATTGGGTGAAAATTGGAGATTTAAATTATGAATAAGGATTGATTTAATTAGTAGTTTAAAGTCCTTCATGTATGTAGAGAGGATTAATCACAGAATTGGATTAGATATTGATGAACAAATCTGGGTTGACTAGTTTCTTTAAATGAAAATTTGAAAACTAGGGTTCTTATGAAATAATTTGGGGGTTTCATGTAATCTTGATGATTTATGACGAATTAAAGATCCTAGGATGTTAGGAATGACCAATAATCTGTTATGTGTCGATTGGGATAAATGATGAAGTGTTGGGTGATGAATCTTAGAGGTTTTACGGTTCAAAAATGGCAGAAAACACTGGGAATCAGCGAAGAAGACGAACAGTGAAATCTCATGCGAAGTCGTTCGAGCGACATGTGGCAGACGTTCTAGTGACATGCCTTCTGGTTCGAGCGACAGGGTGAATTTTGGGAATTTTTCTTGGAGTTCGAGTTTTAGTTTACTGGTTTATTGGAGTGTAAGAAACTACCAGATAGTAAATTTAAATAAGGCAGAATTTGGGGAAAAGTGTGTGAGAGTTAATACATTAATTATTTCGATAATTAAACTCAATCAATCATATGTGCACGATGCATACGTGTACTCGTAACGAATGAACATCAAAAGTATCATTAGTGTTCCTTCCTGTGATAACAGACTTCCAAGACTTGGTAGGTTGGTTCGTTATTTCCTTATTTCCTCTGTCTTCCATTGAAATTTCATCTGTGCTTTTAATGTTTTGCCCCTCCACTGCTGGGCTAAAAAATTGTGCTAGGCTAAAAAAAATTGGGTTGTGCTTATCGATATTTAATTGGGCTTGGCTAAAAAAATGGGCTCGACTTTTTATTGGGCTAGGCCAAAAATATGGGTTGGGCTGTTAATTGGGGTCGGTAAAAAAAATTGGACTGGGCTTTTTATTGGGCTTGGTAAAAAAATGGGCGCTAAAATATGGGTTGGACTAAAATATGGGCTGGGCTTTTTATCGGGCTAGGACAAAAGTATGGCGGGGTTAAAAAAAAGGGTTGGGCTTTTGATTGGAATGGGGTAAAAAATTGGGCTGGACTAAAATATGGGTTGTGAAAAATAATGGGCTTGGCTTTTTATTGGGCTGGGCTAAAAAAATGGGATGGGCTTTTAATTGGAGTTGGGCTAAAAGAATGGGTTGGGCTAAAATATGGGCTGGGCTTTTTATTGGGCTGGGCTTTTTATTGGGCTGGGCTAAAAATATGGGCTGGGTTTTTAATTGGGCTAGGCAAAAAAATTGGGTTGGGCTAAAAAAAATTGGGTTGTGATTATCTATGTTTAATTGGGCTTGGCTAAAAAAATGGGCTGTACTTTTTATTGGGCTAGGCCAAAAATATGGGTTGGGCTTTTAATTGGGGTCGACAAAAAAAATTGGGCTGTACTTTTAATTGGGCTGGGTAAAAAAATTGGGCTGGGCTAAAAAAAATTGGGTTGGGCTTACCAAAAATATGGGTTGGGCTTTTAATTGGGCTCGACAAAAAAAATTGGGTTGGGCAAAAATTTTATTAGGCTGGGCTAAAAAATTGTGCTGGGCTTGGCAAAAAAATGGGCTGGTCTATAAAATTGAGTTGGGCTAAAAATATGGGTTAGGTTTTTAATTGGGCTGGGCAAAAAATTGAGCTGGGAAAAAAAATGGGCTGGGGGTTATCTATATTTAATTTTGGCTGGGCTAAAAAAATGGGTTGGACTAAAAATATGGGCTGGGTAAAAATTTGGGCTGGGTTTATCTATATTTAATTGGGCTGGGCAAAAAAATGGCTTGGAAAAATAATGGGTTGTACTAAAAATATGGGTTGGGCTTTTAATTGGGTGGGCAAAAAAATTGGGCTGGGCTAAAATTTAATTAGGTTGGGCTAAAAAATTGGGCTAGGCTTTTAATTGGACTTGGGGCTAAAAAAATGGGTTGGGCTAAAAAATTGGGCTGGCTAAAATATTGGTTGGGATTTTAATTGGGCTGGGAAAAGAAATTGGGATGGGCTAAAAAATGGGCTGGGTTTTAATTGGGTTGGGCTAATAAAATGGGCTGGACTTTTTATTGGGCTGGGCTAAAAATATGGGTTGGGCTTTTAATTCGGGTGGGCTAAAAAATTGGGGTGGGCTTTTATTTGCGCTGGGCTAAAAAATTGGGCTGAGCTAAAAAAAATTGGGTTGGGCTTATCTATATTTAATTGGGCTTGGCTAAAAAAATGGGCTGGACTTTTTATTGGGCTAGGCTAAAAATATGGGATGGGCTAAAAAAAATGGGTTGGGCTTTTAATTGGGCTAGGCTAAAAAATTGGGTTGGCTAAAAAATTGGGCTGGGCTGGGCAAAAAATTGGCCTTACAATAAAATGGGCTGGGCTTTTAATTTTGGGTTGCGCTAAAAAAATGGGCTGGACTAAAAATATGGGCTGGCTTTTTCTCCGTCTGGGCAAAAAAATTGGGCTGGGCTTTTAATTAGGCTGCATAAAATTTAATTAGGTTGGGGTAAAAAATTCGGCTGGGCTTTTTATTGGGATGGGCTAAAATAATGGGCTGGGCTTTTTATTGGACTGGGCTAAAAAATTGGGCTGGACTAAAATATGGGTTGGGCTAAAAAAATGGGCTGGACTAAAAATTTGGGCTGGGCTAAAAAAATGGGCAGGGCTTTTAATTGGGCTGGGCAAAAAAATTGGGTTGTGCTAAAAAATTGGGTTGAGCAAAAAAATGGGCTGGGCTTTTAATTCGACTTGGGCTAAAAAAATGGACTGGGCAAAAAATTGGGCTGGGTTTTAATTGCGCTGGGCTAAAAAAATGGGCTGGGCTTTTATTGGGTTGGGCTAAAAATATGGGCGGCTTTTGATTGGGCTGGACAAAAAAATTGGGTTGGGCAAAAAATATAATTGGGTTTTGGGTTTAGGGTTTAGGGTTGGGTTGGGATACCATTTTAGAAGTATAATGGCATTACCAACAAAATGCCATGGCCCCTTTTCCACCACCTCATCCCTGCTATTCTGATTGTCAAACATGAAGATATAGTGACCTTGATCATTGCATATCACCTTGTTTAGCCCATACTTATCCCAAACCCTGTGGGCTATATTATTAACTAGGGAATAGGGAAGATTTTTGCCAAGAAAGAATCCCACACACGCACATTCCATTTGAGAGTAACCAATCTTGGCCACATCTATAGGTGGGCTAACTTGGATCCTATCCTCTATTGTAGTTGGTTTGTGGTATTTGAGTATAAATTTAGGATCATTCTTTTGATCATTCCTTCCTGTGATAACAGACTTCCAAGACTTGGTAGGTTGGTTCAGTATTTCCTTATTTCCTCTGTCTTCCATTGAAATTTCATCTGTGCTTTTAATCTGGGGGCCCTCCACTACTGGGCTAAAAAATTGGGCTAGGCTAAAAAATATTGGGTTGTGCTTATCTATATTTAATTGGGCTTGGCTAAAAAAATGGGCTGGACTTTTTATTGGGCTAGGCCAAAAACATGCGCTGGACTTTTTATTGGGGTCGGCAAAAAAAATTGGGCTGGGCTTTTAATTGGGCTTGGTAAAAAAATGGGCGCTAAAATATGGCCTGGGCTAAAAAAATGGGCTGGGACCAAAATATGGCGGGGTTTAAAAAAAGGGCTGGGCTTTTTATTGGATTGGGGTAAAAAATTGGGCTGGACTAAAATATGGGTTGGGCAAAATAATGGGCTTGGCTTTTTATTGGACTGGGCTAAAAAAAATGGGATGGACTTTTAATTGGGGTTGGGCTAAAAAATTGGGTTGAGCTAAAATATGGGTTAGGCTTTTTATTGGGCTGGGCTAAAAATATGGGCTGGGCTTTTAATTGGGCTAGGCAAAAAAAATGAGCTGGGCAAAAAAATGGGCTGGGCTAAAAAAAATTGGGTTGTGCTTATCTATATTTAATTGGGCTTGGCTAAAAAACTGGGCTGGACTTTTTATCGGGCTAGGCCAAAAATATGGGTTGGGCTTTTAATTGGGGTCGGCAAAAAAAATTGGGCTGTACTTTTAATTGGGTTGGGCAAAAATTTAATTGGGCTGGGCTTTTAATTGTGCTTGGTAAAAAAATGGGCTAGTCTATAAAATTGGGCTGGGCTGGGCTGGGCTAAAAAAATGGGCTGGGCTTTTTATTGGGCTGGGACAAAAATATGGCGGGGTTAAAAAAAGGGGCTGGGCTTTTTATTGGACTGGCGTAAAAAATTGGGCTGGACTAAAATATGGGTTGGGCAAAATAATGGGCTTGGCTTTTTATTGGGCTGGGCTAAAAAAAATGGGATGGGCTTTTGATTGGAGTTGGGCTAAAAAAATGGGTTGGGCTAAAAATATAAAAAATATAAATATTTAAAAAAAAATATAAACTAAATTATTTCCAATAATAAAATTAAATTATTAAAAATTATTTTCCTATTGAAAAATAATTATTTCCCTTTTAAAAAAACAAAAACAAAACCTTTTTTATTAGAAGCCTAGCCCATTTTTTTAGTCCAACCCAATTAAAAGCCCAGCCCATTTTTGTGCCCAGGCTGGGCTAAAATTTAATTAGGGTGGGCTAAAAAATTGGGCTGGGCAAAAAAATGGCCTGACAAAAAAAATGGGTTGGACTTTTTATTGTCTATGCTAAAAATGGGCTGGGAATTTTATTGGGCTGGCTAAAAAATTGGGTTGGGCTAAAATATTGGCTGGAAAAAAAATGGGATGGGATAAAATAATGGGCTGTCCGTTTTATTGGACTGGGATAAAAAATTGGGCTGGACTAAAAGATGGGCTGGGCTAAAAAAATAGGCTGGACTTTTTATTGGGCTGGACTAAAAATATGGGTTGTGGGCTAATAAAATGCGCTGGACTTTTTATTGGGCTGCGCTAAAAATATGGGTTGGGCTTTTAATTCGGCTGGGCTAAAAAATTGGGGTGGGCTTTTATTTGCGTTGGGCTAAAAAATTGGGCTGGGCTAAAAAATTGGGCTGGGCTAAAAAATTGGGTTGGGCTAAAAACAATTGGGTTGGGCTTAACAAAAATATGGGTTGGGCTTTTAATTGGGCTCGACAAAAAAAATTGGGTTGTACTTTTAATTGGGCTGGGCTTTTAATTTTGCTTGGCAAAAAAATGGGCTGGTCTATAAAATTGAGTTGGGCTAAAATATGGGTTAGGCTTTCAATTGGGCTGGGCAAAAAATTGAGCTAGGAAAAAAAATGGGTTGGGGCTTATCTATATTTAATTTTGGCTGGGATAAAAAAATGGGTTGGACTAAAAATATGGGCTGGGCAAAAATTTGGGCAGGGCTTATCTATCTTTAATTGGGATGGGAAAAAAATGGCTTGGCAAAATAATGGGTTGGGCTTTTAATTGGGTGGGCAAAAAAATTGGGCTGGGCTAAAATTTAATTAGGCTGGGCTAAAAAATTGGGCTTGGCAAAAAAATGGGCTAGGCTTTTAATTGGACTTGGGGCTAAAAAAATGGGTTGGGATAGAAAATTGAGCTGGCTAAAATATTGGCTGGGCTTTTAATTGGGCTGGGAAAAAAAATTGGGATGGGCTAAAAAATGGGCTGGGTTTTAATTGGGTTGGGCTAATAAAATGGGCTGGGCTAAAAATATGGGTTGGGCTTTTAATTCGGGTGGGCTAAAAAATTAGGGTGTGCTTTTATTTGCGCTGGGCTAAAAAATTGGGCTGGGCTAAAAAAAATTGGGTTGGGCTTATCTATACTTAATGGGGCTTGGCTAAAAAAATGGGCTGGACTTTTTATCGGGCTAGGCTAAAAATATGGGATGGGCTAAAAAAAATGGGTTGGGCTTTTAATTGGGCTGGGTTAAAAAATTGGGTTGGGATAAAAATTTGGCTGGGCTAAAAAATTGGGCTGGGCAAAAAATTGGCCTTACAAAAAAATGGGTTGGGCTGGGCTAATCTAGATATTATCAAATTTTCGTCATAGTTTCAAACGGGGAGACCCGCAACTACGCGATCAGTTACTACAAGTCACATTGGTCCCATGCGAGGTGTTCGTGCCTCTTACGGGGCCGTTTGGAGGCTGGTTTGGGTTTTCACCCTCAAACGGCCCATTTTTAAGCCTAATCTAAATATTTTCAAATGATCATCATATTCTAAAATCGGGAGACCCGCGACACCGTGATCAGTTACTACAAGTCACATTGCTCTCGCCCGCGGTGTTCGTACCTCTTACGGGGTCGTTTGGGGACTGGTTTGGGTTTTCACCCTTTAACGGCTTATTTCTAAGCCGAATCAATAGATTTTTAAAGTATTGTCATATTCTCAAACCGAGAGGCCCGTGAGTATGCGGTCAGTGGCTACAAGTCACTTTTGTCCCGTGCGAGGTGTTCGTGCCTCTTAAGGGTCCGTTTGGGGATTGGTTTGTGTTTTCACCCTCAAATGGCTTGTTGTTAAGCCTAATCTAGATATTTTCAAAGTATCATCACATTCTCAAACCGGGGAGACCCGCGACTCTGCGGCCAGTTCCTACATGTTACATATGTCCCGTCTGAGGTGTTCGTGCCTCTTCCTGGGCCGTTTCTGGGTTATTTTGCATTTTCACCCTCAAACGGCTTGCTTTTAAGCCTAATCTAGATATTATCATATTAACGTCATATTCTGAAATCGGGGGACCCGCGAGTACGTGGTCAGTTCCTAGAAGTTACATTGGTCCCGTGCGAGGTGTTATTGCCTCTTACGGCGTCGTTTGGGGGCTGATATGGGTTGTCCCCCTTCAAGGGCTTGTTTCTAAGCCGAATCTATAGATTTTCAAAGTGTCGTCATATTCTCAAACTAAGAGGCCCGTAAGTACGCGGTCAGTTCCTACAGGTTACTTTGGTCCCGTGAGAGGTGTTATTGCCTCTTACGGGGTCGTTTGGGGGCTGATTTTGGTTTCCACCCTTCAATGGCTTATTTCTAAACCTAATCTATATATTATCAAAGTATATGCATATTCTCAAACCGAGGGGCCCGTGACTACGCGGTCAGTTCCTACAAGTTACATTGGTCCCGTGCGAGGTGTTCGTGCATCATACGGGATCGTTTTGGGGACTGGAGGTTTTCACCCTCAAACGGCCCATTTTTAAGCCTAATCTAAATATTATCAAATTTTCGTCATAGTTTCAAACGGGGAGCCCCGCGACTACACGGTTATTTCCTACAAGTCACTTCGGTCCCGCGCGCGCGATCCTTCCTTTCAAAGGAAGTCTGGGGCATACTAGTTAATATTGTAAGCCAGCCCAAAGGAATATCAATCACTTCCTTCTCGGTGACTTAATTCACATGTTCGGGATAAACCCTTGATCTTTTTTTGAGGATGGCAACCCATCCAAGAACATTACCGACTTTTCCAACCTCTTCCAATTTCAGGAATTTTTTTATAAACACAAAATTCTTTGGTTGATTCTCCTCTTTCAACCAAACCTTACATATGGGCAGTGCATGTAGAGACTACTCACTACATCTCGCTAAACATCGATTCTCCCCTAGAAATGTCTCACATTAAGGGACAAGTAATACTCGTCTTCCTTCCTTGGAGTATGCCGAAAGTTCCGACCTGTGCTCTTCTCTCCACGAAGAGCACTTCTGGATCTCTTATACTATACTAACATCATTACTCTTTGTATGCGTTCACCCTAAAACCGCTGGTTTTTAAGCCTAATCTAGATATTTTTTAATTATCGTCGTATTCTCAAACGTGGAGACCCGCGTCTACGCGGTTAGTTCCTACAAGTTACATATGTCCCGTGCGAGGTGTTTGTGCCTCTTATCGGATTCTTTCGGCGCTGGTTTGGAATTTCACCCTCTAACGACTTGTTTTTAATCCTAATCTAGATATTTTTAAATTATCGTCATATTCCCAAACCGAGGCACCCGCGACTACATGGTCAGTTCCAAGTGCGATGTGTTCGTGGCTCTTTCGGGGCCGTTTGGGAGCTAGTTTAGAATTTCAACCTCAAACGGCTTGTTTTTATGCCTAATATCGATATTATCCAATTATCATCATCTTCTCAAATCGGGAGACCCGTGACTACGCGATTTGTTCCTACACGTCACATTGGTCTCGTGCGAGGTGTTCGTGCCCTTTTTGGGGCCGTTTGGGGACTGGTTTGGGTTTTCACTCTCAATCGGCTTGTTTTTAAGCCTAATCTAGATATTTTAAAATTATCAGCATATTCTCAAACCGGAAGACCCGCGACTACGCGGTCAGTTCCAACAAGTCGCATTGGTCCCGTGCGAGGTGTTTGTGCCTTTTATAGGGAAACGACTTGTTTTTAAGCGTAATCTTGATATTTTCAAATTATCGTCATATCTCAAATTGGGACACCTGCAACTACGCGGTTATTTCCTACAAGTCACATCGGTCCCGCGCGAGGTGTTCGTTCCTCTTACGACGACGTTTTGGGACTGGTATGGGTTTTCTCCCGTAAACGACCCATTTTTAAGCCTAATCTAAATATTTTCAAATGATCATCATATTCTAAAACCGGGAGACCCGCGACTCCGCGATCAGTTACTACAAGTCACATTGCTCCCGCCCGCAATGTTCGTACCTCTTACGGGGTCGTTTGGGGACTGGTTTGGGTTTTCACCCTTCAACGACTTGTTTCTAAGCCGAATCTATAGATCTTCAAAGTATTGTCATATTCTCAAACCGAGAGGCCCGTGAGTACGCTATCAGTTGCTACAAGTCACTTTGGTCCCGTGCGAGGTGTTCGTGCCTCTTAAGGGTCCGTTTGGGGACTGGTTTGTGTTTTCACCCTCAAACGGCTTGTTATTGAGCCTAATCTAGATATTTTCAAATTATTATCATATTCTCAAAACGGGAGATCCGCGACTACGCGGTCAGTTCCAACAAGTTTCATTTGTCCCGTGCGAGGTGTTCGTGCCTCTTACGGCGTCGTTTCGGCGCTGGTTTGGACTTTCTCCCTCGAACGACTTGTTTTTAAGGCTAATCTAGATATTTTCAAATTATTTTCATATTCTCAAACCGAAAAATCCATGACTACGTGGTTAGTTTCAACAAGTAAAATTTGACCGGCGTGAGGTGTCCGTGCCTCTTCCGGGGCCGTTTGGGAGCTAGTTTGCATATTCACCCTCAAACAGCTTATTTTTAAGCCAAATCTAGATATTTTCAAATTATCGTAATATTCTCAAATCGGGAGGGACTACGCAATCAATTCCTACAAGTCACATTGCTCCCGTGAGAGGTGTTATTGCCTCTTACGGGGTCGTTTGGCGGCTGATTTTGGTTTCCACCCTTCAACGGCTTGTTTCTAAACCTAATCTATATATCATCAAAGTATCAGCATATATTCTCAAACCTAGAGGCCCGTGACTACGCGGTCAGTTCCTACAAGTTACATTGGTCCCGTGCGAGGTGTTCGTGCCTCTTATGGGGCATTTTGGGGACTGATTTTGGTTTTCGCCCTCAAATAGCTTGTTTTTAAGCCTAATCCAGATATTTTCAAACTATCGTCATATTCTCAAATCGGGACACCTGCGACTACGCGGTTATTTCCTACAAGTCACTTCGATCCCGCGCGAGGTGTTCGTGCCTCTTACGGGGACGTTTGGGGACTGGTTTGGGTTTCCACCCTCAAACGGCCCTTTCTTAAGCCTAATCTAAATATTTTCAAATGATCATCATATTCTAAAACCGGGAGACCCGGGACTCCGCGATCAGTTACTACAAGTCACATTGCTCCCGACCGCGGTGTTCGTACCTCTTACGGGGTCATTTGGGGACTGGTTTGGGTTTTCACCCTTTAATGGCTTGTTTCTAAGCCGAATCAATAGATTTTCATTGGGCTGGGCTTTTTATTGGACTGGGGTAAAAAATTGGGCTGGACTAAAATATGGGTTGGGAAAAATAATGGGCTTGGCTTTTTATTGGGTTGGGCTAAAAAACATGGAATGGTCTTTTAATTGGAGTTGGGCTCAAAAAATGGGTTGGGCTAAAATATGGGTTGGGCTTTTTATTGGGCTGGGCTAAAAATATGGGCTGGGCTTTTAATTGGGCTACGCAAAAAAATTGGGTTAGGCTAAAAAATTGGGCTGGGCTAAAAAAAATTGGGTTGTGCTTATCTATATTTAATTGGGCTTGGCTAAAAAATGGGCTGGACTTTTTATTGGGCTAGGCCAAAAATATGGGTTGGGCTTTTAATTGGGTTCGACAAAAAAAATTGGGCTGTACTTTTAATTGGGCTGGGCAAAAATTTAATTGGGTTGGGTTAAAAAATTGAGCTGGGCTTTTAATTGGGCTTGGTAAAAAAATGGGTTAGTCTATAAAATTGGGTTGGGCTGGACTAAAATATGGGTTGGACTAAAATATGGGCTGGGCTAAAAAAATGGGCTGGGCATTTAATTGGGTTGGGACAAAAATATGGCGGGGTTCAAAAAAAGGGCTGGGCTTTTTATTGGAGTGGGGTAAAAAATTGGGCTGGACTAAAATATGGGTTGGGAAAAATAATGGGCTTGGATTTTCATTGGGCTGGGCTAAAAAAAATGGGATGGGCTTTTAATTGGAGTTGGGCTAAAAAAATGGGTTGGGCTAAAATATGGGTTGGGATTTTTATTGGGCTGGGCTAAAAATACAATCATATAAATATACCACTTTTATTATATCAATTTAGGTTTATCCCATAACCCACATTCACAACATTTATCCTTATTTTCCCATTATTATTTATCAAGTATAATGGTTCTTTTCTAACTATAAGTCGAAGTTTTGTTTTTCCAACTTACTACGTAACCCTCATAGACTCTATTCTTTCAAATGTACAATTCAGTAGATACCCATTTATGTTCCAACGTAACTCTCTCTTACGTGTCTCCCCTTTAATATATACCTAATTGAATTTTTTTTCTCTAAGAGTCCTCAAAACATAAAACAATCTAGCAAAAAAAATATTAAAAAATATTGAACGGTCCGATCGAGCTGAATTTTTTATGTAGCTTCCTCTCGTCTTCAGCTAATTCTCTGTAAAATTTCATCCAATTCCAACGGTCCGATCGTCCGAAATAAAAACTTGCCTGGGATTTTCAGAAATTTGGTTTGGTGTTGAATTTGGTGTGGTTGCGTTACCTGTCTCGCGATCTACGCGTTGGCGGTGGCGGCGGTGCAAACGGTTGAGTTTTGAGCCTTGGAATGCCTTGAGAGCTCTCTCCTCTCCTCTCCAATGGCCGTTCTAGTGTTTTGAGTTATCTAACCCTAGGAGATAACCTAAACATCTGATATAACCCCTTTAATTTTCGTCGGTTTAATTACCCAAAAGTACAAAATGACTTAAATGCCCTCCCGGGGTACTAATTAGGCCTAAAAACGTCCCGAGACCCAAATCAAACCCCCGGGTATACTTTTCTGACTATCTCGACCCTTTCGGACGCGTTGGCGCACTCAAAATGACCATACCAACAACCTATAAAATATTATTCACTTTTATTAATCAACTTTTAGTCCCGACACGACATAGGCGCGTCCCGACTTAAATTTCCACAATTGTCATTTTATTCACACGTGACAATATTATAAAAATAAATCTCATATATTACTATACTCATCAAGTAATATGCAACAAATAATATATTCCCAATAATTACTAACTCTTGTCACGCTAGTAAATATTTAAAACAACATTTCGGATTAAAGTTAAATTAATTTATCTCAATTAAATTTAATAAATCCCATAATTTAAAAGCTATAAAAATACGGGGTATTACATACTTCCCCCCTAATAACGGAATTTCGTCCCGAAATTCGGAAAATAAGGCCTATCAGGTAGCACAATTCTAGATATCCTTTTTCTGTACACAAACTAACTACACATTACGGCGCTCAATCACTATAGCCCTTTCTTAACAGCAACATTGTTTTACATTCTCATTGGAGACACTTCACATTGCACTCCCAACTGACAACATTTGAATAGGTTACGTCTATACGTTATAAATTCCATTATCTCACTATCATTAGGAGGCCGCACCTCACTACATGACAACTACTCGAATTTATTCGTACACAAAATTCCCATTCTGAGAAGATCATACGAACATTTGACCATTCTTGACTGCCTAAAACAGTCGTGGAATTCCACCATAGTTATCGGATATTTTCTCGACCGATCCAAAAATTCTGATTATCTACTCTCCTCTAAACATACGGAAGGAGAATAGTCGAGGTTCTTCCATAACAAAACCTTAATAAGTACCTCATACGCGACAAATATGTACGAGTGCTTCTACAGAGCATTCTTGAAATCATCGTACCAAGATTCCAAAATCTCCTTCACGTGGCTCCACTAATCTTTAATCACCATGTGCTTATTCCCTGGCTAAGGGTGATACATCCTACTTGAAACGAAAACTTCTCTCCGCTGGTTCCTGAAATCCCAATTCAAAAGTGGGATTCACATGTTCGGGATAAACCCTTGATCTTGTTTTGAGTATGGCAACCCATCGAAGAACTTTACTGACTTTACCAACCTCTTCCAATTTCAGGAATTTTTTGATAAACACAAAATTCTTTGGTTGATTCTCCTCTTTCAACCAAACCTTACATATGGGCAGTGCATGTAGAGACTACTCACTACGTCTCGCGAAACATCGATTCTTCCCTTGAAATGTCTCACATTAAGGGACACGTAATAATCCCCTTACTTCCTTGGAGTATGCCGAAAGTTCCGACATGTGCTCTTCTCTCCACAAAGCGCACTTCTGGATCTCTTATACTATACTAACATCATTACTCTTTGTATGCGTTCACCCTCAAACCGCTGGTTTTTAAGCCTAATCTAGAATTTTTTTTAATTATCGTCGTATTCTCAAACGTGGAGACCCGCGACTACGCTGTTAGTTCCTACAAGTTACATATGTCCCGTGCGAGGTGTTTGTGCCTCTTATCGGGATATTTCGGCGCTAGTTTGGAATTTCACCCTCTAACGACTTGTTTTTAATCCTAATCTAGATATTTTTAAATTATCATCATATTCCCAAACCGAGAGACCCGCGACTACATGGTCAGTTCCAAATGCGATGTGTTCGTGGCTCTTTCGGGGCCGTTTGGGAGCTGGTTTAGAATTTCAACCTCAAACGGCTTGTTTTTATGCCTAATCTAGATATTATCCTATTATCATTATCTTCTCAAATCGGGAGACCCGTGACTACGCGGTTTGTTCCTACACGTCACATTGGTCTCGTGCGAGGTGTTCGTGCCTTTTTTGGGGCCGTTTGGGGACTGGTTTGGGTTTTCACCCTCAATCGGATTGTTTTTAAGCCTAATCTAGATATTTTAAAATTATCATCATATTCTCAAACCGGAAGACCCGCGACTACGCGGTCAGTTCCAACAAGTCACATGGGTCCCGTGCGAGGTGTTTGTGCCTATTATGGGGGAAACGACTTGTTTTTAAGCGTAATTTTAATATTTTCAAAATATCATCATATCTCAAACCGGGACACCTGCGACTACGCGGTTATTTCCTACAAGTCACATCGGTCCTGCGCGAGGTGTTCGTGCCTCTTACGACGACGTTTGGGGACTGGTATGGGTTTTCACCTTTAAACGGCCCATTTTTAAGCCTAATCTAAATATTTTCAAATGATCATCATATTCTAAAACCGGGAGACCCGCGACTCCGCGATCAGTTACTACAAGTCACATTGCTCCTGCCCGCAATGTTCGTACCTCTTACGGGGTCGTTTGGGGACTGCTTTGGGTTTTCACCCTTCAACGGCTTGTTTCTAAGCCGAATCTATAGATTTTCAAAGTATTGTCATATTCTCAAACCGAGAGGCCCGTGAGTGCGCGATCAGTTGCTACAAGTCACTTTGGTCCCGTGCGAGGTGTTCGTGCCTCTTAAGGGTACGTTTGGGGACTGGTTTGTGTTTTCACCCTCAAACGGCTTGTTGTTGAGCCTAATCTAGATATTTTCAAATTATTATCATATTCTCAAACCAGGAGATCCGCGACTACGCGGTCAGTTCCAATAAGTTTCATTTGTCCCGTGCGAGGTGTTCGTGCCTCTAACGGCGTCCTTTCGTCGCTGGTTTGGACTTTCTCCCTCGAACGACTTATTTTGAAGGCTAATCCAGATATTTTCATATTATTTTCATATTCTCAAACCGAAAACCCATGACTACGTGGTTAGTTTCAATAAGTAAAATTTGACCGGCGTGAGGTGTTCGTGCCTCTTCCGGGGTCGTTTGGGAGCTAGTTTGCATATTCACCCTCAAACAGCTTATTTTTAAGCCAAATCTAGATATTTTCAAATTATCATAATATTCTCAAATCGGGAGGGACTACGCGGTCAATTCCTACAAGTCACATTGCTCCCATGAGAGGTGTTATTGCCTCTTACGGGGTCATTTTGCTGCTGATTTTGGTTTCCACCCTTCAACGGCTTGTTTCTAAACCTAATCTATATATCATCAAAGTATCAACATATATTCTCAAACCGAGAGGCCCGTGACTACGCGGTCAGTTCCTACAAGTTACATTGGTCCCGTGCGAGGTGTTCGTGCCTCTTATGTGGCATTTTGGGGACTGATTTGGGTTTTCGCCCTCAAATAGCTTGTTTTTAAGCCTAATCAAGATATTTTCAAACTATCATCATATTCTCAAACCGGGACACCTGCGACTACGCGATTATTTCCTACAAGTCACTTCGATCCCGCACGAGGTCTTCGTGCCTCTTACGGGGACGTTTGGGGACTGGTTTGGGTTTTCACCCTCAAACGGCCCTTTCTTAAGCCTAATCTATATATTTTCAAATGATCATCATATTCTAAAACCGGGAGACCCGCGACTCCGCGATCAGTTACTACAAGTCACATTGCTCCCGACCGCGATGTTCGTACCTCTTACGGGGTCGTTTGGGGACTGGTTTGGGTTTTCACCCTTTAACGGGTTGTTTCTAAGCCGAATCAATAGATTTTCAAAGTATTTTCATATTCTCAAACCGAGAGGCTCCTGAGTACGCGGTCAGTTTCTACAAGTCACTTTGGTCCCATGCAAGGTGTTCGTGCCTCTTAAGGGTCCGTTTGGGGACTAGTTTGTGTTTTCACCCTCAAATGGCTTGTTGTTAAGCCTAATCTAGATATTTTAAAATTATCATCACATTCTCAAACCGGGGAGAAACGCGACTCTGCAGTCATTTCCTACATGTTACATATGTCCCGTCCGAGGTGTTCGTGCCTCTTCCTGGGCCGTTTCTGGGTTATTTTGCATTTTCACCCTCAAACGGCTTGCTTTTAAGCCTTATCTAGATATTATCATATTATCTTCATATTCTCAAATCGGGGGACCCACGAGTACGCGGTCAGTTCCTAGTAGTTACATTGGTCCCGTGCGAGGTGTTATTGCCTCTTACGGCGTCGTTTGGGGGCTGATATGGGTTTTCCCCCTTCAAGGGCTTGTTTCTAAGCCGAATCAATAGATTTTCAAAGTGTCTTCATATTCTCAAACTAAGAGGCCCGTAAGTACGCGGTCAGTTCCTACAATTTACTTTGGTCCCGTGAGAGGTGTTATTGCCTCTTACGGGGTCGTTTGGTGGCTGATTTTGGTTTCCACCCTTCAATGGCTTATTTCTAAACCTAATCTATATATTATCAAAGTATATGCATATTCCCAAACCGAGAGGCCCGTGACTACGCGGTCAGTTCCTACAAGTTACATTGGTCCCGTGCGAGGTGTTCGTGCGTCATACGGGATTGTTTTGGGGACTGGAGGTTTTCACCCTCAAACGGCCCATTTTTAAGCCTAATCTAAATATTATCAAATTTTCGTCATAGTTTCAAACGGGGAGACCCGCGACTACGCGGTTATTTCCTACAAGTCACTTCGGTCCCGCGCGCGCGATCCTTCCTTTCAAAGGAAGTCTGGGGCATACTAGTTAATATTGTAAGCCAGCCCAAAGGAATATCAATCACTTCCTTCTCGGTGACTTAATTCACATGTTCGGGATAAACCCTTGATCTTGTTTTGAGGATGGCAACCCATCCAAGAACTTTACCGACTTTACCAACCTCTTCCAATTTCAGGAATTTTTTGATAAACACAAAATTCTTTGGTTGATTCTCCTCTTTCAACCAAACCTTACATATGGGCAGTGCATGTAGAGACTACTCACTACGTCTCGCTAAACATCGAACGACTTATTTTTAAGGCTAATCTAGATATTTTCATATTATTTTCATATTCTCAAACCGAAAAACCCATGACTACGTGGTTAGTTTCAACAAGTAAAATTTGACCGCCGTGAGGTGTTCGTGCCTCTTCCGGGGACGTTTGGGAGCTAGTTTGCATATTCACCCTCAAACAGCTTATTTTTAAGCCAAATCTAGATATTTTCAAATTACCGTAATATTCTCAAATCGGGAGGGACTACGCGGTCAATTCCTACAAGTCACAATTCTCCCGTGAGAGGTGTTATTGCCTCTTATGGTGTCGTTTGGAGGCTAATTTTGGTTTCCACCCTTCAACGGCTTGTTTCTAAACCTAATCTATATATCAGCATATTCTCAAACCGAGAGGCCCGTGACTACGCGGTCAGTTCCTACAAGTTACATTGGTCCCGTGCGAGATGTTCGTGCCTCTTATGGGGCATTTTGGGGACTGATTTGGGTTTTCGCCCTCAAATAGCTTGTTTTTAAGCCTAATCAAGATATTTTCAAACTATCGTCATATTCTCAAACCGGCACACCTGCGACTACGCGGTTATTTCCTACAAGTCACTTCGATCCCGCGCGAGGTGTTCGTGCCTCTTACGGGGACGTTTAGGGACTGGTTTGGGTTTTCACCCTCAAACAGCCCTTTTTTAAGCCTAATCTAAATATTTTCAAATGATCATCATATTCTAAAATCGGGTGACCCACGACTCCGCGATCAGTTACTACAAGTCACATTGCTCCCACCCACGGCGTTCGTACCTCTTACGTGGTCGTTTGGGTTTTTACCCTTCAACGGCTTGTTTCTAAGCTGAATCAATAGATTTTCAAAGTATTGTCATATTCTCAAACCGTGAGGCCCGTGAGTACGCGATCAGTTGCTACAAGTCACTTTGGTCCCGTGCAAAGTGTTCGTGCCTCTTAAGGGTCCGTTTGGGGACTGGTTTGTGTTTTCACCCTCAAACGGCTTGTTGTTGAGCCTAATATAGATATTTACAAATTATTATCATATTCTCAAACCGGGAGATCCGCGACTATGCGGTCAGTTCCAACAAGTTTCATTTGTCCCGTGCGAGTTGATCGTGACTCTTAAGCCGTCGTTGCGGCGCTGGTTTGGACTTTCTCCCTTGAACGACTTGTTTTTAAGGCTAATCTAGATATTTTTAAATTATTTTCATATTCTCAAACCGAAAAACCCATGACTACGTGGTTAGTTTCAACAAGTAACATTTGACCGGCGTGAGGTGTTCGTGCCTCTTCCGGGGCCGTTTGGGAGCTAGTTTGCATATTCACCCTCAAACAGCTTATTTTTAAGCCAAATCTAGATATTTTCAAATTATAGTAATATTCTCAAATCGGTAGACCCGCGACTACGCGATCAATTCCTACAAGTCACATTGCTCCCGTGAGAGGTGTTATTGCCTCTTACGGGGTCGTTTGGCTGCTGATTTTGGTTTCCACCCTTCAACGGCTTGTTTTTAAACCTAATCTATATATCATCAAAGTATCAGCATATTCTCAAACCGAGAGGCCCGTGACTACGCGGTCAGTTCCTACAAGTTACATTGGTCCCGTGCGAGGTGTACGTGCCTCTTATGGGGCATTTTGGGGACTGATTTTGGTTTTCGCCCTCAAATAGCTTGTTTTTAAGCCTAATCAAGATATTTTCAAACTATCGTCATATTCTCAAACCGGGACACCTGCGACTACGCGGTTATTTCCTACAAGTCACTTCGATCCCGCGCGAGGTGTTCGTGCCTCTTACGGGGACGTTTGGGGACTGGTTTGGGGTTTCACCCTCAAACAGCCCTTTTTTAAGCCTAATCTAAATATTTTCAAATGATCATCATAGTCTAAAATCGGGAGACCCGCGACTCCGCGATCAGTTACTACAAGTCACATTGCTCCCACCCGCGGTGTTCGTACCTCTTACGGGGTCGTTTGGGGACTGGTTTGGGTTTTCACCCTTCAATGGCTTGTTTCTAAGCCGAATCGTTAGATTTTCAAAGTATTGCCATATTCTCAAACCGAGAGGCCCCTGAGTACGCGGTCAGTTGCTACAAGTCACTTTGGTCCCGTGCAAGGTGTTCGTGCCTCTTAAGGGTCAGTTTGGGGACTGGTTTGTGTTTTCACCCTCAAACGGCTTGTTGTTAAGCCTAATCTAAATATTTTCAAATTATTATCATATTCTCAAATTGGGAGATCCGCGACTACGCGGTCAGGTCCAACGAAATTTATTTGTCCTGTGTGAGGTGTTCGTGCCTCTTACGGGGTCGTTTCGGCGTTGGTTTGAAGTTTCACCCTCGAACGACATGTTTTTAAGGCTAATCTAGATATTATCAAATTTTCGTCATAGTTTCAAACGGGGAGACCCACGACTACGCGATCAGTTACTACAAGTCACATTGGTCCCATGCGAGGTGTTCGTGCCTCTTACGGGGCCGTTTGGAGGCTGGTTTGGGTTTTCTCCCTCAAACGGCCCATTTTTAAGCCTAATCTAAATATTTTCAAATGATCATCATCTTCTAAAACCAGGAGACCCGCGACTCCGTGATCAGTTACTACAAGTCACATTGCTCCCGCCCGCGGTGTTCGTACCTCTTACGGGGTCGTTTGGGGACTGGTTTGGGTTTTCACCCTTCAACAGCTTGTTTCTAAGCTGAATCTGTAGATTTTCAAAGTATTGTCATATTCTCAAACCGAGAGGCCCGTGAGTACGCGGTCAGTTGCTACAAGTCACTTTGGTCCCGTGCGAGGTGTTCATGCCTCTTAAGGGTCCGTTTGGGTACTGGTTTGTGTTTTCACCCTCAAATGGCTTGTTGTTAAGCCTAATCTAGATATTTTCAAATTATCATCACATTCTCAAATATGGGAGACCCGCGACTCTGCGGTCAGTTCCTACATGTTACATATGTCCCGTCCGAGGTGTTCGTGCCTCTTCCTGGGCCGTTTCTGGGTTATTTTGCATTTTCACCCTCAAACGGCTTGCTTTTAAGCCTAATCTAGATATTGTCACATTATCTTCATATTCTCAAATCGGGGGACCCGCGAGTACGCGGTTAGTTCCTAGAAGTTACATTGGTCCCGTGCGAGGTGTTATTGCCTCTTACGGCGTCGTTTGGGGGTTGATATGGCTTTTCCCCCTTCAAGGGATTGTTTCTAAGCCGAATCAATAGATTTTCAAAGTGTCGTCATATTCTCAAACTAAGAGGCCCGTAAGTACGCGGTCAGTTCCGACAATTTACTTTGGTCCCGTGAGAGGTGTTATTGCCTCTTACGAGGTCGTTTGGGGGCTGATTTTGGTTTCCACCCTTCAATGGCTTATTTCTAAACCTAATCTATATATTATCAAAGTATATTCATATTCTCAGACCGAGAGGCCCGTGACTACGCGGTCAGTTCCTACAAGTTACATTGGTCCCGTGCGAGGTGTTCGTGTGTCATACGGCATCGTTTTGGGGACTGGAGGTTTTCACCCTCAAACGGCCCATTTTTAAGCCTAATCTAAATATTATCAAATTTTCGTCATAGTTTCAAACGGGAAGACCCGCGACTACGCGGTTATTTCCTACAAGTCACTTCGGTCCCGCGCGCGCGATCCTTCCTTTCAAAGGAAGTCTGGGCATACTAGTTAATATTGTAAGCCAGCCCAAAGGAATATCAATCACTTCCTTCTCGGTGACTTAATTCACATGTTCGGGATAAACCCCTGATCTTGTTTTGAGGATGGCAACCCATCCAAGAACTTTACCGACTTTACCAACCTCTTCCAATTTCAGGAATTTTTTTATAAACACAAAATTCTTTGGTTGATTCTCCTCTTTCAACCAAACCTTACATATGGGCAGTGCATGTAGAGACTACTCACTACGTCTCGCTAAACATCGATTCTTCCCTTGAAATGTCTCACATTAAGGGACACGTAATACTCCCCTTCCTTCCTTGGAGTATGCCGAAAGTTCCGACCTGCGCTCTTCTCTCCACGAAGTGCACTTCTGGATCTCTTATACTATACTAACATCATTACTCTTTGTATGCGTTCACCCTCAAACCACTGGTTTTTAAGCCTAATCTAGATATTTTTTAATTATCGTCGTATTCTCAAACGTGGAGACCCGCGACTACGCGGTTAGTTCCTACAAGTTACATATGTCCCGTGCGAGGTGTTTGTGCCTCTTATCGGGATGTTTCAGCGCTGGTTTGGAATTTCACCCTCTAACGGCTTGTTTTTAATCCTAATCTAGATATTTTTAAATTATCGTCATATTCCCAAACCGAGAGACCCGCGACTACATGGTCAGTTCCAAGTGCGATGTGTTCGTGGCTCTTTCGGGGCCATTTGGGAGTTGGTTTAGAATTTCAACCTCAAACGGCTTGTTTTTATTCCTAATCTAGATATTATCCAATTATCATCATCTTCTCAAATCGGGAGACCCGTGATTACGCAGTTTGTTCCTACACATCACATTGGTCTCGTGCAACCTGTTCGTGCCTTTTTTGGGGCCGTTTGGGGACTGGTTTGGGTTTTCACCCTCAATCGGCTCGTTTTTAAGCCTAATCTAGATATTTAAAAAATTATCATCATATTCTCAAACCGAAAGACCCGCGACTACGCGGTCAGTTCTAACAAGTCACATTGGTCCCGTGCGAGGTGTTTGTGCCTCTTATGGTGAAACGACTTGTTTTTAAGCGTAATCTTGATATTTTCAAATTATCGTCATATCTCAAACCGGGACACCTGCGACTACGCGGTTATTTCCTACAAGTCACATCGGTCCCGCGCGAGGTGTTCGTGCCTCTTACGACGACGTTTGTGGAATGGTATGGGTTTTCACCCTTAAACGACCCATTTTTAAGCCTAATCTAAATATTTTCAAATGATCATCATATTCTAAAACCGGGAGACCCGCGACTCCACGATCAGTTACTACAAGTCACATTGCTCCCGCCCGCAATGTTCGTACCTCTTACGGGGTCGTTTGGGGACTGGTTTGGGTTTTCAGCCTTCAACGGCTTGTTTCTAAGCCGAATCTATAGATTTTCAAAGTATTGTCATATTCTCAAACCAAGAGGCCCGTGAGTGCGCGATCAGTTGCTACAAGTCACTTTGGTCCCGTGCGAGGTGTTCCTGCCTCTTAAGGGTCCGTTTGGGGACTGGTTTGTGTTTTCACCCTCAAACGACTTGTTGTTGAGCCAAATCTAGATATTTTCCAATTATTATCATATTCTCAAACCGGGAGATCCGCGACTACGCGGTCAGTTCCAACAAGTTTCATTTGTCCCGTGCGAGGTGTTCGTGCCTCTTACGGCGTGGTTTCGGCACTGGTTTGGACTTTCTTCCTCGAACGACTTGTTTTTAAGGCTAATCTTGATATTTTGAAATTATTTTCATATTCTCAAACCGAAAAACCCATGACTACGTGGTTAGTTTCAACATGTAAAATTTGACCGGCGTGAGGTGTTCGTGCCTCTTCCGGGGCCGCTTGGGAGCTAGTTTGCATATTCACCCTCAAACAGCTTATTTTTAAGCCAAATCTAGATATTTTCAAATTATCGTAATATCCTCAAATCGAGAGGGACTACGCGGTCAATTCCTACAAGTCACATTGCTCACGTGAGAGGTGTTATTGCCTCTTACTGGGTCGTTTGGCGGCTGATTTTGGTTTCCACCCTTCAACGGCTTGTTTCTAAACCTAATCTATATATCAGCATATTCTCAAACTGAGAGGCCCGTGACTACGCGGTCAGTTCCTACAAGTTACATTGGTCCCGTGCGAGATGTTCGTGCCTCTTATGGGGCATTTTGGGGACTGATTTGGGTTTTCGCCCTCAAATAGCTTGTTTTTAAGCCTAATCAAGATATTTTCAAACTATCGTCATATTCTCAAATCGGGACACCTGCGACTACGCGGTTATTTCCTACAAGTCACTTCGATCCCGCGCGAGGTGTTCGTGCCTCTTACGGGGACGTTTGTGGACTGGTTTGGGTTTTCACCCTCAAACAGCCCTTTTTTAAGCCTAATCTAAATATTTTCAAATGATCATCATATTCTAAAATCGGGAGACCCGCGACTCCGCGATCAGTTACTACAAGTCACATTGCTCCCACCCACGACGTTCATACCTCTTACGGGGTCGTTTGGGTTTTCACCCTTCAACGGCTTGTTTCTAAGCCGAATCAATAGATTTTCAAACTATTGTCATATTCTCAAACCGTGAGGCCCGTGAGTACGCTATCAGTTGCTACAAGTCACTTTGGTCCCGTGCGAGGTGTTCGTGCCTCTTAAGGGTCCGTTTGGGGACTGGTTTGAGTTTTCACCCTCAAACGGCTTGTTGTTGAGCCAAATCTAGATATTTTCCAATTATTATCATATTCTCAAACCGGGAGATCCGCGACTACGCGGTCAGTTCCAACAAGTTTCATTTGTCCCGTGCGAGGTGTTCGTGCCTCTTACGGTGTCGTTTCGGTGCTGGTTTGGACTTTCTCCCTCGAACGACTTGTTTTTAAGGCTAATCTAGATATTTTCAAATTATTTTCATATTCTCAAACCGAAAAACCCATGACTACGTGGTTAGTTTCAACATGTAAAATTTGACCGGCGTGAGGTGTTCGTGCCTCTTCCGGGGCCGTTTGGGAGCTAGTTTGCATATTCACCCTCAAACAGCTTATTTTTAAGCCAAATCTAGATATTTTCAAATTATCGTAATATTCTCAAATCGAGAGGGACTACGCGATCAATTCCTACAAGTCACATTGCTCACGTGAGAGGTGTTATTGCCTCTTACGGGGTCGTTTGGCGGCTGATTTTGGTTTTCACCCTTCAACGGCTTGTTTCTAAACCTAATCTATATATCAACATATTCTCAAACCGAGAGGCCCGTGAGTACGCGGTCAGTTCCTACAAGTTACATTGGTCCCGTGCGAGATGTTCGTGCCTCTTATGGGGCATTTTGGGGACTGATTTGGGTTTTCGCCCTCAAATAGCTTGTTTTTAATCCTAATCAAGATATTTTCAAACTATCGTCATATTCTCAAACCGGGACACCTGCGACTACGCGGTTATTTCCTACAAGTCACTTCGATCCCGCGCGAGGTGTTCGTGCCTCTTACGGGGACGTTTGGGGACTGGTTTGGGTTTTCACCCTCAAACAGCCCTTTTTTAAGCCTAATCTAAATATTTTCAAATGATCATCATAGTTTAAAATCGGGAGACCCGCGACTCCGCGATCAGTTACTACAATTCACATTGCTCCCACCCACGACGTTCGTACCTCTTACAGGGTCGTTTGGGTTTTCACCCTTCAACGACTTGTTTCTAAGCCGAATCAATAGATTTTCAAAGTATTGTCATATTCTCAAACCGTGAGGCCCGTGAGTACGCGATCAGTTGCTACAAGTCACTTTGGTCCCGTGCGAGGTGTTCGTGCCTCTTAAGGGTCCGTTTGGGGACTGGTTTGTGTTTTCACCCTCAAACGGATTGTTGTTGAGCCAGATCTAGATATTTTCAAATTATTATCATATTCTCAAACCGGGAGATCCGCGACTATACGGTCAGTTCCAACAAGTTTCATTTGTCCCGTGCGACTTGTTCGTGCCTCTTAAGGTGTCGTTTCGGCACTGGTTTGGACTTTCCCCCTCGAACGACTTGTTTTTAAGGCCAATCTAGATATTTTTAAATTATTTTCATATTCTCAAACCGAAAAACCCATGACTACGTGGTTAGTTTCAACAAGTAACATTTGACCGGCGTGAGGTGTTCGTGCCTCTTCCGGGGCCGTTTGGGAGCTAGTTTGCATATTCACCCTCAAACATCTTATTTTTAAGCCAAATCTAGATATTTTCAAATTATAGTAATATTCTCAAATCGGGAGACCCGCGACTACGCGGTCAATTCCTACAAGTCACATTGCTCCCGTGAGAGGTGTTATTGCCTCTTACGGGGTCGTTTGGCTGCTGTTTTTGGTTTCCACCCTTCAATGGCTTGTTTCTAAACCTAATCTATATATCATCAAAGTATTAGCATATTCTCAAACCGAGAGGCCCGTGACTACGCGGTCAGTTCCTACAAGTTACATTGGTCCCGTGCGAGGTGTTCGTGCCTCTTATGGGGTATTTTGGGGACTAATTTTGGTTTTCGCCCTCAAATAGCTTGTTTTTAAGCCTAATCAAGATATTTTCAAACTATCGTCATATTCTAAAATCGGGACACCTGCAACTACGCGGTTACTTCCTACAAGTCACTTCGATCCCGCGCGAGGTGTTCGTGCCTCTTACGGGGACGTTTGGGGACTGGTTTGGGTTTTCACCCTCAAACTGACCTTTTTTAAGCCTAACTAAAATTTTTCGAATGATCATCATATTCTAAAACTGGGAGACCCGCGACTCCGCGATCAATTACTACAAGTCACATTGCTCCCACCCGCAGTGTTCGTACCTCTTACGGGGTCGTTTGGGGACTGGTTCGGGTTTTCACCCTTCAATGGCTTGTTTCTAAGCCGAATCAATAGATTTTCAAAGTATTGTCATATTCTCAAACCGAGAGGCCCCTGAGTACGCGGTCAGTTGCTACAAGTCACTTTGGTCCCGTGCAAGGTGTTCGTGCCTCTTAAGGGTCCGTTTGGGGACTGGTTTGTGTTTTCACCCTCAAACGGCTTGTTGTTAAGCCTAATCTAAATATTTTCAAATTATTATCATATTCTCAAATTGGGAGATCCGCGACTACGCGGTCAGGTCCAACGAAATTTATTTGTCCCGTGCGAGGTGTTCGTGCCTCTTACGGGGTCGTTTCGGCATTGGTTTGAAGTTTCACACTCGAACGACATGTTTTTAAGGCTAATCTAGATATTATCAAATTTTCATCATAGTTTAAAACGGGGAGACCCACGACTACGCGATTAGTTACTACAAGTCACATTGGTCCCATGCGAGGTGTTCGTGCCTCTTACGGGGCCGTTTGGAGGCTGGTTTGGATTTTCTCCCTCAAACGACCCATTTTTAAGCCTAATCTAAATATTTTCAAATGATCATCATCTTCTAAAACCAGGAGACCCGCGACTCCGTGATCAGTTACTACAAGTCACATTGCTCCCGCCCGCGGTGTTCGTACCTCTTACGGGGTCGTTTGGGGACTGGTTTGGGTTTTCACCCTTCAACAGCTTTTTTCTAAGCAGAATCTATAGATTTTCAAAGTTTTGTCATATTCTCAAACCGAGAGGCCCGTGAGTACGCGGTCAGTTGCTACAAGTCACTTTGGTCCCGTGCGAGGTGTTCGTGCCTCTTAAGGGTCCGTTTGGGTACTGGTTTGTGTTTTCACCCTCAAATGGCTTGTTGTTAAGCCTAATCTAGATATTTTCAAATTATCATCACATTCTCAAATCGGGGAGACCCGCGACTCTGCGGTCAGTTCCTACATGTTACATATGTCCCGTCCGAGGTGTTCGTGCCTCTTCCTGGGCCGTTTCTGGGTTATTTTGCATTTTCACCCTCAAACGGCTTGCTTTTAAGCCTAATCTAGATATTATCACATTATCTTCATATTCTCAAATCGGGGGACCCGCGAGTACGCGGTCAGTTCCTAGAACTTACATTGGTCCCGTGCGAGGTGTTATTGCCTCTTACGGCGTCGTTTGGGGGTTGATATGGGTTTTCCCCCTTCAAGGGATTGTTTCTAAGCCGAATCAATAGATTTTCAAAGTGTCGTCATATTCTCAAACTAAGAGGCCCGTAAGTACGCGGTCAGTTCCGACAATTTACTTTGGTCCCGTGAGAGGTGTTATTGCCTCTTACGAGGTCGTTTGAGGGCTGATTTTGGTTTCCACCCTTCAATGGCTTATTTCTAAACCTAATCTATATATTATCAAAGTATATTGATATTCTCAGACCGAGAGGCCCGTGACTACGCGGTCAGTTCCTACAAGTTACATTGGTCCCGTGCGAGGTGTTCGTGCGTCATACGGGATTGTTTTGGGGACTGGAGGTTTTCACCCTCAAACGGTCCATTTTTAAGCCTAATCTAAATATTATCAAATTTTCGTCATAGTTTCAAACGGGGAGACCCGCGACTACGCGGTTATTTCCTACAAGTCACTTCGGTCCCGCGCGCGCGATCCTTCCTTTCAAAGGAAGTCTGGGCATACTAGTTAATATTGTAAGCCAGCCCAAAGGAATATCAATCACTTCCTTCTCGGTGACTTAATTCACATGTTCGGGATAAACCCTTGATCTTGTTTTGAGGATGGCAACCCATCCAAGAACTTTACCGACTTTACCAACCTCTTCCAATTTCAGGAATTTTTTTATAAACACAAAATTCTTTGGTTGATTCTCCTCTTTCAACCAAACCTTACATATGGGCAGTGCATGTAGAGACTACTCACTACGTCTCGCTAAACATCGATTCTTCCCTTGAAATGTCTCACATTAAGGGACACGTAATACTCCCCTTCCTTCCTTGGAGTATGCCGAAAGTTCCGACCTGTGCTCTTCTCTCCACGAAGCGCACTTCTGGATCTCTTATACTATACTAACATCATTACTCTTTGTATGCGTTCACCCTCAAACCACTGGTTTTTAAGCCTAATGTAGATATTTTTTAATTATCGTCGTATTCTCAAACATGGAGACCCGCGACTACGCGGTTAGTTCCTACAAGTTACATATGTCCCGTGCGAGGTGTTTGTGCCTCTTATCGGGATGTTTCAGCGCTGGTTTGGAATTTCACCCTCTAACGACTTGTTTTTAATCCTAATCTAGATATTTTTAAATTATCGTCATATTCCCAAACCGAGAGACCCGCGACTACATGGTCAGTTCCAAGTGCGATGTGTTCGTGGCTCTTCCGGGGCCATTTCGGAGTTGGTTTAGAATTTCAACCTCAAACGGTTTGATTTTATGCCTAATCTAGATATTATCCAATTATCATCATCTTCTCAAATCGGGAGACCCGTGACTATGCAGTTTGTTCCTACACGTCACATTGGTCTCGTGCGACGTGTTCGTGCCTTTTTTGGGGCCGTTTGGGGACTAGTTTGGGTTTTCACCCTCAATCGGCTCGTTTTTAAGCCTAATCTAGATATTTAAAAAATTATCATCATATTCTCAAACCGGAAGACCCGCGACTACGCGGTCAGTTCCAATAAGTCACATTGGTCCCGTGCGAGGTGTTTGTGCCTCTTATGGTGAAACGACTTGTTTTTAAGCGTAATCTTGAGATTTTCAAATTATCATCATATCTCAAATCGGGACACCTGCGACTACGCGGTTATTTCCTACAAGTCACATCAGTCCCGCGCGAGGTGTTCGTGCCTCTTACGACGACGTTTGTGGAATGGTATGGGTTTTCACCCTTAAACGACCCATTTTTAAGCCTAATCTAAATATTTTCAAATGATCATCATATTCTAAAACCGGGAGACCCGCGACTCCACGATCAGTTACTACAAGTCACATTGCTCCCGCCCGCAATGTTCGTACCTCTTACGGGGTCGTTTGGCGACTGGTTTGGGTTTTCACCCTTCAACGGCTTGTTTCTAAGCCGAATCTATAGATTTTCAAAGTATTGTCATATTCTCAAACCAAGAGGCCCGTGAGTGCGCGATCAGTTGCTACAAGTCACTTTGGTCCCGTGCGAGGTGTTCCTGCCTCTTAAGGGTCCGTTTGGGGACTAGTTTGTGTTTTCACCCTCAAACGACTTGTTGTTGAGCCAAATCTAGATATTTTCCAATTATTATCATATTCTCAAATCGGGAGATCCGCGACTACGCGGTCAGTTCCAACAAGTTTCATTTGTCCCGTGCGAGGTGTTCGTGCCTCTTACGGCGTGGTTTCGGCGCTGGTTTGGACTTTCTCCCTCGAACGACTTGTTTTTAAGGCTAATCTAGATATTTTCAAATTATTTTCATATTCTCAAACGGCCCATTTTTAAGCCTAATCTAAATATTATCAAATTTTCGTCATAGTTTCAAACGGGAAGACCCGCGACTACGCGGTTATTTCCTACAAGTCACTTCGGTCCCGCGCGCGCGATCCTTCCTTTCAAAGGAAGTCTGGGCATACTAGTTAATATTGTAAGCCAGCCCAAAGGAATATCAATCACTTCCTTCTCGGTGACTTAATTCACATGTTCGGGATAAACCCCTGATCTTGTTTTGAGGATGGCAACCCATCCAAGAACTTTACCGACTTTACCAACCTCTTCCAATTTCAGGAATTTTTTTATAAACACAAAATTCTTTGGTTGATTCTCCTCTTTCAACCAAACCTTACATATGGGCAGTGCATGTAGAGACTACTCACTACGTCTCGCTAAACATCGATTCTTCCCTTGAAATGTCTCACATTAAGGGACACGTAATACTCCCCTTCCTTCCTTGGAGTATGCCGAAAGTTCCGACCTGCGCTCTTCTCTCCACGAAGTGCACTTCTGGATCTCTTATACTATACTAACATCATTACTCTTTGTATGCGTTCACCCTCAAACCACTGGTTTTTAAGCCTAATCTAGATATTTTTTAATTATCGTCGTATTCTCAAACGTGGAGACCCGCGACTACGCGGTTAGTTCCTACAAGTTACATATGTCCCGTGCGAGGTGTTTATGCCTCTTATCGGGATGTTTCAGCGCTGGTTTGGAATTTCACCCTCTAACGGCTTGTTTTTAATCCTAATCTAGATATTTTTAAATTATCGTCATATTCCCAAACCGAGAGACCCGCGACTACATGGTCAGTTCCAAGTGCGATGTGTTCGTGGCTCTTTCGGGGCCATTTGGGAGTTGGTTTAGAATTTCAACCTCAAACGGCTTGTTTTTATTCCTAATCTAGATATTATCCAATTATCATCATCTTCTCAAATCGGGAGACCCGTGATTACGCAGTTTGTTCCTACACATCACATTGGTCTCGTGCAACCTGTTCGTGCCTTTTTTGGGGCCGTTTGGGGACTGGTTTGGGTTTTCACCCTCAATCGGCTCGTTTTTAAGCCTAATCTAGATATTTAAAAAATTATCATCATATTCTCAAACCGAAAGACCCGCGACTACGCGGTCAGTTCTAACAAGTCACATTGGTCCCGTGCGAGGTGTTTGTGCCTCTTATGGTGAAACGACTTGTTTTTAAGCGTAATCTTGATATTTTCAAATTATCGTCATATCTCAAACCGGGACACCTGCGACTACGCGGTTATTTCCTACAAGTCACATCGGTCCCGCGCGAGGTGTGCGTGCCTCTTACGACGACGTTTGTGGAATGGTATGGGTTTTCACCCTTAAACGACCCATTTTTAAGCCTAATCTAAATATTTTCAAATGATCATCATATTCTAAAACCGGGAGACCCGCGACTCCACGATCAGTTACTACAAGTCACATTGCTCCCGCCCGCAATGTTCGTACCTCTTACGGGGTCGTTTGGGGACTGGTTTGGGTTTTCAGCCTTCAACGGCTTGTTTCTAAGCCGAATCTATAGATTTTCAAAGTATTGTCATATTCTCAAACCAAGAGGCCCGTGAGTGCGCGATCAGTTGCTACAAGTCACTTTGGTCCCGTGCGAGGTGTTCCTGCCTCTTAAGGGTCCGTTTGGGGACTGGTTTGTGTTTTCACCCTCAAACGACTTGTTGTTGAGCCAAATCTAGATATTTTCCAATTATTATCATATTCTCAAACCGGGAGATCCGCGACTACGCGGTCAGTTCCAACAAGTTTCATTTGTCCCGTGCGAGGTGTTCGTGCCTCTTACGGCGTGGTTTCGGCACTGGTTTGGACTTTCTTCCTCGAACGACTTGTTTTTAAGGCTAATCTTGATATTTTGAAATTATTTTCATATTCTCAAACCGAAAAACCCATGACTACGTGGTTAGTTTCAACATGTAAAATTTGACCGGCGTGAGGTGTTCGTGCCTCTTCCGGGGCCGCTTGGGAGCTAGTTTGCATATTCACCCTCAAACAGCTTATTTTTAAGCCAAATCTAGATATTTTCAAATTATCGTAATATCCTCAAATCGAGAGGGACTACGCGGTCAATTCCTACAAGTCACATTGCTCACGTGAGAGGTGTTATTGCCTCTTACGGGGTCGTTTGGCGGCTGATTTTGGTTTCCACCCTTCAACGGCTTGTTTCTAAACCTAATCTATATATCAGCATATTCTCAAACTGAGAGGCCCGTGACTACGCGGTCAGTTCCTACAAGTTACATTGGTCCCGTGCGAGATGTTCGTGCCTCTTATGGGGCATTTTGGGGACTGATTTGGGTTTTCGCCCTCAAATAGCTTGTTTTTAAGCCTAATCAAGATATTTTCAAACTATCGTCATATTCTCAAATCGGGACACCTGCGACTACGCGGTTATTTCCTACAAGTCACTTCGATCCCGCGCGAGGTGTTCGTGCCTCTTACGGGGACGTTTGTGGACTGGTTTGGGTTTTCACCCTCAAACAGCCCTTTTTTAAGCCTAATCTAAATATTTTCAAATGATCATCATATTCTAAAATCGGGAGACCCGCGACTCCGCGATCAGTTACTACAAGTCACATTGCTCCCACCCACGACGTTCATACCTCTTACGGGGTCGTTTGGGTTTTCACCCTTCAACGGCTTGTTTCTAAGCCGAATCAATAGATTTTCAAACTATTGTCATATTCTCAAACCGTGAGGCCCGTGAGTACGCTATCAGTTGCTACAAGTCACTTTGGTCAACCGTGCGAGGTGTTCGTGTCCTCTTAAGGGTCCGTTTGGGGACTGGTTTGAGTTTTCACCCTCAAACGGCTTGTTGTTGAGCCAAATCTAGATATTTTCCAATTATTATCATATTCTCAAACCGGGAGATCCGCGACTACGCGGTCAGTTTCCAACAAGTTTCATTTGTCCCGTGCGAGGTGTTCGTGCCTCTTTGTCGTTTCGGTGCTGGTTTGGACTTTCTCCCTCGAACGACTTGTTTTTAAGGCTAATCTAGATATTTTCAAATTATTTTCATATTCTCAAACCGAAAAACCCATGACTACGTGGTTAGTTTCAACATGTAAAATTTGACCGGCGTGAGGTGTTCGTGCCTCTTCCGGGGCCGTTTGGGAGCTAGTTTGCATATTCACCCTCAAACAGCTTATTTTTAAGCCAAATCTAGATATTTTCAAATTATCGTAATATTCTCAAATCGAGAGGGACTACGCGATCAATTCCTACAAGTCACATTGCTCACGTGAGAGGTGTTATTGCCTCTTACGGGGTCGTTTGGCGGCTGATTTTGGTTTTCACCCTTCAACGGCTTGTTTCTAAACCTAATCTATATATCAACATATTCTCAAACCGAGAGGCCCGTGAGTACGCGGTCAGTTCCTACAAGTTACATTGGTCCCGTGCGAGATGTTCGTGCCTCTTATGGGGCATTTTGGGGACTGATTTGGGTTTTCGCCCTCAAATAGCTTGTTTTTAATCCTAATCAAGATATTTTCAAACTATCGTCATATTCTCAAACCGGGACACCTGCGACTACGCGGTTATTTCCTACAAGTCACTTCGATCCCGCGCGAGGTGTTCGTGCCTCTTACGGGGACGTTTGGGGACTGGTTTGGGTTTTCACCCTCAAACAGCCCTTTTTTAAGCCTAATCTAAATATTTTCAAATGATCATCATAGTTTAAAATCGGGAGACCCGCGACTCCGCGATCAGTTACTACAATTCACATTGCTCCCACCCACGACGTTCGTACCTCTTACAGGGTCGTTTGGGTTTTCACCCTTCAACGACTTGTTTCTAAGCCGAATCAATAGATTTTCAAAGTATTGTCATATTCTCAAACCGTGAGGCCCGTGAGTACGCGATCAGTTGCTACAAGTCACTTTGGTCCCGTGCGAGGTGTTCGTGCCTCTTAAGGGTCCGTTTGGGGACTGGTTTGTGTTTTCACCCTCAAACGGATTGTTGTTGAGCCAGATCTAGATATTTTCAAATTATTATCATATTCTCAAACCGGGAGATCCGCGACTATACGGTCAGTTCCAACAAGTTTCATTTGTCCCGTGCGACTTGTTCGTGCCTCTTAAGGTGTCGTTTCGGCACTGGTTTGGACTTTCCCCCTCGAACGACTTGTTTTTAAGGCCAATCTAGATATTTTTAAATTATTTTCATATTCTCAAACCGAAAAACCCATGACTACGTGGTTAGTTTCAACAAGTAACATTTGACCGGCGTGAGGTGTTCGTGCCTCTTCCGGGGCCGTTTGGGAGCTAGTTTGCATATTCACCCTCAAACATCTTATTTTTAAGCCAAATCTAGATATTTTCAAATTATAGTAATATTCTCAAATCGGGAGACCCGCGACTACGCGGTCAATTCCTACAAGTCACATTGCTCCCGTGAGAGGTGTTATTGCCTCTTACGGGGTCGTTTGGCTGCTGTTTTTGGTTTCCACCCTTCAATGGCTTGTTTCTAAACCTAATCTATATATCATCAAAGTATTAGCATATTCTCAAACCGAGAGGCCCGTGACTACGCGGTCAGTTCCTACAAGTTACATTGGTCCCGTGCGAGGTGTTCGTGCCTCTTATGGGGTATTTTGGGGACTAATTTTGGTTTTCGCCCTCAAATAGCTTGTTTTTAAGCCTAATCAAGATGTTTTCAAACTATCGTCATATTCTAAAATCGGGACACCTGCAACTACGCGGTTACTTCCTACAAGTCACTTCGATCCCGCGCGAGGTGTTCGTGCCTCTTACGGGGACGTTTGGGGACTGGTTTGGGTTTTCACCCTCAAACTGACCTTTTTTAAGCCTAACTAAAATTTTTCGAATGATCATCATATTCTAAAACTGGGAGACCCGCGACTCCGCGATCAATTACTACAAGTCACATTGCTCCCACCCGCAGTGTTCGTACCTCTTACGGGGTCGTTTGGGGACTGGTTCGGGTTTTCACCCTTCAATGGCTTGTTTCTAAGCCGAATCAATAGATTTTCAAAGTATTGTCATATTCTCAAACCGAGAGGCCCCTGAGTACGCGGTCAGTTGCTACAAGTCACTTTGGTCCCGTGCAAGGTGTTCGTGCCTCTTAAGGGTCCGTTTGGGGACTGGTTTGTGTTTTCACCCTCAAACGGCTTGTTGTTAAGCCTAATCTAAATATTTTCAAATTATTATCATATTCTCAAATTGGGAGATCCGCGACTACGCGGTCAGGTCCAACGAAATTTATTTGTCCCGTGCGAGGTGTTCGTGCCTCTTACGGGGTCGTTTCGGCATTGGTTTGAAGTTTCACACTCGAACGGCATGTTTTTAAGGCTAATCTAGATATTATCAAATTTTCATCATAGTTTAAAACGGGGAGACCCACGACTACGCGATTAGTTACTACAAGTCACATTGGTCCCATGCGAGGTGTTCGTGCCTCTTACGGGGCCGTTTGGAGGCTGGTTTGGGTTTTCTCCCTCAAACGACCCATTTTTAAGCCTAATCTAAATATTTTCAAATGATCATCATCTTCTAAAACCAGGAGACCCGCGACTCCGTGATCAGTTACTACAAGTCACATTGCTCCCGCCCGCGGTGTTCGTACCTCTTACGGGGTCGTTTGGGGACTGGTTTGGGTTTTCACCCTTCAACAGCTTTTTTCTAAGCAGAATCTATAGATTTTCAAAGTTTTGTCATATTCTCAAACCGAGAGGCCCGTGAGTACGCGGTCAGTTGCTACAAGTCACTTTGGTCCCGTGCGAGGTGTTCGTGCCTCTTAAGGGTCCGTTTGGGTACTGGTTTGTGTTTTCACCCTCAAATGGCTTGTTGTTAAGCCTAATCTAGATATTTTCAAATTATCATCACATTCTCAAATCGGGGAGACCCGCGATTCTGCGGTCAGTTCCTACATGTTACATATGTCCCGTCCGAGGTGTTCGTGCCTCTTCCTGGGCCGTTTCTGGGTTATTTTGCATTTTCACCCTCAAACGGCTTGCTTTTAAGCCTAATCTAGATATTATCACATTATCTTCATATTCTCAAATCGGGGGACCCGCGAGTACGCGGTCAGTTCCTAGAACTTACATTGGTCCCGTGCGAGGTGTTATTGCCTCTTACGGCGTCGTTTGGGGGTTGATATGGGTTTTCCCCCTTCAAGGGATTGTTTCTAAGCCGAATCAATAGATTTTCAAAGTGTCGTCATATTCTCAAACTAAGAGGCCCGTAAGTACGCGGTCAGTTCCGACAATTTACTTTGGTCCCGTGAGAGGTGTTATTGCCTCTTACGAGGTCGTTTGAGGGCTGATTTTGGTTTCCACCCTTCAATGGCTTATTTCTAAACCTAATCTATATATTATCAAAGTATATTCATATTCTCAGACCGAGAGGCCCGTGACTACGCGGTCAGTTCCTACAAGTTACATTGGTCCCGTGCGAGGTGTTCGTGCGTCATACGGGATTGTTTTGGGGACTGGAGGTTTTCACCCTCAAACGGCCCATTTTTAAGCCTAATCTAAATATTATCAAATTTTCGTCATAGTTTCAAACGGGGAGACCCGCGACTACGCGGTTATTTCCTACAAGTCACTTCGGTCCCGCGCGCGCGATCCTTCCTTTCAAAGGAAGTCTGGGCATACTAGTTAATATTGTAAGCCAGCCCAAAGGAATATCAATCACTTCCTTCTCGGTGACTTAATTCACATGTTCGGGATAAACCCTTGATCTTGTTTTGAGGATGGCAACCCATCCAAGAACTTTACCGACTTTACCAACCTCTTCCAATTTCAGGAATTTTTTTATAAACACAAAATTCTTTGGTTGATTCTCCTCTTTCAACCAAACCTTACATATGGGCAGTGCATGTAGAGACTACTCACTACGTCTCGCTAAACATCGATTCTTCCCTTGAAATGTCTCACATTAAGGGACACGTAATACTCCCCTTCCTTCCTTGGAGTATGCCGAAAGTTCCGACCTGTGCTCTTCTCTCCACGAAGCGCACTTCTGGATCTCTTATACTATACTAACATCATTACTCTTTGTATGCGTTCACCCTCAAACCACTGGTTTTTAAGCCTAATGTAGATATTTTTTAATTATCGTCGTATTCTCAAACATGGAGACCCGCGACTACGCGGTTAGTTCCTACAAGTTACATATGTCCCGTGCGAGGTGTTTGTGCCTCTTATCGGGATGTTTCAGCGCTGGTTTGGAATTTCACCCTCTAACGACTTGTTTTTAATCCTAATCTAGATATTTTTAAATTATCGTCATATTCCCAAACCGAGAGACCCGCGACTACATGGTCAGTTCCAAGTGCGATGTGTTCGTGGCTCTTCCGGGGCCATTTCGGAGTTGGTTTAGAATTTCAACCTCAAACGGTTTGATTTTATGCCTAATCTAGATATTATCCAATTATCATCATCTTCTCAAATCGGGAGACCCGTGACTATGCAGTTTGTTCCTACACGTCACATTGGTCTCGTGCGACGTGTTCGTGCCTTTTTTGGGGCCGTTTGGGGACTAGTTTGGGTTTTCACCCTCAATCGGCTCGTTTTTAAGCCTAATCTAGATATTTAAAAAATTATCATCATATTCTCAAACCGGAAGACCCGCGACTACGCGGTCAGTTCCAATAAGTCACATTGATCCCGTGCGAGGTGTTTGTGCCTCTTATGGTGAAACGACTTGTTTTTAAGCGTAATCTTGAGATTTTCAAATTATCATCATATCTCAAATCGGGACACCTGCGACTACGCGGTTATTTCCTACAAGTCACATCAGTCCCGCGCGAGGTGTTCGTGCCTCTTACGACGACGTTTGTGGAATGGTATGGGTTTTCACCCTTAAACGACCCATTTTTAAGCCTAATCTAAATATTTTCAAATGATCATCATATTCTAAAACCGGGAGACCCGCGACTCCACGATCAGTTACTACAAGTCACATTGCTCCCGCCCGCAATGTTCGTACCTCTTACGGGGTCGTTTGGCGACTGGTTTGGGTTTTCACCCTTCAACGGCTTGTTTCTAAGCCGAATCTATAGATTTTCAAAGTATTGTCATATTCTCAAACCAAGAGGCCCGTGAGTGCGCGATCAGTTGCTACAAGTCACTTTGGTCCCGTGCGAGGTGTTCCTGCCTCTTAAGGGTCCGTTTGGGGACTAGTTTGTGTTTTCACCCTCAAACGACTTGTTGTTGAGCCAAATCTAGATATTTTCCAATTATTATCATATTCTCAAACCGGGAGATCCGCGACTACGCGGTCAGTTCCAACAAGTTTCATTTGTCCCGTGCGAGGTGTTCGTGCCTCTTACGGCGTGGTTTCGGCGCTGGTTTGGACTTTCTCCCTCGAACGACTTGTTTTTAAGGCTAATCTAGATATTTTCAAATTATTTTCATATTCTCAAACCGAAAAACCCATGACTACGTGGTTAGTTTCAACATGTAAAATTTGATCGGCGTGAGGTGTTCGTGCCTCTTCCGGGGCCGTTTGGGAGCTAGTTTGCATATTCACCCTCAAACAGCTTATTTTTAAGCCAAATCTAGATATTTTCAAATTATCGTAATATTCTCAAATTGAGAGAGACTACGCGGTCAATTCCTACAAGTCACATTGCTCACGTGAGAGGTGTTATTGCCTCTTACGGGGTCGTTTGGCGGCTGATTTTGGTTTCCACCCTTCAACGGCTTGTTTCTAAACCTAATCTATATATCAGCATATTCTCAAACTGAGAGGCCCATGACTACGCGGTCAGTTCCTACTAGTTACATTGGTCCCGTGCGAGATGTTCGTGCCTCTTATGGGGCATTTTGGGGACTGATTTGGGTTTTCGCCCTCAAATAGCTTGTTTTTAAGCCTAATCAAGATATTTTCAAACTATCGTCATATTCTCAAATCGGGACACCTGCGACTACGCGGTTATTTCCTACAAGTCACTTCGATCCCGCGCGAGGTGTTCGTGCCTCTTACGAGGACGTTTGGGGACTGGTTTGGGTTTTCACCCTCAAACAGCCCTTTTTTAAGCCTAATCTAAATATTTTCAAATGATCATCATATTCTAAAATCGGGAGACCCGCGACTCCGCGATCAGTTACTACAAGTCACATTGCTCCCACCCACGACGTTCATACCTCTTACGGGGTCGTTTGGGTTTTCACCCTTCAACGGCTTGTTTCTAAGCCGAATCAATAGATTTTCAAAGTATTGTCATATTCTCAAACCGTGAGGCCCGTGAGTACGCTATCAGATGCTACAAGTCACTTTGGTCCCGTGCGAGGTGTTCGTGCCTCTTGAGGGTCCGTTTGGGGACTGGTTTGAGTTTTCACCCTCAAACGGCTTGTTGTTGAGCCAAATCTAGATATTTTCCAATTATTATCATATTCTCAAATCGGGAGATCCGCGACTACGCGGTCAGTTCCAACAAGTTTCATTTGTCCCGTGCGAGGTGTTCGTGCCTCTTACGGCGTCGTTTCGGCGCTGGTTTGGACTTTCTCCCTCGAACGACTTGTTTTTAAGGCTAATCTAGATATTTTCAAATTATTTTCATATTCTCAAACCGAAAAACCCATGACTACGTGGTTAGTTTCAACATGTAAAATTTGATCGGCGTGAGGTGTTCGTGCCTCTTCCGGGGCCGTTTGGGAGCTAGTTTGCATATTCACCCTCAAACAGCTTATTTTTAAACCAAATCTAGATATTTTCAAATTATCGTAATATTCTCAAATTGAGAGGGACTACGCGGTCAATTCCTACAAGTCACATTGCTCACGTGAGAGGTGTTATTGCCTCTTACGGGGTCGTTTGGCGGCTGATTTTGGTTTCCACCCTTCAACCGCTTGTTTCTAAACCTAATCTATATATCATCATATTCTCAAACCGAGAGGCCCGTGACTACGCGGTCAGTTCCTACAAGTTACATTGGTCCCGTGCGAGATGTTCGTACCTCTTATGGGGCATTTTGGGGACTGATTTGGGTTTTCGCCCTCAAATAGCTTGTTTTTAAGCCTAATCAAGATATTTTCAAACTATCGTCATATTCTCAAACCGGGACACCTGCGACTACGCGGTTATTTCCTACAAGTCACTTCGATCCCGCGCGAGGTGTTCGTGCCTCTTACGGGGACGTTTGGGGACTGGTTTGGGGTTTCACCCTCAAACAGCCCTTTTTTAAGCCTAATCTAAATATTTTCAAATGATCAGCATATTCTAAAACCGAGAGACCCGCGACTCCGCGATCAGTTACTACAAGTCATATTGCTCCCGACCGCGGTGTTCGTACCTCTTACGGAGTCGTTTGGGGACTGGTTTGGGTTTTCACCCTTCAACGGCTTGTTTCTAAGACGAATCAATAGATTTTCAAAGTATTGTCATATTCTCAAACCGAGAGGCCCCTGAGTACGCGGTCAGTTGCTACAAGTCACTTTGGTCCCGTGCAAGGTGTTCGTGCCTCTTAAGGGTCCGTTTGGGGACTGGTTTGTGTTTTCACCCTCAAACTGCTTGTTGTTAAGCCTAATCTAAATATTTCAAATTATTATCATATTCTCAAATCGGGAGATCCGCGACTACGCGGTCAGGTCCAACGAAATTTATTTGTCCTATGCGAGGTTTTCGTGCCTCTTACGGGGCCGTTTCGGCGTTGGTTTGAAGTTTCACCCTCGAACGACATGTTTTTAAGGCTAATCTAGATATTATCAAATTTTCGTCATAGTTTCAAATGGGGAGACCCACGACTACGCGATCAGTTACTATAAGTCACATTGGTCCCATGCGAGGTGTTCGTGCCTCTTACGGGGCCGTTTGGAGGCTGGTTTGGGTTTTCACCCTTAAACGACCCATTTTTAAGCCTAATCTAAATATTTTCAAATGATCATCATATTCTAAAACCGGGAGACCCGCGACTCCGTGATCAGTTACTACAAGTCACATTGCTCCCGCCCGCGGTGTTCGACCTCTTACGGGGTCGTTTGGGGACTGGTTTGGGTTTTCACCCTTCAACGGCTTGTTTCTAAGCCGAATCTATAGATTTTCAAAGTATTGTCATATTCTCAAAACGAGAGGCCCGTGAGTACGCAGTCAGTTGCTACAAGTCACTTTGGTCCCGTGCGAGGTGTTCATGCCTCTTAAGGGTCCGTTTGGGGACTGGTTTGTGTTTTCACCCTCAAATGGCTTGTTGTTAAGCTTAATCTAGATATTTTCAAATTATCATCACATTCTCAAACCGGGGAGACCCGCGACTCTGCGGTCAGTTCCTACATGTTACATATGTCCCGTCAGAGGTGTTCGTGCCTCTTCCTGGGCCGTTTCTGGGTTATTTTGCATTTTCACCCTCAAACGGTTTGCTTTTAAGCCTAATCTAGATATTATCACATTATCTTCATATTCTAAAATCGGGGGACCCGTGAGTACGTGGTCAGTTTCTAGTAGTTACTTTGGTCCCGTGCAAGGTGTTATTGCCACTTACAACGTCGTTTGACGGCTGATATGGGTTTTCCCCCTTCAAGTGCTTGTTTCTAAGCCGAATCAATAGATTTTCAAAGTGTCGTCATATTCTCAAACTAAGAGGCCCGTAAGTACGCGGTCAGTTCATACAATTTACTTTTGTCCCGTGAGAGGTGTTATTGCCTCTTACGGGGTCGTTCGGGGGATGATTTTGGTTTTCACCCTTCAATGGCTTATTTCTAAACCTAATCTATATATTATCATAGTATATGCATATTCTCAAACCGAGAGGCCCGTGACTACGCGGTCAGTTCCTACAAGTTACATTGGTCCCGTGCGAGGTGTTCGTGCATCATACGAGATTGTTTTGGGGACTGGAGGTTTTCACCCTCAAACGACCCATTTTTAATCCTAATCTAAATACTATCAAATTTTCGTCATAGTTTCAAACGGGGAGACCCGCGACTACGCGGTTATTTCCTACAAGTCACTTCGGTCCCGCGCGCGCGATCCTTTCTTTCAAACGAAGTCTGGGGCATACTAGTTAATATTGTAAGCCAACCCAAAGGAATATCAATCACTTCCGTCTCGGTGACTTAATTCACATGTTCGGGATAAACCCTTGATCTTGTTTTGAGGATGGAAACCCATCCAAGAACTTTACCGACTTTACCAACCTCTTCCAATTTCAGGAATTTTTTGATAAACACAAAATTCTTTGGTTGATTCTCCTCTTTCAACCAAACCTTACATATGGGCAGTGCATGTAGAGACTACTCTCTACGTCTCGCTAAACATCGATTCTTCCCTTGAAATGTCTCACATTAAGGGACACGTAATACTCCCCTTCCTTCCTTGGAGTATGCCGAAAGTTCCGACCTGTGCTCTTCTCTCCACGAAGCGCACTTCTGGATCTCTTATACTATACTAACATCATTACTCTTTGTATGCGTTCACCCTCAAACCATTGGTTTTTAAGCCTAATGTAGATATTTTTTAATTATCGTCGTATTCTCAAACGTGGAGACCCGCGACTACGCGGTTAGTTCCTACAAGTTACATATGTCCCGTGCGAGGTGTTTGTGCCTCTTATCGGGATGTTTCGGCGCTGGTTTGGAATTTCACCCTCTAACGACTTGTTTTTAATCCTAATCTAGATATTTTTAAATTATCGTCATATTCCCAAACCGAGAGACCCGCGACTACATGGTCGGTTCCAAGTGCGATGTGTTCGTGGCTCTTTCGGGGCCATTTGGGAGTTGGTTTAGAACTTCAACCTCAAACGGCTTGTTTTTATGCCTAATCTAGATATTATCCAATTATCATCATCTTCTCAAATCGGGAGACCCGTGACTACGCAGTTTGTTCCTACACGTCACATTGGTCTCGTGCGACGTGTTCGTGCCTTTTTTGGGGCCGTTTTGGGACTGGTTTGGGTTTTCACCCTCAATCGGCTCGTTTTTAAGCCTAATCTAGATATTTAAAAAATTATCATCATATTCTCAAACCGGAAGACCCGCGACTACGCGGTCAGTTCCAACAAGTCACATTGGTCCCGTGCGAGGTGTTTGTGCCTCTTATGGTGAAACGACTTGTTTTTAAGCGTAATCTTGATATTGTCAAATTATCGTCATATCTCAAACCGGGACACCTGCGACTACGCGGTTATTTCCTACAAGCCACATCGGTCCCGCGCGAGGTGTTTGTGCCTCTTACGACGACGTTTGTGGAATGGTATGGGTTTTCACCCTTAAACGACCCATTTTTAAGCCTAATCTAAATATTTTCAAATGATCATCACATTCTAAAACCGGGAGACCCGCGACTCCGCGATCAGTTACTACAAGTCACATTGCTCCCGCCCGCAATGTTCGTACCTCTTACGGGGTCGTTTGGGGACTGGTTTTTGTTTTCACCCTTCAACGGCTTGTTTCTAAGCCGAATCTATATATTTTCAAAGTATTGTCATATTCTCAAACCGAGAGGCCCGTGAGTGCGCGATCAGTTGCTACAAGTCACTTTGGTGTCGTGCGAGGTGTTCGTGCCTCTTAAGGGTCCGTTTGGGGACTGGTTTGTGTTTTCACCCTTAAATGGCTTGTTGTTGAGCCTAATCTAGATATTTTCAAATTATTATCATATTCTCAAACCGGGAGATCCGAGACTACGCGGTTAGTTCCAACAAGTTTCATTTGTCCCGTGCGAGGTGTTCGTGCCTCTTACGGCGTCGTTTCGGCGCTGGAATGGACTTTCTCCCTCGAACGACTTGTTTTTAATGCTAATCTAGATATTTTCAAATTATTTTCATATTCTCAAACCGAAAAACCCATGACTACGTGGTTAGTTTCAACAAGTAAAATTTGACCGACGTGAGGTGTTCGTGCCTCTTCCGGGGCCGTTTGGGAGCTAGTTTGCATATTCACCCTCAAACACCTTATTTTTAAGCCAAATCTAGATATTTTCAAATTATCGTAATATTCTCAAATCGGGAGGGACTACGCGGTCAATTCCTACAAGTCACATTGCTCTCGTGAGAGGTGTTATTGCCTTTTACGTGGTCGTTTGGCGGCTGATTTTGGTTTCCACCCTTCAACGACTTATTTCTAAACCTAATCTATATATCATCAAAGTATCAGTATATTCTCAAACCGAGAGGCCCGTGACTACGCGGTCAGTTCCTACAAGTTACATTGGTCCCGTGCGAGGTGTTCGTGCCTCTTATGGGGCATTTTGGGGACTGATTTGGATTTTCTCCCTCAAATAGCTTGTTTTTAAGCCTAATCAAGATATTTTCAAACTATCGTCATATTCTCAAACCGGGACACCTGCGACTACGCGGTTATTTCCTACAAGTCACTTCGATCTTGCGCGAGGTGTTCGTGCCTCTTACGGGGACGTTTGGGGACTGGTTTGGGTTTTCACCCTTAAACGGCCCTTTCTTAAGCCTAATCTAAATATTTTCAAATGATCAGCATATTCTAAAACCGGGAGACCCGCGACTCCGCGATCAGTTACTACAAGTCATATCGCTCCCGACCGCGGTGTTCGTACCTCTTACGGAGTCGTTTGGGGACTGGTTTGGGTTTTCACCCTTCAACGGCTTGTTTCTAAGCCGAATCAATAGATTTTCAAAGTATTGTCTTATTCTCAAACCGAGAGGCCCGTGAGGACGCGATCAGTTGCTACAAGTCACTTTGGTCCCGTGCGAGGTGTTCGTGCCTCTTAAGGGTCCGTTTGGGGACTGGTTTGTGTTTTCACCCTCAAAAGGCTTGTTGTTGAGCCTAATCTAGATATTTTAAAATTATTATCGTATAGTCAAACCAGGAGATCCGCGACTACGCGATCAGTTCCAACAAGTTTCATTTGTCCCGTGCGAGGTGTTCGTGCCTCTTACGGCGTCGTTTCGGCGCTGGTTTGGACTTTCTCCCTTGAACGACTTGTTTTTATCACCCTTCAACGGCTTGTTTCTAAGCCGAATCAATAGATTTTCAAAGTATTGTCATATTCTCAAACCGTGAGGCCCGTGAGTACGCGATCAGTTGCTATAAGTCACTTTGGTCCCGTGCGAGGTGTTCGTGCCTCTTAAGGGTCCGTTTGAGGACTGGTTTGTGTTTTCACCCTCAAACGGCTTGTTGTTGAGCGTAATCTAGATATTTTCAAATTATTATCATATTCTCAAACCGGGAGATCCGCGACTATGCGGTTAGTTCCAACAAGTTTCATTTGTCCTGTGCGAGGTGTTCGTGCCTCTTAAGGCGTCGTTTCGGCACTGGTTTAGACTTTCTCCCTCGAACGACTTGTTTTTAAGGCTAATCTAGATATTTTCAAATTATTTTCATATTCTCCAACCGAAAAACCCATGACTACGTGGTTAGTTTCAACAAGTAACATTTGACCGGCGTGAGGTGTTCGTGCCTCTTCCGGGGCCGTTTGGGGGCTAGTTTGCATATTCACCCTCAAATAGCTTATTTTTAAGCCAAATCTAGATATTTTCAAATTATCGTAATATTCTCAAATCGGGAGGGACTACGCGGTCAATTCCTACAAGTCACATTGCTCTCGTGAGAGGTGTTATTGCCTTTTACGTGGTCGTTTGGCGGCTGATTTTGGTTTCCACCCTTCAACGACTTATTTCTAAACCTAATCTATATATCATCAAAGTATCAGCATATTCTCAAACCGAGAGGCCCGTGATTACGCGATCAGTTCCTACAAGTTACATTGGTCCCGTGCGAGGTGTTCGTGCCTCTTATGGGGCATTTTGGTGACTGATTTGGGTTTTCTCCCTCAAATATCTTGTTTTTAAGCCTAATCAAGATATTTTCAAACTATCGTCATATTCTCAAACCGGGACACCTGCGACTACGCGGTTATTTCCTACAAGTCACTTCGATCTTGCGCGAGGTGTTCGTGCCTCTTACGGGGACGTTTGGGGACTGGTTTGGGTTTTCACCTTTAAACGGCCCTTTCTTAAGCCTAATCTAAATATTTTCAAATGATCATCATATTCTAAAACCGGGAGACCCGCGACTCCGCGATCAGTTACTACAAGTCACATTGCTCCCGACCGCGGTGTTCGTACCTCTTACGGAGTCGTTTGGGGACTGGTTTGGGTTTTCACCCTTCAACGGCTTGTTTCTAAGCCGAATCAATAGATTTTCAAAGTATTGTCATATTCTCAAACCGAGAGGCCCGTGAGGACGCGATCAGTTGCTACAAGTCACTTTGGTCCCGTGCGAGGTGTTCGTGCCTCTTAAGGGTCCGTTTGGGGACTGGTTTATGTTTTCACCCTCAAAAGGCTTGTTGTTGAGCCTAATCTAGATATTTTAAAATTATTATCATATAGTCAAACCAGGAGATCCGCGACTACGCGATCAGTTCCAACAAGTTTCATTTGTCCCGTGCGAGGTGTTCGTGCCTCTTACGGCGTCGTTTCGGCGCTGGTTTGGACTTTCTCCCTTGAACGACTTGTTTTTATCACCCTTCAACGGCTTGTTTCTAAGCCGAATCAATAGATTTTCAAAGTATTGTCATATTCTCAAACCGTGAGGCCCGTGAGTACGCGATCAATTGCTATAAGTCACTTTGGTCCCGTGCGAGGTGTTCGTGCCTCTTAAGGGTCCGTTTGGGGACTGGTTTGTGTTTTCACCCTCAAACGGCTTGTTGTTGAGCCTAATCTAGATATTTTCAAATTATTATCATATTCTCAAACCGGGAGATCCGCGACTATGCGGTTAGTTCCAACAAGTTTCATTTGTCCTGTGCGAAGTGTTCGTGCCTCTTAAGGCGTCGTTTCGGCACTGGTTTAGACTTTCTCCCTCGAACGACTTGTTTTTAAGGCTAATCTAGATATTTTCAAATTATTTTCATATTCTCCAACCGAAAAACCCATGACTACGTGGTTAGTTTCAACAAGTGACATTTGACCGGCGTGAGGTGTTCGTGCCTCTTCCGGGGCCGTTTGGGGGCTAGTGTGCATATTCACCCTCAAATAGCTTATTTTTAAGCCAAATCTAGATATTTTCAAATTATCGTAATATTCTCAAATCGGGAGGGACTACGCGGTCAATTCCTACATGTCACATTGCTCTCGTGAGAGGTGTTATTGCCTTTTACGTGGTCGTTTGGAGGTTGATTTTGGTTTCCACCCTTCAACGACTTATTTCTAAACCTAATCTATATATCATCAAAGTATCAGCATATTCTCAAACCGAGAGGCCCATGATTACGCGGTCAGTTCCTACAAGTTACATTGGTCCCGTGCGAGGTGTTCGTGCCTCTTATGGGGCATTTTGGGGACTGATTTGGGTTTTCTCCCTCAAATATCTTGTTTTTAAGCCTAATCAAGATATTTTCAAACTATCGTCATATTCTCAAACCGGGACACCTGCGACTACGCGGTTATTTCCTACAAGTCACTTCGATCTTGCGCGAGGTGTTCGTGCCTCTTACGGGGACGTTTGGGGACTGGTTTGGGTTTTCACCTTTAAACGGCCCTTTCTTAAGCCTAATCTAAATATTTTCAAATGATCATCATATTCTAAAACCGGGAGACCCGCGACTCCGCGATCAGTTACTACAAGTCACATTGCTCCCGACCGCGGTGTTCGTACCTCTTACGGAGTCGTTTGGGGACTGGTTTGGGTTTTCACCCTTCAACGGCTTGTTTCTAAGCCGAATCAATAGATTTTCAAAGTATTGTCATATTCTCAAACCGAGAGGCCCGTGAGGACGCGATCAGTTGCTACAAGTCACTTTGGTCCCGTGCGAGGTGTTCGTGCCTCTTAAGGGTCCGTTTGGGGACTGGTTTATGTTTTCACCCTCAAAAGGCTTGTTGTTGAGCCTAATCTAGATATTTTAACATTATTATCATATAGTCAAACCAGGAGATCCGCGACTACGCGATCAGTTCCAACAAGTTTCATTTGTCCCGTGCGAGGTGTTCGTGCCTCTTACGGCGTCGTTTCGGCGCTGGTTTGGACTTTCTCCCTTGAACGACTTGTTTTTATCACCCTTCAACGGCTTGTTTCTAAGCCGAATCAATAGATTTTCAAAGTATTGTCATATTCTCAAACCGTGAGGCCCGTGAGTACGCGATCAATTGCTATAAGTCACTTTGGTCCCGTGCGAGGTGTTCGTGCCTCTTAAGGGTCCGTTTGGGGACTGGTTTGTGTTTTCACCCTCAAACGGCTTGTTGTTGAGCCTAATCTAGATATTTTCAAATTATTATCATATTCTCAAACCGGGAGATCCGCGACTATGCGGTTAGTTCCAACAAGTTTCATTTGTCCTGTGCGAGGTGTTCGTGCCTCTTAAGGCGTCGTTTCGGCACTAGTTTAGACTTTCTCCCTCGAACGACTTGTTTTTAAGGCTAATCTAGATATTTTCAAATTATTTTCATATTCTCCAATCGAAAAACCCATGACTACGTGGTTAGTTTCAACAAGTGACATTTGACCGGCGTGAGGTGTTCGTGCCTCTTCCGGGGCCGTTTGGGGGCTAGTTTGCATATTCACCCTCAAATAGCTTATTTTTAAGCCAAATCTAGATATTTTCAAATTATCGTAATATTCTCAAATCGGGAGGGACTACGCGGTCAATTCCTACAAGTCACATTGCTCTCGTGAGAGGTGTTATTGCCTTTTACGTGGTCGTTTGGAGGTTGATTTTGGTTTCCACCCTTCAACGACTTATTTCTAAACCTAATCTATATATCATCAAAGTATCAGCATATTCTCAAACCGAGAGGCCCATGATTACGCGGTCAGTTCCTACAAGTTACATTGGTCCCGTGCGAGGTGTTCGTGCCTCTTATGGGGCATTTTGTGGACTGATTTGGGTTTTCTCCCTCAAATAGCGTGTTTTTAAGCCTAATCAAGATATTTTCAAACTATCGTCATATTCTCAAACCGGGACACCTGCGACTACGCGGTTATTTCCTACAAGTCACTTCGATCTTGCGCGAGGTGTTCGTGCCTCTTACGGGGACGTTTGGGGACTGGTTTGGGTTTTCACCCTTAAACGGCCCTTTCTTAAGCCTAATCTAAATATTTTCAAATGATCATCATATTCTAAAACCGAGAGACCCGCGACTCCGCGATCAGTTACTACAAGTCACATTGCTCCCGACCGCGGTGTTCGTACCTCTTACGGAGTCGTTTGGGGACTGGTTTGGGTTTTCACCCTTCAACGGCTTGTTTCTAAGCCGAATCAATAGATTTTCAAAGTATTGTCATATTCTCAAACCGAGAGGCCCGTGAGGACGCGATCAGTTGCTACTAGTCACTTTGGTCCCGTGCGAGGTGTTCGTGCCTCTTAAGGGTCCGTTTGGGGACTGGTTTGTGTTTTCACCCTCAAAAGGCTTGTTGTTGAGCCTAATCTAGATATTTTAAAATTATTATCATATAGTCAAACCAGGAGATCCGCGACTACGCGATCAGTTCCAACAAGTTTCATTTGTCCCGTGCAAGGTGTTCGTGCCTCTTACGGCGTCGTTTCGGCGCTGGTTTGGACTTTCTCCCTTGAACGACTTGTTTTTATCACCCTTCAACGGCTTGTTTCTAAGCCGAATCAATAGATTTTCAAAGTATTGTCATATTCTCAAACCGTGAGGCCCGTGAGTACGCGATCAGTTGCTATAAGTCACTTTGGTCCCGTGCGAGGTGTTCGTGCCTCTTAAGGGTCCGTTTGGGGACAGGTTTGTGTTTTCACCCTCAAACGGCTTGTTGTTGAGCCTAATCTAGATATTTTCAAATTATTATCATATTCTCAAACCGGGAGATCCGCGACTATGCGGTTAGTTCCAACAAGTTTCATTTGTCCTGTGCGAGGTGTTCGTGCCTCTTAAGGCGTCGTTTCGGTGCTGGTTTAGACTTTCTCCCTCGAACGACTTGTTTTTAAGGCTAATCTAGATATTTTCAAATTATTTTCATATTCTCCAACCGAAAAACCCATGACTACGTGGTTAGTTTCAACAAGTGACATTTGACCGGCGTGAGGTGTTCGTGCCTCTTCCGGGGCCGTTTGGGGGCTAGTGTGCATATTCACCCTCAAATAGCTTATTTTTAAGCCAAATCTAGATATTTTCAAATTATTGTAATATTCTCAAATCGGGAGACCCGCAACTACGCGGTCAATTTCTACAAGTCACATTGCTCCCGTGAAAAGGTGTTATTGCCTCTTTCGGGGTCGTTTGGCGACTGATTTTGGTTTCCACCCTTCAACGGCTTGTTTCTAAACCTAATCTATATATCATCAAAGTATCATCATATTCTCAAATCGAGAGGCCCGTGACTACGTGGTCAGTTCCTACAAGTTACATTGGTCCCGTGCGAGGTGTTCGTGCCTCTTATGGGGCATTTTGGGGACTGATTTGGGTTTTCTCCCTCAAATAGCTTGTTTTTAAGCCTAATCAAGATATTTTCAAACTATCGTCATATTCTCAAACCGGGACACCTGCGACTATGCGGCTATTTCCTACAAGTCACTTCGATCCCGCGCGAGGTGTTCGTGCCTCTTACGGGGACGTTTGGGGACTGGTTTGGATTTTCACCCTCAAATAGCCCTTTTTTTAAGCCTAATCTAAATATTTTCAAATGATCATCATATTCTAAAACCGGGAGACCCGTGACTCCGCGATCAGTTACTACAAGTCACATTGCTCCCACCCGCGGTGATCGTACCTCTAACGGGGTCGTTTGGGGACTGGTATGGGTTTTCAACGTTCAACGGCTTGTTTCTAAGCCGAATCAATAGATTTTCAAAGTATTGTCATATTCTCAAATCGAGAGGCCCCTGAGTACGCGGTCAGTTGCTACAAGTCACTTTGGTCCCGTGCAAGGTGTTCCTGCCTCTTAAGGGTCCGTTTGGGGACTGGTTTGTGTTTTCACCCTCAAACGGCTTGTTGTTAAGCCTAATCGAAATATTTTCAAATTATTATCATATTCTCAAATCGGGAGATCCGCGACTACGCGGTCAGGTCCAACGAAATGTATTTGTCCCGTGCGAGGTGTTCGTGCCTCTTACGGGGTAGTTTTGGCGTTGGTTTGAAGTTTCACCCTCGAACGACATGTTTTTAAGGCTAATCTAGATATTATCAAATTTTCGTCATAGTTTCAAACGGGGAGACCCGCTACTACGCGATCAGTTACTACAAGTCACATTGGTCCCATGCGAGGTGTTCGTGCCTCTTACGGGGCCGTTTGGAGGCTGGTTTGGGTTTTCACCCTCAAATGACCCATTTTTAAGCATAATCTAAATATTTTCAAATGATCATCATATTCTAAAACCGAGAGACCCGCGACTCCGTGATCCGCTACTGCAAGTCACATTGCTCCCGCCCGCGGTGTTCGTACCTCTTGCGAGGTCGTTTGGGGACTGGTTTGGTTTTTCACCCTTCAACGGCTTGTTTCTAAGCCGAATCTATAGATTTTCAAAGTATTGTCATATTCTCAAACCGAGAGGCCCGTGAGTACGCGATTAGTTGCTACAAGTCACTTTGGTCCCGTGCGAGGTGTTCGTGCCTCTTAAGGGTTCGTTTGGGGACTGGTTTGTGTTTTCACCCTCAAATGGCTTGTTGTTAAGCCTAATCTAGATATTTTCAAATGATCATCACATTCTCAAACCGGGGAGACCCGCGACTCTGCGGTCAGTTCCTACATGTTACATATGTCCCGTCCGAGGTGTTCGAACCTCTTCCTGGGCCATTTCTGGGTTATTTTTCATTTTCACCCTCAAACGGCTTGCTTTTAAGCCTAATCTAGATATTATCACATTATCATCATATTCTCAAATCGGGGGACCCGCGAGTACGCGGTCAGTTCCTAGAAGTTACATTGGTCCCGTGCGAGGTGTTATTGCCTCTTACGGCGTCGTTTGGGGGCTGATATGGGTTTTCTCCCTTCAAGGGCTTGTTTCTAAGCCGAATCAATAGATTTTCAAAGTGTCATCATATTCTCAAACTAAGAGGCCCGTAAGTACGCTGTCAGTTCCTACAAGTTACTTTGGTCCCGTGAGAGGTGTTATTGCCTCTTACGGGGTCGTTTGGGGGCTGATTTTGGATTCCATCCTTCAATGGCTTATTTCTAAACCTAATCTATATATTATCAAAGTATGTGCATTTTCTCAAACTCGAGAGGCCCGTGACTACGCGGTCAGTTCCTACAAGTTACATTGGTCCCGTTCGAGGTGTTCGTGCCTCATACGGGATCGTTTTGGGGACTGGAGGTTTTCACCCTCAAACGGCCCATTTTTAAGCCTAATCTAAATATTATCAAATTTTCGTCATAGTTTGAAATGGGGAGACCCACGACTACGCGGTTATTTCCTACAAGTCACTTCGGTCCCGCGTGAGGTGTTCGTGCCTCTTACGGGGTCGTTTTGGGGGCTGGTTTGGGTTTTCACCCTCAAACGGCCCATTTTTAAGCCTAATCTAGATATTTTCAAATGATCATCATATTCTAAAACCGGGAGACCCATGACTCCGCGATCAGTCCCTACAAGTTGCATTGCTCCCGCCCGTGGTGTTCGTACCTCTTACGGGGATGTTTGGGGACTGGTTTGGGTTTTCACCTGTGACACCCCGCCTAATTAAATACCGGGCAATCACTCCTTTATTAAATTAAAATCAAGGTGAACAGTTGGTTCATTCTTAGCATCACTGTCGTAAAAATACTTTTCCAATTTAAACACCCTAAATAATTAAGCTAAGTGTCAAAACCATTTAAAACCTTATTCTCATTTTATTTAATCCGGTTATAAAACCTTAAACCATTAACATCTAGAGAGTCACACATTAAGAATAAAAATAGAATTGAACATACACGAATTTAATCATCAATAATAAATCCCAACATTTACAACACTAAAGGAAAACATCCTGACAATAATAAATCCTGAAATAAAGGTACTAAAAGTAAAAATTTCAATCTCTGACTATACCCACTAAATAATAGAAAGAGGGTGACACATGCCCCTGCTGGATAAAACTGAACTAGGAGTAGAATCGAATGGATGAAGTCGTCTAAACAACAGGCCTGCAACTCCCACCTAAGCTGCAGCACGTTCCTTCCAAAGGATCCTAAGTAAGATGCCCCTGTGGCTGGGCACCTATAATACATACATATATATACAAGAGAGAAAAAGAGAAAAAGAAACGGGTCAGAGCCCGATAGTGTGTTTGATTTAAAATTCGTTTAGCAAGTATTTAAATTGATACAGGCCAATTCAACAACATATTAGTGCGACACTCTCTTGAGAAATTCTCACCTCTCTTCTAATGTGCACACCTATCGCACTAACCTTCCCAATAGTCTATCTAGTCATATACCACACTATCTTTCCCCAATGATTTAACTTATCTTAGGTTATTAGGAGGATTTTAAAACTGAACAACACAAGTATTTAAAACGAAGATTTCAACTTATAACCGGGCGATCAGTTACAACAAGTCACATTGTTCCCGTGCGAGGTATTCGTGCCTCTTACGGGGCCGTTTGGGACTGGTTTGGGTTTTCACCCTCAAACGACTTGTTTTTAAGCCTAATCTAGATATTTTCAAATTACCGAATCATACTGTCAAACCGGGAGATCCGCGACTACGCGGTCAGTTCCAATAAGTTTCATTTGTCCCGTGCGAGGTGTTCGTGCCTCCTACGGCGTCGTTTCGACGATGGTTTGCATATTCACCCTCAAACAACTTGTTTTTAAGCCCAATCTAGATATTTTCAAATTATCGTAATATTCTGAAATCGGGAGACCCGCGACTACGCGGTCAGTTCCTACAAGTCACATTGTTCCCGTGAGAGGTGTTATATTTATCAAGTATAATGGTTCGTTTCTAACTTTAATTCGAAGGTTTTTTTTTCCAACTTACTACGTAACCCTCATAGACTCTATTCTTTCAAATGTACAATTCAGTAGATATCCATTTATGTTCCAACGTAATTCTCTCTTACGTGTCTCCCCTTTAATAAATACCTAACTGAATTTTTTTTTTAATCTCTAAGAGTCCTCAAAACATAAAACTGTCTAGCAAAAAAAAATATTAAAAAATATTGAACAGTCCGATCGAGCTGATTTTTTTATGTAGCTTCCTCTCGTCTTCAGCTAATTCTCTGTAAAATTTCATCCAAATCCAACGGTCCGATCGTCCGGAATAAATTTTCTTTTTTTACTGTTTGTATCTGATTAGAACTCTTTTCTTAATCAAACTCTTAATCCTTTACATGACAAAGGGTTTCCAGAATATCCAAAAAAAATATTAAAAAATATTGAGCGGTCCGATCGATGTGAATTTTTTTTGTAGCTTCCTCTCGTCTTTAGCTAATTCTCTGAAAATTTCATCCAATTCCAACGGTCCGATCGTCCGTAATAAATTTTTTAGTGTTTGTATCTGATTAGAACTCTTTTTTTAATCAAACTCTTAATCCTAATCATTCCTAAACCAATATGAAAGATGCATCAACGAAATAAGCAAGATAAACAGTTTCCTGGGATTTTCAGAAATCTGGTTTGGTGTTGAATTTGGTGTGGTTGCGTTACCCGTCTCGCGATCTACGCGTTGGCGGTGGCGGCGGTGCAAACGGTTGAGTTTTGAGCCTTGGAATGCCTTGAGAGTTCTCTCCTCTCCTCTCCAATGGCCGTTCTAGTGTTTTGAGTTATCTAACCCTAGGAGATAACCTAAACATCTGATATAACCCCTTTAATTTTCGTCGGTTTAATTACACAAAAATACAAAATGACTCAAATGCCCTCCCGGGGTACTAATTAGGCCTAAAAACGTCCCGAGACCCAAATCAAACCCCCGGGTATACTTTTCTGACTATCTCGACCCTTTAGGACGCATTGGCGCACTCAAAATGACCATACGAACAACCTATAAAATATTATTCACTTTTATTAATCCACTTTTAGTCCCGACACGACACAGGCGCGTCCCGACTTAAATTTCCACAATTGTCATTTTATTCACACGTGACAATATTATAAAAATAAATCTCATATATTACTATACTCATCCAGTAATATGCAACAAATAATATATTCCCAATAATTACTAACTCTTGTCACGCTAGTAAATATTTAAAACAACATTTCGGATTAAAATTAAATTAATTTATCTCAATTAAATTTAATAAATCCCATAATTTAAAAGCTATAAAAATACGGGGTATTACATACTTCCCCCCTAATAACGGAATTTCGTCCCGAAATTCGGAAAATAAGGCCTATCAGGTAGCACAATTCTGGATATCCTTTTTCCGTACACAAACTAACTACACATTACGGCGCTCAATCACTATAGCCCTTTCTTAACAGCAACATTGTTTTACATTCTCATTGGAGACACTTCACATTGCACTCCCAACTGACAACATTTGAATAGGTTACGTCTATACGTTATAAATTCCATTATCTCACTATCATTAGGAGGCCTCACCTCACTACATGACAACTACTCGAATTTATTCGTACACAAAATTCCCATTCTGAGAAGATCATACGAACATTTGACCACTCTTGACTGCCTAAAACAGTCGTGGAATTCCACCATAGTTATCGGATATTTTCTCGAGCGATCCAAAAATTCTGATTATCTACTCTCCTCTAAACATACGGAAGGAGAATAGTCGATGTTCTTCCATAACAAAACCTTAATAAGTACCTCGTACGCGACAAACAGGTGCGAGTGCTTTTACTGAGCATTCTTGAAATCATCGTACCAAGATTCCAAAATCTCCTTCACGTGGCTCCACTAATCTTTAATCACCATGCGCTTATTCCCTGGCTAAGGGTGATACATCCTACTTGAAATGAAATCTTATCTCCGCTGGTTCCTGAAATCCCAATTCAAAGGTGGGATTCACATGTTCGGGATAAACCCTTGATCTTGTTTTGAGGATGGCAACCCATCCAAGAACTTTACCGACTTTACCAACCTCTTCCAATTTCAGGAATTTTTTTATAAACACAAAATTCTTTGGTTGATTCTCCTGTTTCAACCAAATCTTACATATGGGCAGTGCATGTAGAGACTACTCACTACGTCTCGCTAAACATCGATTGTGTGTGTGTAATTATATTGCATATATAATTCATAATAAAGTTATATACATACATGCATTGATAATATTTTTTAATACATATGTATTATATATGTATTTTCTATTTTCCATGCATTAGTAATACATGTTAAAATTATATATAAGTTTCATGCTTCCATTAATAATATTATTTAACATATAGATCTTAATATATTATATAATTTAGTAAAATATAAATATAAGTAATTTTGTGTATATGTACATATATATTTTTTATTTATAAGAATTACGTACATATTAATGTATTATGTATGTATATTATATATTATGGTATAACTATAATAAAATATTAAGAATGAATAATTCTAGGTTGAAATATAAAAAATAGAAGTTATAAAACACCATTTAAGTGTTTTATGAAATGCTTGATTATAACACATAATTATTATAATTCAGTATTTAAAAAGAGGTGTGCGAAACGCATATCTTTATCAGGTTTGCATTTAAACATAAAAAAAAAGAATTATAGTTGCAAACCAAACAGGCTCTAAATGATTTTAGTATAATAGGCGAGATATTGGGATCCCTCGAAAGCAATATATGACAAACGGTCCATTCGCTCCACGTCGCCTAACATAATTTGTCTAAGTTTTAAGCTTTAATCAAGACACAAGTGACACGGCATCTTTAGAATATAAAGCATCGCATCGAAAAAGTCAAGTCTTTTCTATAATATACAAGATTTTTGGGCTCAACTATCTATTGTCGATCGAGTTTGGGTAGCTCTTACTCATCTTGACTTGGCAATATTATCGTTGTGTCCTTGTGAATGTGATTATCAAATGCTTCTTGCATACAGTTGTGCACCATAACCAAGTCAAATTATTTATATGCTTTGAATTTTTTGAAAAAAGAATGTGTCATTATAATTGTGCTTAGGAAACAACCTGTTAATATCTTGAATTTATAAAAACAGTAAGGGATGTCATCATAGTCTGTGACACATGATGTTGTATTTTTTGGAACTATTAAAACCACAATAATTGTACTTACAAACATCTAGTTTTTAGTTTAAACGGGTAGTGAAGTATTAATTCTGAAATTGCAAAAACTTTATTAATTAAATTATATGACATGGTGTGTTATAACAAAGGAACAAAAGTATTAACCATTAACACAAGGAAAATTAGGACATTTTTATTAATAATAAAGTCTCATTCTTGGAGTGCACCAAACCCATAAAGTCAAACCGTAGGTACATTATACTTATCCGTTCAGCGTACAAAACCAAAATATTTTACGTATCTAATGGCGGGCTAGAAAGTCAGAAAAAGGCTAAATAATGCCAGGCACGTTATACCAATTTTAGCCTATAAAAACCCATTCCATCACAACAAATAAATTAAACGGAAACACAAAGAAATAACAAACATATCAAGCACTGAAGTAAAGATGGCATCATGCCGAGCTACAACAAGTTTTTGTGATGGCGTAGGTAAGAGCGCATGGCCAGAACTGTGTGGGGCACAAGGACGGGTCGCTACTACCACTATTGAGCGTGAAAACCCCTCGGTGAATGCCATTATCGTGTTAGAAGGGTCACCAGTTACCCAAGAACTTAGGTGTGATAGAGTTCGTGTTTGGGTTGATTCTAGGCGCATTGTTAGCAGGGTCCCCGTCGTTGGTTAGGGTTCCAATGGAATGGTGGTGAAAGACTTGTTATATTTTAGGGGCATTTACGTTTAGATCCTATTAGACGTTCTTATAGACATTCTAGTTCCATCATGTTTTTCTCTTACATATAAGTCGTATTCCTAATTTTTTTGAACTTTTTTTCCAATTTTTCCCTTTTATAACCAACAATCCGTAACTTCCTTGAGGAAGTTACATAAGTGGTTGAACTTTTTTTTTTAATCTTCAAATGATCATAACTTTTGATTCACAAATCCGTTTTTCACAAAATTACTATTTTTGAAATCTGTTCGACGAGATCTATCAAACAAGATCCATGAAGGCTATAAAATTCCAAAGAAAAAAATTTACACAAACAGTAAACTTTACTGTATGCACTAGAATATGAAATAGTTTTATATATGTGACATTTTCACAAACAGACAGGAACATTTAATGTGCTAATACTACACAACATATATATATATATATACATATATATATATATATACATATATATATATATATACATATATATATATATATATATATATATATATATATATATATATATATATATATATATATATATATATACGGTGGATTCAAACCCTTTTTTTTTCAAAATTACCTTATATTTGAAGGTTCGCGCTAGCGGTATCCAATCCTTACCACCATTATTAGAGCTTCAACGACCTTCGTCAGAGCTCTGATTTGGGGTGGGTAAGGGTGGCATGTGGTGCCGCTGGCGCGGACCTTTAAAAATAAGAGACTATTAAATAAATGGGATTTGGATCCACCGAAGTATCATGGGGGCAGCTGGCGCGGACCTTTGAAAATAAGATTGGATAAATGGGATCGGGATCATCTGGAGCGCCAATTTGGGGTGAATAGGGGTGGCACAGAACTTTAAAAATAGGAGCATATATATATATATATATATATATATATATATATATATATATATATATATATGTTTGTAAAAATGTCATAGATATTAAACTTTATTCACAAACAATAACATTTACTGTGATAATATATTTATGAAATAGTTTTATATATATAACATTTTCACAAACAGTAACATTTACTGAGTTAATATTACACAATATATATATAACATTTTCACAAAAACAGTAACATTTACTGAGTTAATATATATATATATATATATATATATATATATATATATATATATATATATATATATATATACACGGTATATCCAAACCTCTTTTTTTTTTAAAATTACCATATTTTTAAAGGTTTACGCTAGCGACATTCAATCCCCACCACTACCCACCCCAATTGTCGACGCTTCAACGACTTTCATCAGCGCTATGATTTAGGTGGGTAGTAGTGGCATAGGGTGCCGCTGGCGCGGACCTCTGAAATTGAAAGAATATTAGATAAATGGAGTTTGGATCCACTGTAGCTCCGATTTGGGGTGAGTAGGGGTGACAGTGGGTTAGGTTTATATCTATAACATTTTTTACAAACGTTAACATTTACTGTGTTATAACACATTATATATATATATATATATATATATATATACGGTGGATCCAAACCTATTTTTAAAGACCCGTGGTAGCGGTATCTAATCCCGACCACCACCAACCCCAATTGTTGGAGCTCGAACAACCTTCATCAGAGTTCTGATTTGGGGTGACATGGAGTGCCCGCTGGTGCGGACCTTAGAAAATAAGGGAATATTGGATAAATGGAGTTTGGATACACCGGCGCTCCAGTTTGAGGTGGGTAGGGGTAGCATTGGATTAGGTTTATATCTGTAATATTTTCACAAATAATAAATGTTACTGTTCGTGAAAATGTTACATCGGCATCCCATGCCACCTCAAATCAGAGCTCTGATGAAGGTTGTTGGAGCTCCGATAAAGGGGGTGGGGATTGGATGCCGCTGGCGGGGATCGTTAAAAATAAGATAATATCTGAAAAAAGAGGTTTGGATCCATCCTATATATCTATCTATCTATCTATCTATATATATATATATATATATATATATATATATATATATATTCTGTGTTATAACACAGTAAATGTTAACGTTTGTAAAAATGTTATAGATATAAACCTAACCCACTGTCACCCCTACTCGGAGCGCCAGTGGATCCAAACTCTATTTATCTAATATTTTTTTAATTTTAGAGGTCCGCGCCAGAGGCACCCAATGCCACTACTACCCACCTAAATCATAGCTCTGATGAAAGTCGTTGAAGCTTCGACAATTGGGGTGGGTAGTGGTGGGGATTGAATGTCGCTAGCGTAAACCTTTAAAAATATGGTAATTAAAAAAAAAAGAGGTTTGGATCTACCGTGCATATATATATATATATATATATATATATATATATATATATATATATATATATATATATATATATTAACTCAGTAAATGTTACTGTTTGTGAAAATGTTATATATATATTGTGTAATAATAACTCAGTAAATGTTACTGTTTGTGAAAATGTTATATATATAAAACTATTTCCTAAATATATTATCACAGTAAATGTCATTGTTTGTGAAAATGTCAGAAATATAAAACTATTTCATTTTCTGTTGTATACAATAAAGTTTAATATCTATGACATTTTTACAAACTATATATATATATATATATATATATATATATATATATATATATATATATATATATATATATATATATATATATAATATGCTCCTATTTTTAAAGTTTTGTACCACCCCTATTCACCCCAAATTGGCGCTCCAGATGATCCCGATCCCATTTATCCAATCTTATTTTCAAAGGTCCGCGCCAGCGGCCCCCCATGATACTTTGGTGGATCGAAAGCCCTTTTATTCAATAGTCTTTTATTTTCAAAGGTCCGCGCCAGCGGCACCACATGCCACCCTTATCCACCCAAATCGGAGCTCTAACGAAGGTCGTTGAAGCTCCAATAATGGTGGTAAGGATTGGATACCGCTAGCGCGAACCTTCAAATATAAGGTAATTTTGAAAAAATAGGGTTTGGATCCACCATATATATATATATATATATATATATTGTGTAGTCTTAACTCAGTAAATGTCTGTTTGTGAAAATGTTATATATATATATTGTGTAATATTAACTCAGTAAATGTTACTGTTTGTGCGAATGTTATATATATAAAACTATTTCATAAAAATATTATCACAGTAAATGTTGTTGTTTGTGAAAATGTCACAAATATAAAACTATTTCATTTTCTGGTGTATACAATAAAGTTTAATATCTATGACATTTTTACAAACTATATATATATATATATATCCAATATGCACGTAAATTTTTAATTTCTTTGCCACCCCTATTCACCTCAAATTGGCGCTCCAGATGATCCCGTTCCCATTGATCCAATCTTATTTTCAAAGGTCCGCGCCAGCGGCACCCCATAATACTCCGGTGGATCCAAAACCCATTTATTCTAAAGTCTCTTATTTTCAAAGGTCCGCGCCAGCGACACCACATGCCACCCTTACCCACCCCAAATCGGAGCTCTGGCGAAGGTCGTTGAAGCTCCAACAATGGTGGTAAGGATTGGATGCCGTTAGCGCGAACCTTTAAATATAAGATATTTTTGAAAAAAGAGAGTTTGGATCCACCGGATGTGTGTATATATATATATATATATATATATATATATATATATATATATATATATATATATATACTGTGTAGTATTACCACAGTAAATGTTACTGTCTGTTTGTGAAATGTCACATATATAAAACTATTTCATATTCTAGTGCATACAGTAAAGTTTACTGTTTGTGTAAATTTTTTTATTTGGAATTTTATAGTCTTCATGGATCTTGTTTGATAGATCTCGTCGAGCAGATTTCAAAAATAGTAATTTGCGAAAAACGGATTTGTGAATCAAAAGTTATGATCATTTAAAGATTAAAAAAAAAAGTCCAACCACTTATGTAACTTCCTCAAGGAAGTTACAGATGGTTGGTTTTAAAAGGGTAAAATTGTGAAAAATTTCCCTAAAAAGTTGGAATAGGACCTATGGGATTATGAAAAAATCAATAGGCCTTATAAGCTTGTTGACCTAATAAATGGGACCTAGATATAATTTGCTCTATATTTTATTGTGTGTTTGAAAATTGCCCCATTAAAATAGACATATGGACGTTACATTGTCCACCTGTTGTATTAAATCCTAAATAAGAGTGGCATATGAACAATAATCTTTCTTTTTATAATATTCTCTCTCTGGCCCTCTCTCTCTTTAATCCCACACGCAACCTTGCACACACACCCAAATATTGTTTTAATGAATTATTAATTTAGTACACTGGTCCAAAGTTGGGACCGATATAAATATTATTTAATTGAAGTTATTAATTTATCATGGTTATATCGTAGGACCAATGTTTCAAATCGCGGTCGTACAGGGTGTCGCGTTCTGGCTCCGAAGTGGCGTCGCGCATCGCGCAAGCAATTCATGCATTCCTACTTTTTAATTAAAAAACTTATAAAAAAAATATATATATGAAAAAATAAATAACATTTTAAAATGAAATTTGTAAGAAAGTAACATTTTAAACTGAAATTGGTAAAAAAAGTTATATTTGAAATTGATTTTTTTAATTTTTTTCTAAAGCTACCTTTTAAATTGACAATTAAAAATAATAATAATAATAATAACATTGTAAACAGAATTTCGAAAATAATAACATTCAAAGCTAAAAATAATAAAATAAAATAAAATTTAATATGAAATTTGTAAAATAAGTAAAAGTTTAAAATTATAATTATAATATAATAACATTTTAAACAGAAATTTATAAAACAAGTAGTACTTTAAAATGACAAATATAAAAAAATAATAATAATAACATTTTAAACAGAAATCTAAAAAATAAGTAACAATTAAAGCTGAAAATTATAAAATAAATTAAAATTTAAACAGATATTTATGACACATGTAGCATTTTAAACTGACAATTATTAAAAAAAAAATTGAACTGAGATTTGAAAAATTAGTAACATTTAAAACTGGAAATTATAAAATAAAAAAAAATTATTTACTGAAAAATGTAAAATAAGTAAACGTTGAAGTAAACCGAGAGTTTGGAATAGAAAATATTAAATAAAAGTAACCTTTTAACCTAAACTTTTTAAAATAAGCAAATAACATCATTGAGACCTTCATAAATAACTCAATTGAATCCATAATAAATGACACATAATTATGGCGCGAGACAGTCGCACCTTTTTAGTTCAAATCTTGAACGTTCAAAATATAGTTATATATCCAAGGGCCGTGATTAAATGACCTTTGGATGTGGTGTTTGTTCATGAACAAACACCACAAGAGGCTATATATATAGAAGGTAAAATCCTATCAAAATTAATTCCGAAAAAATTCTCTTTCTCTATTATTTCTTCTTATCAATTTCGTAGAGTGTTCTGGGGTATTCTTTAAGTCTGCTACTTGAATAAACCCGTGGATTTGTTGTATCTTGAAGGTAATTTGTTTAGACCCGTTAACAAACTCTGTACGAGTGGGGGAAAATAACACCTTAAGGACAGTAGTTTATTACGTCTCAAATCCAATCATCTGTTCATATTTTCTGCATTATTAAAAAATTCGTCAACATATATATGTATTTTTGTTTTAAAGAAACCCTAATTTATTTCAAAAAGGTAGCAAAAAAAGAAATTCAGTCAACGAAATCAACCTTTTCTTTCCCTATTCTGGTGTAATATCATATAAGTTTCCAATCAGCTTTAAGTGCACTTGATTAAAAACAAAACAAGGAAGGAATTGCTGATGGAAGAGTTAGGTATAACAAAACAGACTAGCAAATCAACAAAAGTCCCCTTTGGATTAAGCTCATCACCAAAATAATCCTTCAAAACTAAGCTCAAAGACCCCTGACATTCTTGATGAGGATGGGCTTAATTTTGACCGCTCTTATATTCAATCCTCTCATGTGCATTATAAGTTTCGTAACTTTTCGCATATAAAGTCAACAATGTGTGGGATAGAAAAATAGAATAGTGAATATCATCTTCATCTTCCTGCTTCTCTTTTAAAGTATTTTTGTTTCTAATTTTTTTTTTGTAGTATACTTGAGACTATAACTATACATATTATTTCTAGAAAGAAAGTTTAAAAAATTACTTTTTATATAAAATTTAAAAAAATCGCTATAAAAATGACATAAAGTTTTTCCAACTTAAAACAAATAAAATATGCATAATTTTTTTCAAATAAAATACGTACATTTTTTTTGAATATTTTTTATAAAAAATAGTTTTTAAGTTAAAAAATGTATTGAAAGTTTAAAAATTGTTTCAGTATAAATAAAAAAAATGATTTTTTTAATGTTTTATTTATAGAAAAACTATTCAGTTTGAATCTATAAATGACATACAATTTTTAAACTAAAAACAATATATATAATTTTTTATATAAAATACGTAGAGTTGTTTAGAAGTTTTTACTTATAAAAAATAGTTTTTATATTATAAAAATATTTTAAAATACTAGAGGAATTTTATTTATGACAAAAATTAACCATTAATACTGGCTTAAAGTTAAAGATTGAATTTTAGGCACATATAAATTTTTATAATAATTATTATATTTGTTTATTCCAAATCGTTCTTACATCGCACAGGTTGTATGTTAATTTTATGTATAACACAAGTGCCTTTGACAAGAGTCTCTCCGTTGAAAATGAAAAGTTTCACGTGGAAAATTAAATCGTTTTAGTACAATAGGCGGGATATTGGGATCCCTTGAAAGCTATATATGACTAACGTTCCAGTCGCTCCACATCGCCAGACATAATTTGTCGAAGTTTTAGGCTTTAATCAAGACGCAAGTGACCGGGCATGTTTAGTATATAAAACATCGCATCGAAAAACTTAAGTCTTTTCTAGAATATACAAGATTTTTGGGCTCAACTATCTATTGTTCATTGAGTTTGGGTAGCAATTACTCATCTTGACTTGGCAATATTATCGTTGTGTCCTTGTGGATGTGATTATCAAATGCTTCTTGCATACCTTGGTGCTTTGAATTTTTTAAAAAAATAACGTGTCATTATAATCGTGCTTAGGGAACAACCTGTTAGTATCTCGATTTTATAAAAACAATAAGGTATGTCATCATAGATTGTGACACGTGATGTTGTATTTTTTCGAAAGATTAAAACAACAAGAATTGTACTTACAAATATCTAGTTTTTAGTTTAAACGGGTAGTGAAGTATCAATTCTGAAATTGCAAAAACTTTATTAATTAAATTATATGACAAGGTGTGTTATAACAAAGGCACAAAAGTTTTAACCATTAACATAAGGAAAATTAGGACATTTTTATTAATGATAAAATCTCTATCTTGGAGTGCACCCAAAACCATAAAGTCAAACCGTACCTACATTATACTTATCTGTGATGCGTACAAAACCAAAATATTTTACGTATCTAATGGCGGGCTGGAAAGTCAGAAAAAGGCTAAATAATGCCAGACAAGTTATACCAATGTTAGCCTATAAAAACCCAATCCATCACAACAAATAAATTACACGGAAACACAAAGAAACAACAAACATATCAAACACTGAAGTAAATATGGCATCATGCAGACCTGCAACAAGTTTTTGTGATGGCGTAGGTAAGAGCTCATGGCCAGAACTGTGTGGCACACGAGGACAGGCCGCTGTTACCACTATTGAGCGTGAAAACCGCTCGGTGAATTCCACTATCGTGTTAGAAGGATCAGACGTCACCCAAGATATCAGGTGTGATAGAGTTCGTGTTTGGGTTTATTCTAGTGGCATTGTTAGCAGGGTCCCCGTCGTTGGTTAGGGTTCCAATGGAATGATGGATGAAAGACTTGTTGTTATATTTTATTGTGTGTGTGAAAATTGCCCCATTAAAATGGACATTTGGACGTTATGTTGTCCACGTACTGTATTAAATCCTAAATAAGAGTGGCATATAAAGAATAATCTTTCTTTTGATAATATTCTCTCTCTCGCCCTCTCTCTCTTTAATCCCACACGCAACCTTGCACACACACACAAATATTGTTTTAATGAATTATTAATTTATTACACTGGTCCAAAGTTGGGACCGATATAAATATCATTTAATTGAAGCTATTAATTTATCATGGTTATATCGTAGGACAATTGCGTAAATTACAGGGCCTTCAAATACTCATTGATATGTAAATTTTCAGTTGGAATGCCATCTATGGAGATCATAGGCAAGCTTTTTAATTGATCAAAAACATGTTTTAATGCCCCTCAATTGTGAAGAACAATATCTAAGAGTTTGGTTTTGTTATCAACGTCATATTCATAAATCTCCAATGAAAATCTTCAAATGGACAACTCACTTTAGAACTAATGCAGATCCGTCTATTGCATCTGTCTGGATTTGTCTTCCATATCTTCCGAATCATCTTTTCTCCAAGGCTTTGTTATTCTCTATTGCTAACCATATTGGAACGCCCCTAAAACTTGACGAATAAACTGCATCTCCTAGCAGACGTAGTTACGCTAGGTTTGTATTGAGATTGACCTCTTAAACACTCTTTCCAAAAGGATTTGGATAGGGTGTGGTGAGAAGGGTTTTTGGCAGATGATGAGTATGAAAAACTTCTAGCTTACTACAAATTTTGTGAAAGACAGGGCCATGATTTAGATAGTAAAATCTCATTGTTGGGGTGCACCCAAACGCATAAAGTCAGACACTTCAAGCCAAAAGTATTCCATGAAGCAGTCAAACCGTACCTACATTGTACTTATCTACTGACCTTAAAAGAACAAACTCTTTTATGTATCTAATGGCTACCAAAAAAAACATTCTAATGGCCGGCTGGAAAGTCAGAAAAGGCTAAATAATGCCAGACAAGCTATACCAATGTTAGCCTATAAAAACCCGTTCCATCACAACAAATGAATTAGACGGAAACAGAAAGAAATAACAAAAATATCAAACACTGAAATAAAAATGGCATCATGCCAAGCTGCAACAAGTTTTTGTGATGGCGTAGGTAAGAACTCATGGCCAGAACTGTGTGGGGCACAAGGACGGACCGCTGCTACCACTATTGAGCATGAAAACCCCTCGGTGAATGCCACTATCGTGTTAGAAGGATCACCCGTCACCCAAGATATCAGGTGTGATAGAGTTCGTGTTTGGCTTGATTCCAGGAGCATTGTTACCAGGGTCCCCGTCGTTGGTTAGGGTTCCAATAGAATTGTGGTGAAAGACTTTTTATATTTTATTGTGTGTGTGAAAATGGACACTTGGACGTTATGTTGTCTACCTATTGTATTAAATCCGATATAAGAGTGGCGTATAAAGAATAGTGTTTCTTTGAATAATATTCTCGCTCTCTCTCTCCATCTCTCACCCACATGCAACCTTGCACACACACAAAAATATTATTTAATTGAATTATTAATTTAGTACATTGGTCCAAAGTTAGGACCGACAAAAATATAATTTATTCAAAGTTATTATTTTATCATGATTTTATTGTAGGACGATTGCATTAATTACACGGTCTTCAAATACTCATTCAATAGGTAAATTTTCATTTGGAAGGCCATCCATGGAGATTACACGAAAGGTTTTGCATACGTTTTCTTTAAAAGCAGATTTTTCTGTTGGTTTACTTCGTCAAAATCTCGAATGAAAATCTTCCAATGGACAAATGACTTTAGATCTAATGCAGATCCGTCTATTACACCTGTCTGGATTGAGAGAAGCAGTGTTCCTATTATCTAGGAACATAAGCAGTGTTACTATTATTTAGAAAGATCTCCACATGAGTTATATTATTCAAGTTCAATGGGTCAACGTTGTGTTATTCAAATGCCTACAAAGATGAACTACAAATATGGAGAAGTTAGACTATAAATATGGAGGCTGTTATATTCTTATAACGTTAACATCAAATCAGTTCATTTCTATGTATTTAAATATTGTACGGTTAGTCTACTGTAACGTTAGTTTTCTTTCCAGTGCTATATATATAGCAGTGATTGTATATCATTTATTAACTCCATATCATTCATCTTTTCTCTAAAGCTTCGTTAACCTTATTGGAAAATTTCTGTTTACTACAAATTTTATGGAATACAGGGCCATGATGATACTGAACACTACAAGAAAATATCACCGATTCAGATAGGTGCGTTCATCTATTTTCTCTCCTGCATACGATTCACCGATTCAATGTTTTGATCGATTAATTGTTCATTATATTTATATATTGAATATATTTTTTGTTTCACTAGTTATATTGTTGATTTGGATATTTGATTAGGTTTTCGGTGACAGGTCTGGAACTATTTGGGTTTGTGATTTGTATTTCGATTTTTCTTTTGGTTTTAGATCTAATTCAGCATTAGATCTAATTAGTTGTTTTTTGTACTTAATACTAGTTTCATTATTGGGTTTGATTTTTTCATCTATTTAAAATTTTAGTTTTTTTTCTCCATGTTTATGGTTGTAGTGTTGGAGGCTAGTCGTAGATGGTGGATGGTGGTGGAAATAATTTACTATGGTGGAGTTAGTCTTAGGATGTGAAAATGGTAAGTGGTGGTAGTCTAAGAGTGATGGTAGGTTGTAGCGATGGCCGATGGTAGAAAACTTGAGATATTGATTCAATATTTCAATCGATTTAAACAAGTTATTTGTTATTTTGTTTGTGCAAACATAACATCTCCTTACCTATATTATAAAACTCCAATACAAAGTGAGAACAGTATACAAAGTCGTCTTGCCCTTTATATTCTCAGGGTCGGCTTGCATAGGGGAGAGGAATTTAGTGTAATGGTTCGGGGATTTTATTTTCTGAAGATAGTTAATTAATAAACTAAAGAAAATAAACGCGACCTATTTGCCATTACTAATATACTATATGTTGAATTCAAAATAAGTTCGGCACTATGTAGTGAGGATTTAAATAAAGTATTCTCTCACATAACTTCGTATAAAGCACACATGTTCCCAGGTGTTTATTCAGTAGCTTGTTTGATTATTTTTCGGATTCTAGAAGGGTAGATATTCAACTTTGATTGGAAGGACAAGCGTAGAAATCCATCTTTGATTTGTAAACTTGATTGCTTTGAAGGATAAGGGTAGAAATTCGAAGATCTCGTGCCTATGACTAAAGTGTGGTATATGACTCATTGGAGCAAAATAAATGACAATTAGGTTACTCCAAAGAGTGGAAGAGTATATGAAAGATGTTTTGAATTTTTTTATTACATTATTTTATAATAACATTATTGTTGATGTCAAAAATTTGATTATCTCTAATTATTTAATCACAGATAAAAAATAAATAAGACAAGAGATTTTTAAAGTGGTTCAGCCTTGAAAGAATGGCCTACGTCCACTGTTTGTGTTATTGCTGACTATTGCAAGAATTCTCGATAATGAGTATACCACGAAATTCCGAGTCTCCTGCTAATGAGGTGGTTACAATGTATTTATAGCCTTTAGGTTGTACATATGAGAGAATATTACATAGCTGTCCAATAGGCGTATACATCTGTATGATAATAATCAGCATTTAATGCACATTCAATCCTCTTAATTATTCGGTTATAAATGCTCTGTACGAGGTGCAGCTCGGACCGCCTAAGTAGCTCGGACCGCCTAAGTAGCTCGGTACAATAAAGTTCCTCGGAGAACACTTGTTGTTTGTAACGACTGAGTTGGTTGGGGAAGCTGAGTTCCTCGGAGTCAAGGTGTTGTAAAAAATGTTCTCGGGTGCCATGTCGATTGACACGTGTCTCCACATAATTGGTCCACATCAGCAAGTTAAATTTGGTATCAACAGAAGCCCCCAATGTTTCGTGGTTTGATGTTGAAGAAAAGTATGGAACATTTATGCCGCCTAAACTTTATGAATTTTAGACAATCGTTCGGTGTACATAACTCCTTTTCTGAGTACATAGTATCATGCTTTTTAAAGTGTTTCGAATTTCAATAATCGCTTCGTGTTTCATGCCTTTTTCTTGTTTTTAGCCGCCGGATACGCAATCGTCCATCTTGGTAATCATTGCTTTTCTCCATTCTCGAGGTAAAGTATTTAAACACTTCAGAAAACTCGATCGTCTTTTACTTTTTCAAATCTGCATCTTTAGAACTTCTTCACTTCTTCTCTGTCTTGTGTGTTCGTTTCTTCCATTTGTTCATTGTCACCTGATTCATCTTTTTCCTATAAGATCTTCTTCCATTTTGGTCATTTTTATAGGGGGGTGAATAGTAATTTCGGATATTGTCCTATTATAAGTATTTGAAGATTAAGTGTACGTGGATTATTCATCTCATCTACACAAATTAGAGAAGTCATCTTCCTAGAGAGAGTAAAAGGTTGCTTTGGAAGAGAAGAGTTTACTTTGGAAGGAGAATAACAAAGAACCAAGGGTCACCACCACCAACCACCACCGGAGGTTGACCGGAGAAGGGAAAACCACCTGAGATATACTACACCAAAGGATCAAACCTTCATTAGAGGCAAGTGTTTGATAATGGCGATCTAAGTTTGTATATTGTCCATGTTAGAATATTTATTAAAAGAGATGATTTTTCATGTTTGGAAGAAATAATGGAGTTGTTAAATGGATTTCTGGAAACTGAAAATATATAGGAATCAAACTGATGTTGTAGGTTGTTAGTAATCCACGAAATAATCATGAATCTGTTGAAGAAATTATGAAAACCATTGATGTGTTCTTGAAGATATTTTGTTGATAATTTTCTGGAAAAAGTGGATATAAACTTGCTTTTAATTCAATCTCTTGATGATTCTAGGATGTTTAGATGATTAAAAATCATTTATATATATTGGTATATCCTTTAGTAAGAATCATAAGTCATTTGGAATGTTAATATGAAGGTTTGAATGATCTAAAATGGCTAAACCCGTAGTTGTAGAAATGCAGAAAAACTGGGTTGTTACTTGAGTGATCGATCAATCGATCGACCTTCCCAGGATAGTTAAAGTTGTTTCTTTTTAATGTTGATTCTAATCACAAACCTTTGGTAGATCTATGGTGATTATTAATTGGATATTATGGGACTTATATAAGATCAGTAAGACCTAGATAAAATTTGAATTAATTTGATTGGGATTTAACTGATTAGAATAATGATAATTAAATTGGAAGAAATTTCGGTTTCTAGATTCATTTGTTGGATTCTAATTGGTATGAATGAGTATTTAGGATAGGACCAGTAGGGGTGATTGAATATAACGCCTGAGTATCCTTAAGTTTACAAGAGGGTTTAATCCTAAGTGAAAGCAGATGTGTTTATAAGAGATTTGAAACTATCGGTTTTAACCTTAATTAAAGGGAGAGTTTAATTTGTCGTAATTCGGGAGATATGATGATATGGACCAGTAGGTTATAAGTGACTTCTTACTGAATATATGTTGAGGAAAATCCTACTTGAACCATGAGTATTGAGTGAGGCTCAGGAATAATTAAATTAAGAAGTAAAGTTATGATATTTTAACACGTGGGATTTAAAACAATATAATGCTACGTATAGGAATCATCTAAGGGTAATATGAGTACCTTGTTGATTGTATATTATAGGTATGATAATGCCTATTTGATTGATTGATGATGATGTGTATGGCATACCTAGCTTACTTGCTATCGACGGGAGGTTTGCGCATGAGGGCAGTCATATCCAGATGAATCCATGGGATCTTTGATTTGTCGCTCAAGAACAAAGGTCTATGAAAGACTTATCGGGGAGTTGATAAGTCCGCTGACTGTGGGAACGTTGGTATGTGCGTGACCCATGGATACGAGAACTATGTTAGTCTCCAATTTGTTTGTTAATGTTTGTGGTTCGAGGAATCCTTACCGAACCCTTAGTCCCCTATTCGGCGACCAACGATGATGGGACATGATAGCAGAGTAATGCATTGCACCGCAGCTGTGACTCGGGGTGTCGTATTATATATATATATATATATAAAAAAATATATATATATATATATTGAATTAAATGAATGAATGGTTATATTGTGGTTAAATCATCTACTGTGTGATAATTGTAGATAACGGTGAATTGAGAAAAGAATTGAAGAAAGTTAATGAATATTTATTGACAATCTTAATTCATGTTAATGAGAAACGTTTCACATAAATGAGAAATGTATAATAATGATTAAGTAACGTATGGTATGGGACATACTGGGTTATGATATGAGAATGGAATCATATTATGGAATTGTTGAAGTGGAACCATTAACTAGGAGGTTAATAGGAAACGTTAATTGTGCACTCTAGTTGAGAGGTGAGAACAGCAAGTGAGAGATGGATACTAACATGTACATAAAAAATGCTTTATTGCACTTGTTAAATACTTGATGTTTTCAAAATCATTTTTCACAATCGGGCTCCGACCCGTTTCCTTGCATATTTTCTTTTCTATTGTACCTTCTATATCAGGTGTCCAGTAGCTGGGATGCCAACCTTAGCGGATTATGACGAGCAATGAAAGAATGAAGTTTTGCTTAGATGCCTATCTTCATTTAATTCACAGTATTCTTATAGTTAGGGCATGTCGCCCAAAGGATTTCAGTTATCACTTTCTATTGGAGTCATATACTATTATGTTCATGTCATTTTAATGCATTTGTTATTGTTGGGATTACTGTAATGGATTAATATTATTTGGGAATGTTTATTCCAATTGCATTTGAACTATTTTGTGTTATATGTTCAGTTATAAGTGTTATAGAGTAAATTGTGTTGCGTTATTCTTAAACTAAAAATGGATTTGTTGCAATTAAAATTTGGAAAGTTTTTAACACCAGCTTAATTGGGTATTGGGTGAGTTGTAAATGTTTTCGACAGTGATGCTAAGAATGAGCCAACTGTATATTCTATTTTAATTTGGTATGGGACTGGCCACCCGGAATTTAATTATGCGAGGTGTTATAAAAATATCTATCAGTTCCACCAAAACCGAATGTATCATTTGAGATCCTAATAGTCTCATCATCTTGAGAACCTTTAAAACTATTTTCTAATGCCCGAATATTGCTGCACTGAGTAGTAATAATCAATGAATCTGAAGACTTTTTTTGTTTCAAGTCTTCACTAAAAATCTTGTAGCTGAATAATGACTTTTGAGCTCTTGAATTTCTTCAACAAATAGCAGAATATTAGATCGTAACTAACTCAAAACTTGTAGATGTGAATGTCAAATTGCAGATGAGTAGAATAATGAAAGTACAAATCTGATTGCTCTCTATTTTTCGACCCCTTTTTTTGTTCAGTTCATACATGCTTTCTTCTTGCAACTGCTGGACAATATATTCTAAAAGAAAATAGATGTTGGGGATTTTGAAGGATGGAAACCCTTGATCAACTTGAGAGATTTATTAATTGCGAACTGAAAGATGGAGACCATATTTTTCTTCTCTGATATCTATCAAAACAATAAATGGTAGACTGATGGAGAGAGAAACGTCAGAGACAAATGAGATATAAAAAAAAATATATGGAGTGTTTTAGAAGAGAGATAATAATAAAAGAAATCCTCTCTTTTCAAAACGTCACCAGTCAATAGAGATAGAGAAAAAGAAATAAGGGTACTGTTATTACTATTATTACAATCTGTCAATAGAAAAAAAATTGTCCAAGTCAAATAATAGGCGTGAGATTTGGATGAATTAAATGGTGTTGGACCAAGACGGATATCAAATCTTTAAATAAAGATTTTGTCCGTGTACCACCTATAGAATAGATCCAAGAGAGAGTCGGTCCAAAAAAAAAATTATATAACTGAACGAATAATTATCTTAAGAGAATAAAATGAATTATAAATCTTGCCTCATATTAATTTCAAGAACAAAATCTGCCGAAGCAGTTGGCATGTGACTCAATGGAAGAGACAGGGAAATCACGTCCCAAGAAATGAATTCACAAAAAAGTGAGCTAAAAGGTTTTCCCAACCATTGATAGAGCAGTACACGGATGGGATAAGACAAGGGGTGTAAGCATTAAAACTGCACTAGACTGTTCATACTGTGGCTTAAGGAATAAAGTGGATAGCTTTAGCGTGAAAAGAAATAACCCATTTGGATCTCTCAATGGGATGCAAAAAGCAAGCATAGCTGACAGAGGTAAGGCATGAATTACATTCAATCTCAATTGTACCAACTTATATATAAATATTATATATAAACGTACCATATAAAGAAAGAGATGATTATTACATGTGGGGCCCAAGATTTAAAAGAACACAAAGCAGTGGATAGAAGCAAGCGTGTGATTGTGGCAAAACAAGTGCACAAAAAAAATAGTCAATTTAACTGTATGATTCTAGGTGCATTAACGTGGGGCTATATAAAAACTTATCAAAGAAAATATTTCGTATAATATAATTAACAACATCAAAAATACAAATAAAATATAAATAAATATAGATATCTAACATATAGATAAAACGTAATATTGACATAAATAAACATAATATATAATTAAGTATAGTATAAATAAAAAAAATATTCGGACAAAATAAGTAATATAAAAATAATAGCAACAGTATTTGGTAGATTGATATATATTATTACTGAGAAAATGACATCTCGAACTGACAAAGTAGATGGCACAAATAATCCATATCTTCTCAAGATTTTACACAATTTCATCACTGTACTATATGTCAATCAAGACTTATGACATTTCATGAGTTCCAAGAGAAAGGACCAAAGCTAAGTTTATTTGCAGTAGGTAAGAGTAAAGAAATAATAAGACTAAAGCTCATAAAAGTAAGTAGCAGGTATGACATTCCATGGAAGTGTAATAGGACGAAATACAAAAAAAATCATTATAAACCAAAGTTTATGATGTATACTAATGTATATATAAACATAGCTTTACAAAGTAATATATTATATATTATCGACTAAAAAATATTAATACTTACATAACATAATTAGTACAAAAAAAATGAAATAAATGAATATACTTAATAATTATATTAACTATTATATAAGTACACATATATAATTGTTCAAAAAAAAATTAATAAAAGTATGTTTGGAATCATCAAAATCAATATATTAAGTTAAACTAAAATGTACATTAATTATAATTAAACAAATTAAGTATTAATTAGGAAATAAATACATTTTCGTTAACACCGTGTTTTCGGAAATAAAATATCGTGACAGGATTTAATGTAATAATTCACGATTAATTTTGGGAATAAATTAGTTAGATGGATTTAAATCTAAATGTGTAATATTTAAATTGAAAAGAAGTGTTTATTCATGATTATGTAATTACATGACTCAATTGACCCTAATAAGTTCACATGTGAAAATAAATCATACGTTAATAAACATATGTGTACATATCGTTTTTGAATAAAAATAATTAAGATGCGTTCGAGGAGGTTTTATGGGGTCGTCTAGGTGTTGGAGACTTTTAAAAATGATCTTGGGATATAGGTATATACGTTGAGAGGTTACTGAGCTAGTTTAGTTATGGGTTCGGGTCCATTTGGGGGTCCAAAAATGGAAAATAAGACTTAACTCGAGAATTAAGATTAATACAAGCCTAATAGTAACGTTAATAACTCCCCAACTTAACCAAAACCTAAACCTAGTAGCCACACCTCAATGGAAATTGTAACAAAGGCCAAAGTGAAAAGGATGCAAAGGATTCAAGATGAAGTCATCAAACCATTATAATCAAGCAAGAATTATCTTGCTTAATTTAAATTTTCAAATTACTTATTAAGTCATTGAAGTTTTCGTCCATGTAGATTCTAGATTTCATAGAAAATTGATGATTGAAAAATATTGTTAAATCGCACGAGTGTAGACGATACAAATCTAAAATAAGTTAGTTGAATTCAGAAATTAGGATGAGGTTAGGTTAAGTTTAAATGATGAAATTCATGCCTTAGAATCTAGATGAAATTGGAAAGATTTATTCACATGTAGATGATTTGTATTGATGTTCAGAAATCTGAAAATTTGTATAATTGAGACCATTGTACAATGATAGAACATTGTGGGATTTAGTGAGAAAGATCTGATTTACATAGACATGTTAATTGGTTAAATTCTCAGATTTGGGGGATTGAAATCGATGCCAATTCATGTAAGTAATTAGCCTATGATGATAAACTAAGTCCTAAAGACCCGCTTTAATATTTATGTAAATGCATAAACCATTGAAATGAGAGATGGGGAAAAATAGAGATTTGCGTATTAAGAAACCGTAGAAGATCTAGACTTCTACTCAGATTCGAATAGATTCGGCCCTGGAGGTGAATCTATTCAACACCAAGAGGCATATCGAATCGAAACCAAGAGGCGAATAGATTCTTCCCTTGGGGCAGGTTGAGGTGGGATCGAAATTTAATCCGCGGTAGTATTAGAATAGCATATATCATCTTCATCGTCCTTCTTCTCTTTTCAAGTACTTTTGCTTTCTATTTTTTTTGTAGAATGCCTGAGACTATAACTGTACGAATTATTTTCTGAAGAAAAGTTAAAAAAAGTATTCAAAATTATTTTTTTACACAAATAAAAAAATATTTTGGTTATAAAAACATTTATAATGCTGTATTTTTACTTTAAGTTTGTCTCTTTTATTTTTTGAAAAGAGGGACATGACCCTTAGCTGTTTATTATGAAATATAGGAGAAATAGCCTCTCCCGGGGTAAGAAAGAGCAGTACATGAAAATCTTAAAAAAAACTTGGGGTTTTATATTAACCCCATTAAAGTGATTAAACATATATGATATATAGTGGCAACCTATCTTGTCAATCTTGAGAGCACCTTTAGCAACTGAAGGAATATCCTCAATATTATGATAGACTAAAAGAGATGGAATGTTAACTCCATAATTAGCTAAAACATCAGCAACCATATTTGATTCCTTGAAATAGTGAGATAAACTGAAACTGAACTTTTGAAAGGCAGCTTGAATTTCTTCAACATAATGAATCATCTTCCAAGGAAGCTTCCATTTGTTATTGAGAAGATTGACAACATAAGAAGAATCTTATTTAAAATCCATAAATTTGTAGTTGAACTCGAAAAACAACTTGATTCCTTGCCAAAGACTTTTAATTTCAACTACTAAATTTGTAGCTATGCCTTCTTGATTTGCATAAGCAAAGATGAACTCACCTTTATCATTCCTAAGAATCCCTCTAGAACCACTTCTGCCTGGATTGCCTTTTGAAGCCCCATCAATATTTAGTTTAAGTCTAGAATATATGGGAATTCTCCATTTTATTGTTGTGGGAACTTTAGTTTTCCTTTTACTGACGATGTTGAATTTACATTGAAGCCCCTTATCAAAAGGAGATAAAGTATTCTTGAAAGTAACTCCTTGGAAATTGTTGGAAATAGAAGAACTTACATGATCAATTATAGCCCTGTCACTGATTGTAGAATTATCAAAGAAAGCTTCATTTATGGATTTCCAAATTTCCCAGCACACCATTATGGGAAGACACTTGCCTAAGAATTTGACATAATCTTGGGGCCCTGACATCATCCAGCAACTCATGAGCATAGAAGAAATATTTGAAAAGTTCATATTAATCCCCATCAAATTTGAGAAAAATTGCCAAACTGGTAAAATTTTTGGACATCGGAGAAAGACATGGACAACAGATTGAATATTGATGTGACAGAATTTGCACCTTGAGCATAATCTAACAGTAGTAGTTTTAACAATCTCATCAATGTGAAGACAATTATTAAGAATTTTCCAGAAGTTAGTTGAGCATTTTTTAAGTTTTTGTCTACAATTTACATAAAGTTTCTTAAAATAAAAATATATAAAATTATGTATAATTTTTTTATATGAAATACGTATAGTTTCTTTGAAGTTTTTATTTTAAAAAAATAGTTTTTAAGTTAAAATTTTTTTTCAATGTTTCAAATTTTTTATAAAAATATAAGTAAAAAGTTTTTGCTTATAAAATTATTTTTAATGGTTTATTTATAGAAAATTTTTTTATGTTTGAATCTATAAATGAGATACAGTTTTTTAAATTATAACAAATAAAATTGCATATAATTTTTCAAATAAAATACGTACAGTTGTTTAGCAATTTTAACTTATAAAAAATTGTTTTTATATTACAAAAATGTTTAAAAGTATTAGAAAAATTTTATTTATGGAAAAATTAACCTTTTATAACGGCTTTAAAATAAAGATTGAATTTTAGACACACACTAATTTTTATAATTATTATTATATTTGTTTATTCTACATCATTCCAATATCGCACATGTTGTATGTTACTTTTATGTATAACACAAATGTCTATGAGGAGAGTCTCTCCATTGAAAATGAAAAGTTTCACATGGAAAAATTAAGGGCCCGTTTTGTTCTGTAATCAGAAAACTTGATTTAATCATTGCTTTTAAATACAGTTTTAAAATTTAGATTTTTATCTTTATAAATATTAGTGTGTGTTTGGTAAACTTGTTTTTAAATACAGTTTCGCAAAATTGACATTCATTTATATTATACATGTGTGTGTGTGTGTGTGTGTAGATAAAACTGTCATACATACATGATACGTACATACATCGTAATTGCATCAATATATCATGTGATTTTATATATAATTAATGAGGTATGTTAGCGAGTTTAACTATATATATATATATATATATGTGTGTGTGTGTGTGTGTGTGTGTGTGTGTGTGTGTGTGTGTGTGTGTAATTATATTGCATATATAATTCATAATAAAATTATATACATACATGCATTGATAATATTTTTTTAATAAATATGTATTATATATGTATTTTCTATTTTCCATGCATTAGTAATACATGTATAAAATTATATATAAGTTTCATGCATCCATTAATAATATTATTTAACATATAGATCTTAATAGATTATATAATTTAGTAAAATATAAATATAAGTAATTTTGTGTATATGTTCATATATATTTTTTATTTATAAGAATTACATACATATTAATGTATTATGTATGTATATTATATATTAAGGTATAACTATAATAAATTATTAAGAATGAATAATTCTAAGTTGAAATTTAAAAAACAGAAGTTATAAATCACCATTTAAGTGTTTTATGAAATGCTTGATTATAACACATAATTATTATAATTTAGTATTTAAAAATAGGTGTGCGAAACGCATATTTTAATCAGGTTTGCATTTAAACATAGAAAACAGAATTATAGCTGCAAACCAAACAGGCTCTAAATGATTTTAGTATATTAGGCGAGATATTGGATCCCTCAAAAGCAATATATGACAAACGGTCCATTCGCTCCACGTCGCCTAACATAATTTGTCGAAGTTTTAAGCTTTAAACAAGACACAAGTGACACGGCATGTTTAGAATATAAAGCATCGCATCGAAAAAGTCAAGTCTTTTCTATAATATACAAGATTTTTGGGCTCAACTATCTATTGTCGATCGAGTTTGGGTAGCTCTTACTCATCTTGACTTGGCAATATTACCGTTGTGTCCTTGTGAATGTGATTATCAAATGCTTCTTGCATACAGTTGTGCACCGTAACCAAGTCAAATTATTTATATGCTTTGAATTTTTGGAAAAAAGAATGTGTCATTATAATTGTGCTTAGGAAACAACCTGTTAATATCTTGAATTTATAAAAACAGTAAGGGATGTCATCATAGTCTGTGACACATGATGTTGTATTTTTTCGAACTATTAAAACCACAAGAATTGTACTTACAAACATCTAGTTTTTAGTTTAAACGGGTAGTGAAGTATCAATTCTGAAATTGCAAAAACTTTATTACTTAAATTATATGACATGGTGTGTCATAACAAAGGAACAAAAGTATTAACCACTAACACAAGGAAAATTAGGACATTTTTATTAATAATAAAATCTCATTCTTGGAGTGCACCAAACCCAAAAAGTCAAACCGTAGGTACATTATACTTATCCGTTAAGCATACAAAACCAAAATATTTTACGTATCTAATGGCGGGCTAGAAAGTCTGAAAAAGGCTAAATAATGCCAGGCAAGTTATACCAATTTTAGCTTATAAAAACCCATTCCATCACAACAAATAAATTACACGAAAACACAAATAAACAACAAACATATCAAACACTGAAGTAAAGATGGCATCATGCCGGGATGCAACAAGTTTTTGTGATGGCGTAGGTAAGAGCTCATGGCCAGAACTGTGTGGGGCACGAGGACAGGCCGCTGTTACCACTACTGAGCGTGAAAGCCGCTCGGTGAATGCCACTATCGTGTTAGAAGGATCAATTGTCACCCAAGATATGAGGTGTGATAGAGTTCGTGTTTGGGTTGATTCTAGGCGCATTGTTAGCAGGGTCCCCGTCGTGGGTTAGGGTTCCAATGGAATGGTGGTGAAAGACTTGTTATATTTTAGGGGCATTTAGGTTTAGATCATATTAGACGTTCTTATATACATTCTGGTCCCATCATGTTTTTCTCTTACATATAAGTCCTATTCCTAATTTTTTGAAACTTTTTTTCCAATTTTACCCTTTCAAAACCAACAATCCGTAACTTCCTTGAGGAAGTTACATAAGTGGTTGAACTTTTTTTTTAATCTTCAAATGATCATAACTTTTGATTCACAAATCCGTTTTTCACAAAATTACTATTTTTGAAATCTGCTCGACGAGATCTATCAAACAAGATCCATGAAGGCTATAAAATTCCAAAGAAAAAAATTTACACAAACAGTAAACTTTACTGTATGCACTAGAACATGAAATAGTTTTGTATATTTGACATTTTGACAAACAGACAGTAACATTTATTGTGCTAATACTACACAGTATATATATATATATATATATATATATATATATATATATATATATATATATATATATATATATATATATATATATATATACGGTGGATCCAAACCCTTTTTTTTCAAAATTACCTTATATTTGAAGGTTAGCGCTAGCGGTATCCAATCCTTACCACCATTATTGGAGCTTCAACGACCTTCGTCAGAGCTCCGATTTGGGGTGGGTAAGGGTGGCATGTGGTACCGCTGGCGCGGACCTTTGAAAATAAGAGACTTTTGAATAAATGGGCTTTGGATCCATCGAAGTATCATGGGGGGCCGCTGGCGCGGACCTTTGAAAATAAGATTGGATAAATGGGATCGGAATTATCCGGAGCGCCAATTTGGGGTGAATAGGGGTGACACAAAACTTTAAAAATGGGAGCATATTGGATATATATATATATATATATATATATAGTTTGTAAAATTGTCATAGATATTAAACTTTATTGTATACACCATAAAATGAAATAGTTTAAATTTCTGACATTTTCACAAACAATAACATTTACTGTGATAATATATTTATGAAATAGTTTTATATATATAACATTTTCACAGACTGAAGATTTACTGAGTTAATATTACACAATATATATATACACACGGTACATCCAAACCTCTTTTTTTTTAAATTACCATATTTTTAAATGTTTACGCTAGCGACATTCAATCCCCACCACTACCCACCCCAATTGTCGAAACTTCAACGACTGTCATCAGAGCTATGATTTAGGTGGGTAGTAGTGGCATAGGGTGCCGCTAGCGCGACCTTTGAAATTAAAAGAATATTAGATAAATGGAGTTTGGATCCACTGGCACTCCGATTTGGGTGAGTAGGGGTGACAGTGGGTTAGGTTTATATCTATAACATTTTTACAAACGTTAACATTTACTGTGTTATAACAAAGTGTGTGTGTATATATATATATATATATATATATATATATATATATATATATATATATATATATACGGTGGATCCAAACCTCTGTTTTCTGATATTGTCTTATTTTTAACGGCCCGCGCTAGCGGTATCTAATCCTGACAACCACAAACCCCAATTGTCGGAGCTCCAACAACCTTCATTAGAGTTCTGATTTGGGGTGACATGGAGTGCCGCTGGCGCAGACCTTAGGAAATAAGGGAATATTGGATAAATGGGGTTTGGATACACCGGCGCTCCAGTTTGAGGTGGGTAGGGATAGCATTGGATTAGGTTTATATCTGTACTATTTTCACAAATAATAAATGTTACTGTTTGTGAAAATGTTACATCGGCATCCCATCCCACCTCAAATCAGAGCTCTGATGAAGGTTGTTGTAGCTCCGATAAAGGGGGTGGGATTGGATGCCGCTGGCGCGGACCGTTAAAATTAAGATAATATCAGAAAAAAGAGGTTTGAATATATATATATATATATAGTGTGTTATATGAACACAGTAAATGTTAATGCTTGTGAAAATGTTATAGATATAAACCTAACTCAATGCCACCCCTACTGACCCCAAATCGGAGCTTCGGTGGATCCAAACCCCATTTATCTAATATTCTCTTAATTTCAGAGGTCCGCACCAGCGGCACCCTATGCCACTACTACCAACCCAAATCATAGCTCTGATGAAAGTCGTTGAAGCTCCGACAATGGGGGTGGGTAGTAGTGGGGATTGAATGTCGCTAGCGTAAACATTTAAAAATATGGTAATTTTGAAAAAAAATAGTGGTTTGGATCGACCGTCTCTCTCTCTCTCTCTCTCTCTCTATATATATATATATATATATATATATATATATATATATATATATATATATATTATGTAATATTAACTCTGTAAATGTTACTGTTGGTGAAAATGTTATATATATAACACTATTTCATAAATATATTATCACAGTAAATGTTATTGTTTGTGAAAATGTCACAGATATAAAACTATTTCATTTTCTGGTGTATACAATAAAGTTTAATATTTATGACATTTTTACAAATTATATATATATATCCAATATGCTCCTATTTTTAAAGTTTTGTGCCACCCCTATTCACCCCAAATTGGCGCTCCAACTGATCCCGATCCCATTTATCCAATCTTATTTTCAAAGGTCCGCGCCAGCTGCACCCCATGATACTCCGGTGGATTCAAAGCCCATTTATTTAAAAGTCTCTTATTTTCAAAGGTCCGCGCCAGCGGCACCACATGCCACCCTTACCCACCCCAAATCGGAGCTTTGACGAAGGTCGTTAAAGCTCCAACAATGGTGGTAAGGATTGGATGCCGTTAGCTTGAACCTTTAAATATAAGGTATTTTTGAAAAAAGAGGGTTTGGATCCACCGGATGTGTATATATATATATTTATATATATATACTGTGTAGTATTACCACAGTAAATGTTACTGTCTGTTTGGGAAATGTCACATATATAAAACTATTTCATATTCTAGTGGATACAGTAAAGTTTACTATTTGTGTAAAAAAATTTCTTTGGAATTTTATAGTCTTCATTGATCTTGTTTGATAGATCTCGTCGAGCAGATTTCAAAAATAGTAATTTTGTGAAAAACGGATTTGTGAATCAAAAGTTATGATCATTTAAAGATTAAACAAAAAAGTCCAACCACTTATGTAACTTCCTTAAGGAAGTTACGGATGGTTGGTTTTAAAAGGGTAAAATTGTGAAAAAATTTCCTAAAAAGTTGGAATAGGACCTATGGGATTATTAAAAAGTCAATAGGACTTATAAGCTTGTTGACCCGATAAATGGGATCTAGATATAATTACCCCTATATTTTATTGTGTGTTTGAAAATTGCCCCAATAAATTAGACATATAGACGTTACGTTGTCCACCTGTTGTATTAAATCCTAAATAAGAGTGGCATATGAACAATAATCTTTCTTTTGATAATATTCTCTCTCTCGCCCTCTCTCTCTTTAATCCCACACGCAACCTTGCACACACACCCAAATATTGTTTTAATGAATTATTAATTTAGTACACTGGTCCAAAGTTGGGACCGATATAAATATTATTTAATTGAAGCTATTAATTTATCATGGTTATATCGTAGGACCAATGTTTTAAATCGCGGTCGTGCAGGGTGTCGCGTTCTGGCTCCGAGGTGGCGTCGCGCTAATCGCGTCGCGCATCGCGCAAGCAATTCATGCATTCCTGCTTTTTAATTAAAAAACTTATAAAAAAAATATATATATGAAAAAATAAATAACATTTTAAAATGAAATTTGTAAGAAAGTAACATTTTAAACTGAAATTGGTAAAAAAAGTTATATTTGAAATTGATTTTTTTAATTTTTTTCTAAAGCTACTTGTTAAATTGACAATTAAAAATAGTAATAATAATAACATTGTAAACAGAACTTCGAAAATAAGTAACATTCAAAGCTAAAAACAATAAAATAAAATAAAATTTAATATGAAATTTGTAAAATAATAAAAGTTTAAAATTATAATTATAATATAATAACATTTTAAACAGAAATTTATAAAACAAGTAGTACTTTAAAATGACAAATATAAAATAATAATAATAATAACATTTTAAACAGAAATCTAAAAAATAAGTAACAATTAAAGCTGAAAATTATAAAATAAATAAAAATTTAAACAGATATTTATGACACATCCAGAATTTTAAACTAACAATTATTAAAAAAAATGAACTGAGATTTGAAAAATTAGTAACATTTAAAACTGAAAATTATAAAATAAAATAAAAATTATTTACTGAAAAATGTAAAATAAGTATACGTTGAAGTAAACCGAGAGTTTGGAATAGAAATTATTAAATAAAAGTAACCTTTTAAGCTAAACTTTTTCAAATAAGCAAATAACATCATTGAGACCTTCTTAAATAACTAAATTAAATCCATAATAAATGACACATAATTATGGCACGAGACAGTCGCACCTTTTTAGTTCAAATCTTGAACGTTCAAAATATAGTTATATATCCAAGGGCCGTGATTAAATGACCTTTGGATGTGGTATCTGTTCATGAAAAGACACCACAAGAGGCTATATATATAGAAGGTAAAATCCTATCATAATTAATTCCGAAAAAATTCTCTTTCTCTATTATTTCTTCTTGTCAATTTCGTAGAGTGTTCTGGGGTATTCTTTAAGTTTGCTACTTGAATAAACCCGTGGATTTGTTGTACCTTGGAGGTAATTTGCTTAGACCCGTTAACAAACTCTGTACGAGTGGGGGAAAATAACACCTTAAGGACAGTAGTTTATTACGCCTCAAATCCAATCATCTGTTCATATTTTCTGCATTATTAAAAAATTCTTCAACATATATATGTATTTTTGTTTAAAAAAACCCTAATTTATTTCAAAAAGGTAGCAAAAAGGCAATTCAGTGAACGAAATCAACCTTTTCTTTTCCTATTCTGGTGTAATATCATATAAGTTTCCAATCAGCTTTAAGTGCACTTGATTAAAAACAAAACAAGGAAGGAATTGCTGATGGAAGAGTTAGGTATAACAAAACAGACTAGCAAATCAACAAAAGTCCCCTTTGGATTAAGCTCATCACCAAAATAATCCTTCAAAACTAAGCTCAAAGACCCCCGACTTTCTTGATGAGGATGGGCTTAAGTTTGACCGCTCTTATATTCAATCCTCTCATGTGCATTATAAGTTTCGTAACTTTTCCCATATAAAGTCAACAATGTGTGGGATAGAAAAATAGAATAGTGAATATCATCTTCATCTTCCTGCTTCTCTTTTAAAATATTTTTGTTTCTAATTTTTTTTGTAGTATACTTGAGACTATAACTATACGTATTATTTCTAGAAAGAAAGTTAAAAAATTACTTTTTATATAAAATTTTAAAAAATCTCTATAAAAATGACATAAAGTTTTTCGAACTTAAAACAAATAAAATATGCATAATTTTTTTCATATAAAATACGTACATTTTTTTTTGAATTTTCTTTATAAAAAATAGTTTTTAAGTTAAAAAATGTATTAAAAGTTTAAAAATGGTTTTAATATAAAAAAAAAATGATTTTTTTAATGTTTTATTTATAGAAAAACTATTCAGTTTGAATCTATAAATGACATACAATTTTTAAACTAAAAACAGTATATATATTTGTTTATATAAATACGTAGAGTTGTTTAGAAGTTTTTACTTATAAAAAATAGTTTTTATATTATAAAAATATTTAAAAATACTAGAGGAATTTTATTTATGACAAAAATTAACAATTTATACTGGCTTAAAGATAAAGATTGAATTTTAGGCACATATAAATTTTTATAATAATTATTATATTTGTTTATTCTAAATCATTCTTACATCGCACAGGTTGTATGTTAATTTTATATATAACACAAGTGTCTATGACGAGAGTCTCTCCGTTGAAAATAAAAAGTTTCACGTGAAAAAATTAAATCGTTTTAGTACAATAGGCGGAATATTGGAATCCCTCGAAAGCTATATATGACTAACGTTCCAGTCGCTCCACATCGCCAGACATAATTTGTCGAAGTTTTAGGCTTTAATCAAGACCCAAGTGACACGGCATGTTTAGTATATAAGATATCGCATCGAAAAACTTAAGTCTTTTCTATAATATACAAGATTTTTGGGCTCAACTATCTATTGTCAATTGTGTTTGGGTAGCAATTACTCATCTTGACTTGACAATATTATCGTTGTGTCCTAGATGAGATGTCATTCAAACTGGCGGTTAAACTGTCTCATCTCAAGGGGGATATCATTCGGTGGAACAGAGATGTGTTTGGCTATGTGGGGGGTGTGATTGTGAAGCTCATGGAGGAAATTCGGGCTCTAGACGAGAAAGAAGGGACGGGCGGTCTTTCGAGGGCAGAGAAAGTGGTGAGGGTAGAGAAAAAAAGGGAAGTTGGGAAGCGATTGGCTCAGGAGAAAATTAGCTGGAGACAAAAATCTAGGGCTCTTTGGCTTAAGGAAGGGGACAGCAATACTAAATTCTTTCATAAAGCGGCCAACTCCCATCGCCGCTTTAATCATATAGGGAAGGTGGTAGTTGGGGAGCAGGAGTTTTCCGAGGTGAGTGAGATTCGCAAGGAGATCAGTCAGTATTATGAGAGACTTTATACGGAGGAGGAGTCCTGGCGTCCCAAGATCGATGGGCTTCCTTTGGCAAGCATTTCGGGGGACGAGGCGGACCAGTTAGAAAGGTGGTTCACAGAGGAGGAGGTAGTTCAGGTTTTAGGGTCGATGTGCGGTGATAAGGCGCCTGGGCCGGACGGGTTTACTATGGCCTTTTTTCAGCAATGTTGGGCGATTCTCAGGTCAGATGTGATGGCAGTGTTCAGCGAGTTCCATGATAGGGGGTACTTCTTGAGGAGTTTGAACGCCACGTTCATTACTTTGGTTCCTAAGAAAGGTGGGGCGACTGATGTGAGAGATTTCAGACCCATTAGTCTGGTGGGTAGTGTGTATAAGCTCGTGTCTAAGGTCTTATCGGTTAGACTTAGAAAAGTGATTGCTCCTCTTATTTCGGATGCACAGAGTGCGTTTGTGGGGGGTCGTCAGATCCTTGATGCAGCGTTGGTGGCGAATGAGTGCATCGAATCCAGATTGAGAGGTGGTGATCCGGGAGTCATTTGCAAGTTGGATATTGAGAAGGCGTACGATCATGTGAGTTGGGACTTCCTTTTGTATCTGTTGTGGAGGATGGGGTTTGGGGAGAGGTGGTGCAGGTGGTGCAGGTGGATTTATAGGTGTATCTCTTCGGTCAAATTCTATGTCCTCGTGAATGGGGTTTTAGAAGGATTCTTCCCTAGTTCTCGTGGCCTTCGGCAGGGTGACTCACTGTCACCCTTCCTCTTTATTCTGGTTATGGAGGCGTTCTCTCGGATGATGTGTCGTACGGTGGAGGGTGGTTTGATATCTGGTTTTCTGATTGGAAGCACGGGTCCCCATCAGGTGGAGATCTCTCACCTTTTGTTCGCGGACGACACTATCATTTTTTGCCGGGCATCGGTGGGTGAGGTGAGGTCGGTGAGGTTATTACTGGTGTGTTTTGAGGCTGTGTCGGGATTGCGCATAAACGTTAGGAAGAGCGAGATGATTGCCGTTGGAGGGGTGGGGGACGTGGGTTTCCTGGCCAGTGTCCTTTGTTGTAGGGTGGGTTCGCTCCCTTCTACGTATCTTGGCCTACCTCTAGGGCCTAAGTTTAAGTCTACTTCGTTGTGGGCTCCGGTCCTTGAGAGGGTCCAAAGGAGATTAGCTGGGTGGAAGCATAGTTACCTTTCCAAAGGGGGTCGATTGACGTTGATCAAAAGTGTGTTATCAAGTCTTCCGACTAATTTTATGTCCGTGCTCCCTTTACCTGCATTCGTGGGTAAGAGGCTCGATAAGTTGATGAGGGATTTTCTGTGGAAAGGGCATGATGATCAGTTTAAGTATTGTTTGGTTAGCTGGGATGAGGTGTGTAAGCCACTGAAGGCGGGTGGGGCGGGGGTGAGGAGTTTAACACATTTCAATACGGCTCTACTAGGAAAGTGGTTGTGGCGGTTTAATCATGAAGCCGACAGACTGTGGAGGAAAGTGGTGGTAGCTAGACATGGGGCTGGCCCTTTTGGGTGGGGTCCTTCTGTGGGGAGCGGTGCTCATGGCGTGGGATGATGGAGGCACATTGCGATGGAGTGGGGGAAGTTCTGTGGCTTCACCTCTTACCAGCTCGGGAGTGGGGATCGTATAATGTTTTGGAAGGATAATTGGGGTGAGGGGGGATCTTTGGAGGTTCTCTTCCCGGGGATGTTCCGGATTGGGAGAGACGGTGAGGGGTCGGTTGAGGGTCATCGACGGAGGGTTAGGGATCGGGCTGTATGGGATCCCAAGTTTAGGAGGAGGTTCTGGGATTGGGAACTGGAGGAGGCAGAGGAGTTCTTTGAGTGGCTGAATTTGGCGCCTATCCCGTCCTCTGGGGCAGATGGGTTGAGGTGGTCGAGGTCTCACGATGGCCTCTTTTCCGTTAAAAGTTATTATCTTGGACTGAGGGGTGATGGGGGTGCCTCTTTCCCCTGGAAGGCCATTTGGAAGAGTTCTGCGCCGTCGAAGGTTTGCTTCTTTGTGTGGACCGCTGCCAGACAGGCTATATTGACTATTGAGGGGCTACAGAAGAGAGGGAGGAGGTTGGCCAGCAGGTGCTGGTTGTGTAAGAAGGAGGAGGAGACGTCCAATCACCTCCTTCTCCACTGTCAGGTGACTAGGGGCCTTTGGGACTTGTTCTTCACGCTTTGTCAGATTCATTGGGTTATGCCTCATTCGGTTATTGAGATGATGGCGGCTTGGAGGAGCCCTAGAGGTTGGACTGGCCCGAGGGTTCTGTTTAGGATGGTCCCTCATTGTGTTCTTTGGACTGTCTGGCAGGAGAGGAACAGGAGATGCTTCGAGGGGGTCGAAATTGATCCCTCTCGAGTTCGGTACAACTTTTTGAGCCTTCTTCTTACCTGGTTCAGGAAAAGGCATGACTCATCGCTTGATCATTTTCTTGACTTTTTGGAGGAATTTTAGGTGGTAGGCTTGGCTGTTCCGGGCTTCGGCCCTTTGTTTTTGTGCTTGGTATACTTCCTGTATATGGGATTCCGCCCCCTTAGGCGGGTTGTTTTTATGATATCATTTGCTTATCAAAAAAAAAAATATTATCGTTGTGTCCTTGCGGATGTGATTATCAAATGCCTCTTGCATACCTTTGTGCGACGTAACCAAGTCAAATAATTTATATGCTTTGAATTTTTAAAAAATATAACGTGTCATTATAATCGTGCTTAGGGAACAACCTGTTAGTAGCTTGATTTTATAAAAACAATAAGGAATGTCATCATAGTTTGTGACACGTGATTTCGTATTTTTTCGAAAGATTAAAACAACAAGAATTGTACTTACAAACATCTAGTTTTTAGTTTAAACGGGTAGTGAAGTATCAATTCTGAAATTGCAAAAACTTTATTAATTAAATTATATGACACGGTGTGTTATAACAAAGGCACAAAAGTATTAACCATTAACATAAGGAAAATTAGCACATTTTTATTAATGATAAAATCTCTATCTTGGGGTGCACCCAAAACCATAAAGTCAAACCGTACCTACATTATACTTATCTGTTAAGCGTACAAAACCAAAATATTTTACGTTTCTAATGGCGGGCTGGAAAGTCAGAAAAAGGCTAAATAATGCCTGACAAGTTATACCAATGTTAGCCTATAAAAACCCAATCCATCACAACAAATAAATTACACGGAAACACAAAGAAACAACAAACATATCAAACACTGAAGTAGATATGGCATCATGCAGACCTGCAACAAGTTTTTGTGATGGCGTAGGTAAGAGCTCATGGCCAGAACTGTGTGGGACACGAGGACAGGCCGCTGTTACCACTATTGAGCGTGAAAACCGCTCGGTGAATGCCACTATCGTGTTAGAAGGATCAGACGTCACCCAAGATATCAGGTGTGATAGAGTTCGTGTTTGGGTTTATTCTAGTGGCAGTGTTAGCAGGGTCCCCGTCGTTGGTTAGGGTTCCAATGGAATGATGGATGAAAGACTTGTTGTTATATTTTATTGTGTGTGTGAAAATTGCCCCATTAAAATGGACATTTGGACGTTATGTTGTCCACGTACTGTATTAAATCCTAAATAAGAGTGGCATATAAAGAATAATCTTTCTTTTGATAATATTCTCTCTCTCGTCCTCTCTCTCTTTAATCCCACACGCAACCTTGCACACACACACAAATATTGTTTTAATGAATTATTAATTTATTACACTGGTCCAAAGTTGGGACCGATATAAATATTATTTAATTGAAGCTATTAATTTATCAGGGTTATATCGTAGGACAATTGCATAAATTACAGGGTCTTCAAATACTCATTGACAGGTAAATTTTCAGTTGGAATGCCATCTATGGAGATTGTAGGCAAGCTTTTTAATTGATCAAAAACATGTCTTAATGCCCTCAATTGTGAAGGAGAATATCTAAGAGTTTGGTTTGGTGATCAATGTCATATTCATAAATCTGCAATGAAAATCTTCAAATGGACAACTCACTTTAGAACTAATGCAGATCCGTCTATTGCACCTGTCTGGATTTGTCTTCCATACTTCCGAATCATATTTTCTCCAAAGCTTTGTTGTTCTCTATTGCTAACCATATTGGAAAGCCGCTAAAACGTGACGAATAAACTGCATCTCCTAGCAGACGTAGTTAAGCTAGGTTTGTATTGAGATTGACCTCTTAAACACTCTTTCCAAAAGGATTTGGATAAGGTGCGGTGAGAAGGGTTTTTGGCATATGAATGAGTATGAAAAACTTCTAGTTTACTACAAATTTTGTGAAAGACAGGGCTATGATTTGGATAGTAAAATCTCATTGTTGGGGTGCACCCAAACGCATAAAGTCAGACACTTCATGCCAAAAGTATTCCATGAAGCAGCCAAACCGTACCTACATTGTACTTATCTACTGACCTTAAAAGACCAAACTCTTTTATGTATCTAATAGCTACCAAAAAAACCATTCTAATGGCCGGCTGGAAAGTCAGAAAAAGGCTAAATAACGCCAGACAAGCTATACCAATGTTAGCCTATAAAAACCCGTTCCATCACAACAAATAAATTACACGGAAACACGAAGAAATAACAAACATATCAAACACTGAAGTAAAGATGGCATCATGCCAAGCTGCAACAAGTTATTGTGATGGCGTAGGTAAGAGCTCATGGCCAGAACTGTGTGGGTCACAAGGACGGACCTCTGCTACCACTATTGAGCGTGAAAACTCCTCGGTGAATGCCACTATCAGGTGTGATAGAATGGTGGTGAAAGACTTGTTATATTTTATTGTGTGTGTGAAAATGGGCACTTGGACGTTATGTTGTCTACCTATTGTATTAAATCCGACATAAGAGTGGCGTATAAAGAATAATGTTTCTTTGAATAATATTCTCGCTCTCTCTCTCTCTATCTCTCATCCACATGCAACCTTGCACACACACAAAAATATTATTTAATTGAATTATTAATTTAGTACATTTGTCAAAAGTTGGGACCGACATAAATATAAGTTTTTTTAAATTATTATTTTATCATGATTTTATTGTAGGACAATTGCATTAATTACACGGTCTTCAAATACTTATTCCATAGGTAAATTTTCTTTTGGAAGGCCATCCATGGAGATTACACGGAAGGTTTTGCATACGTTTTCTTTAAAAGAAGATTTTTCTGTTGGTTTACTTCGTCAAAATCTCCAAATGGACAAATGGCTTTAGATCTAATGCAGATCCGTCTATTGCACCCGTCTGGATTGATATAAGCAGTGTTCCTATTATTTAGGAACATAAGCAGTGTTCCTATTATTTAGAAAGATCTCCACATGAGTTATATTATTCAAATTGAATGGTCTATGTGAGTTATTCAAATGCCTACAAAGATGGACTACAAATATGGAGAACTTGGACTACAAATATGGAGGCTGTTACATTCTTATAACGTCAACATCAAATCAGTTCATTTCTATGTATTTAAATATTGTATGGTTAGTCTACTATAACGTTAGTTTTCTTTCCAGTGCTATATATATAGCAGTGATTGTGTATCATTTATTAACTCCGAAAGTTATCAATATACAAAAACAGTTTTCCAATTTTACTCTTTTTGTTATCATGGATTTCTCTTCCATATCTTCCAATACATCTTTTCTCTAAGGCTTCGTTATTCTCGATTGCTAACTGTTGGAACGCCACTAAAACGTTGACGAGTCAACTGCATCTCTTAGCAGACATAGTTACGGTAGGTTTGTATTGAGATTGACCTCTTAAAGACTCTTCCCAAAAGGATTTGGATAGGGTGTGGTGAAAAGGGTTTTTGGCAGAAGAATGAGTATGAAAAGCTTCTAGTTTACTACAAATTTTGTGAAAGACAGGTCATGATGATACTGATCACTATAAGAAAAATATCAATTCGTCATAATTTTATTACTGACTAATTATTTTATTTCTACCAAATTGTATATTTTGTGGCAAAATATATGTTATTCATTAAAAGATAATTTGTAATATCCCGTGTTTTTGAAAATAAAATATTGTGACAGGATTTAATTTAATAATTCCCGATTAATTTTGGGAATAAATTAATTGGATGGATTTAAATCTAAATGTGTAATATTTAAATTGAAAATAAATGTTTATTCCTGATTATGTAATTGCATGACTCAATTGGGCCTAAAGAGTTCACCCGTGAAAATAAATCATACGTTATTAAACGTATGGGTATGTGTTGTTTAAATATAATGAAAACTACTATTTTGAATAAAAGTAATTACGACGCATCTGGAAGGCTTTATGGGCTCGTTTAGGTGCTTAAAACTTTTAGAAATGATCCTAGGGTATAGGCATATAAGTTGAGAGGTTATTGGGCTAGTTTAGTTATGGGTTCGGGTCCATTTGGTGGTCCAAAAAAATAAGGCTTAACTCGGGAATTAAGATTAATCTAAGCTTAAGAAGAAGGTTAATAAATCCCCAACTTAATCAAAACCTAAATCGAGTAGCCACATCTCAAGGGAGAATGGAGCGAAGGCCAAAGAGGAAAGGAGGCAAAGGATTCAAGAGGAAGTCATCAAGCCATTATAATCAGGCAAGAATTATCTTGCTTAATTTAAATATCCAAATTACTTCTTAATTAATTGAAGTTTTCTTCCATGTTGATTCTGGATTTCATAGAAAATTGATGATTGAAAGATATTGTTAAATTGCACGAGTGTAGAGGATACAAATATAAAATAAGTTAGTTGAATCCAGAAATTAGGATGAGGTTAGGTTGAGTTTAAATGATGAAATTCATGCCTTAAAACCTAGATGAAATTGGAAAGTTTTCTTCACATGTAGATGATGTGTATTCATGTTTAGAAATCTAAAAATTCGTATAATTGAGATCATTGTACAATGATAGAACATTCTGGGATTTAGTGAGGAATATATGATTTACATAGACATGTTAATGGGTTAAATTCTATGATTTTGGGGATTGAAATCCTTGCCAATTGATGTGAGTAATTAGGCTAAGATGATAAACTATGTCCTAAAGACCCACTTTAATATTTATATAAATGCATAAACCATTGGAATGAGAAATGGGGAAGAAATGGGGATTTGCATATTAAGAAACCATAGCAGATCAAGGCTTGTGCCCAGATTTGAATCGATTTGGCCCTGGAGGAGAATTGATTCGACACCAAGAGGCGAATCGATTCGGCCCTTGGGGCAGGTTAAGGTAGGACCGAAATTTGATCCGGGGTATTATTAGAATAGCATATATCATCTTCATCATCCTCCTTCTCTTTTAAAGTATATTTATTTTCTATTTTTTTTTGTAGAATACCCGCGACTATAACTGTACTAATTATTTTCTAAAGAATTGTCAAAAAAAAAAAATTCAAAATTATTTTTTATATAAAGAAAAAAACTTTTTGGTTATAAAAACATGTTTAATGTTGTATTGATAGAATTTACTTTAAGATTTTGCCTACAAATAACATAAAGTTTTTTAAACAAAAAACAAATAAAATTATGTATAATTTTTTTTTATATAGAATACGTATAGTTTTTTTGATGTTTTTATTTATAAAAAATAGTTTTTCAGTTAAAAAAAGTTTCCAAAGTTACAATTTTTTTTTAATATAAAGAAAAAAGTTTTTGGTTACAAAATATTTTTAATGTTTTATTTATAGAAAGAACTTAAAAGTTTATATTTATAAATGACATGCAGTTTTTTGGACTAAAACAAATAAAAATATATATAATTTTTTTTATATAAAATGCGTACCATTGTTTAGAAGTTTTCACTAATGAAAAATAGTTTTTATTCAATAAAAACGTTTAAAAATAACAGACAAATTTTATTTAGGAAAAAAATTAACATTTTATAATCGCTTTAAGAGGAGATATTGAATTTAGGATATATACTACTTTTTATCATTATCATTATATTTGTTTATTGTACATGGTTCGTGTATCGCACAAGATGTACGCTAGTTTTATTTATAACACAAGTGTCTACGAGGAGAGTCTCTCGGTTGAAAATGAAAAATTTCACATGAAAAAATTAAAATGTTTTAGTATAATATTTAGGATATTAGGATCCGTTGGAAGTTATATATAACTAACATTCCGTTTACTCCACCTCACCTTACATAATTTGTCGAAGCTTTAGGCTTTAATCAGGGAACAAGTGAGACAACATGTTTAGAATATAAAGTATCGCATCGAAAAATTTATGTATTTTCTACAATATACGAGATTTTGGTGCCTAACTATCCATTTTCAATTGAATTTGGGTAGCAAATACTCATCTTCACTTGACAATATTATTGTTGTATCCTTGTGGATGTGATTATCAAATGCTTATTGGTCAGTGCAACATAACCAAGTCAAATCTTTTATATGATTTGTATGTTTTGAAAAAATAATGTGTCATTATAATTGTGCTTAGGAAACAACATGTTAGTATCTTGAAAGGGATGACATCATAGTCTTTGACACGTGATGTTGTATTTTTTTGACTATTAAAACAACAAGAATTGCAATTTCTCTTTGGTTTGCAATTATAATTATGTTTTTTGTGTATACATACTATTTTGATAAAAAAAATCGTTTTTCCAATTTATTTTTGAACACTGAATTATAATATTTTGGTGTTATAATCAAGTTTTTTAGAAAACAACAAAAGGGTAATTTATTATTTTTGTTTTTTATTTTTAAATTCAGACCAATTTATTCATTATATTTTAATGTATTTATACCCTAAAATATAATATACATATATGCATGTATGTATACATGTATAAAACTACATTCATGTATCATGTATGTAAGAGAGTTTTATGTATTTACACACACACACACACACACACACACACACACACACACACACATATATATATATATATGCATGTATGCCAATTTTGTCAAATTTGCAAAACAACTGTGTTTAAAAGCAAGTTTACCAAACGCAAACCAATAATTATAAACACAAAAAATTGAATTTTAAAAATTTAATTAAAAACAACTTTTAAATCGAGTTTTTAGAATACAAAGCCAAACGAGCAGTTTATAGTCTACATGGGCCGTGAAGTATCAAATGTGAAATTGTAAATAACTTTGTCAATTAAATTATATGACAATGTGTGTTATAACAAAGGCACAAAAGTATTAACCATTAACATAACGAAAATTAGGACATTTTTAGGGTAACACTAGGGCTACCCCTTTTTGTTACCTATGGCTTCAAAGTGTTGTACCTTGTTTTGTGTTTTATGCCATGGTGGGACCCATACAAGTAAAGTCAAAGTAAGATACAATAATTTGAAGCCGGGATAACAAAAAAAATAACAAAAAAGGGTAGCCCTAATATTATCCACATTTTTATTAATAGTAAAATATCATTCTCGGACTACACCCAAAAGCATAGAGTAAGCACTAATTGAATTATATGCTAAAAGCTCACTTCCTAGTCACATATTCACAACGGCAAAAATCTTACTAGTCAAGGACGGTTCCTGTTATTATAGATCACATGGTTCTCCAATCTCCTAGTCAAACGGTTCCTACAATTATGGAACACTAAGATGATATGTGATTTGTTATAAAGTTATAGCAAATCAGTTGTGCAGTTAAACAGCTAGTATACTAACATTTGAATTTAAAATGTTTTAACGTTGTAACATATCTGTGAAATAAAAGTCACTGCTTCATGTAAACTTTAATCTATTTTTCAGTGAACATAAAAACAATTTCTATTTCCTATTTCATATTTGATCATGGTATCAGAGCTTAGTGGTTCTTCTCAAATGACTTCATCTAGGTTGAGTCTCTCTTTCAGCTCTCTTCACTAGTTAATAGCCATTTGTCCCATGAAGCTTAAACCTTCTAATTATCTCATTTGGAGAACTAAAATGTTGCAACAAATTCCGTCCTTAAAAGTGACTCATCTTCTCTATGTTGAGTCGCCGATGCCTCTTACGAATGAAAAGAATAAAGAAGTGGACACGGTATTGTCTACATATGCTGTTTGGGAAGAAAATGACTGCCTTTTGAGGAGCTGGATTTCAGGCACTATGAGTGACGAGTCAATGTATTTAATTGGTGGTTGCAATACTGCCAAACAAATATGACAGGCACTTGAAGATCAATATCTTCAAGTTTCTAGAGAAAAAGAATTCTCCCCCAAGGAATAATTGCGTAACATATTAATGGAAGGAAAAACCATTGATGAATATGTTAAAACTTTCAAAGAAATCTGTGATGGACTTATGGCCATCAACAAACCTTTGGATGAAGATTCAAAAGTTATTAGTTTTGTCCAAGGGTTGGGAGAAAAATATAAAACTTTTCGCACTGTTATGATTGGAAAACCTCCATATCCAACCCTTGGACAACTCATAACTGCTTTAAGAGGTTTCGATATGAGGGAAGAAAAGGAATCAAAAATCACAACTCATGAACATACATCCACTGGTATGGATCACTCTTTGGCCTTTATGGCACGACGAGGTGGATATCAAGGATATGCTCGAGGAAGAGGAAGACATAATAGAGGAAGAGGCAACTAAGGAGGCAACTTTGGACGAAATTATAACTCAAGGGGTCGTGGTTTTAGACCAGCAGGTTTTTATCTTAACAATAATCCCTCGTTTAATCAAAATGACAGTTACAATCATGACTATTATAGCCAAGGTGAGGTAATGCAATCAATGAGACAAGACATAAGGCCTTTTCACACAGAAAGATGATTTTTCAGGAACACAAATCGATCATTTGATCAACGGCTTAAAGAAGAAGCTAATACAACATAAGTGGAATGTCAAATTTGTGGCTCAAACAAGCACTAACCTGTTTCTATAGGTGGGACTTTTCAGTCGGTGCTCCAGGTAACACACAAGCAATGGCACCTACACAATAATATGCTCCTAACCATAACATGTATGTGTACTCATGTGCTTTTACTCATATAACCAACACAACAGGTAACATTTCACATTTAAAACCTTATTTTGACAATAATAAAGTTGTAATTGGTGATCTTTCTCAATCAGAAATAACATATGTTGGTGAAAAGAAGATAAATGGTCTGACACTTAAAAATGTGCTTGTTGTTTCAAAACTTAAAAACTCACTTATTTCAGTCTCACAACTTACTAAAGAAAATGAATATACTCTAGAATTCTCTGACAATGACTTTGTTGTTAAGGACAAGAAGACCAAACAAGTGATGGCCAATGGAACTAGACAAGGATCTTTATATGCCTTTGATGACAACAAGCTTCAAGAATTGTTTGTCAATAAATAAAGTAAGGGCAGTGACGACATTTGGCACATGAGATTAGGGCATCCTAGTAGCCAAACTCTCAAATTATTATCCAAAAATAAGTGTCTTAGTGTTAGTCATTGGAATAAAAGTTCTACTATTTGTCTTTCATGTCAAATGGGAAAGAATTGTAAGCAACCTTTTAATTTAAATGATAAAATTTCATTAGAAACTCTAGCAAAAATTTATTCAGACTTGTGGGGTCCTGCACCCATTAATTCTTCTCAAAATATTAGATACTATGTTGTTTTTATAGACGATTATTCTAGGTATACATGGTTATTTCCTCTTAAGAACAAGTCCGGTTTTTATGAAACTTTGCTCCAATTTCAAAAGAAGGATGAAAATCAGTTTGATAAGAAAATTAAAAAATTTCAGAGTGATGGAGGAGGAGAATTTTCAAGTAATATTTTCATAGAAAACTTACACAACCATGGTATACTTAGACAGATTTCTTGTCCAAATACTCCGGATAAAAATGGTGTTGCTGAAAGGAAGCATAAACACATTGTTGAAACTTCTTTAACTCTTATGCTTTATGCAAAAATACCTTTATATCTTTGGGTAGATGCTTTTCTAACTGCAGTATATCTCATAAATGAATTACATTCTTCTAAATTAAAGAAATAGAATCCTCTGTTTAAGATGTACCATAAACAACCATGCTATGATTCTCTTAAGGTTTTTGGCTGCAGGTTCTTCCCTTACATAAAAGGAAAAACACAACATAAATTCACCTCAAAATCCTTTCCTTGTGTTTTTATTGGTTACAGCTCCTTGCATAAGGGATATCGGTGTTACCATCCATCTACAAGGAGAGTATATGTATCAAAACATGTTATTTTTTATGAATCTATCATGCCTTATGTTACACCTGATAGATATATGAACTCCAGTGAAAAGAGAACATATATGAAAACATATCAGGAATTTTTGGAAGTTAGTAAAGAAAGTGTTGAGATACACAGTCAGATGTCAGGAGACGTGTCAAATAATATTAACTCAACACAAAAGACTTGTGACACAAATCCAAGTCGTAGGAGACCCATAGATAACTCAAGATATGGTGAGACTATAGATATTGTTCCCATGAAATATTTAACGCCATGTCATACAATTCCTTTAGGACAAAGTAAGAACTCACAAAATAAAAGACATACACCTTCTAATAGTCACGCAAATCCTTTAGAACGAAGTAAGAACACATAAATTAAAAGTCATACACCTGTTGTTACTAGAACTGACTTGACATCAAGTCAATCTCCATATTTAAAACAAGATGTAGACATTACACCTACTTCAAGAAGTAGCTTACCTGCTTCAAAATTAGAATTGACATCCAGTCCCATTTTACATGGAAATGACACACCACATAAAAGAGGGCTGACATTCTCATAATAGTATATCATATTTAACATATGGAGATAGAATGTCTGAAAATAGTACCACATTTGACACACAAGAAAATAGACCTGCTCATTTTCGTAATTTAAAACCAATAAATAGTGATCGAATTTTTGAGAAAACTACAAAATCGTCTGAAACAAAATTAAATAACGTTTTTTTTCCACAAAAACGTAATGAAAAAAATTCAACTCATACTCTATCTTTACATAGCATCCCTACACCACCCTCTACAATATCCACATCAACCTTTTTTTCTGACAGTCACCCAAATATACCTCTTAGGCCTATTGATCATAGTATTATACAACACACATCTCCTACTCATTTTCTTTACTATCCATGAGGAATTCAACTAACTATTCCCTTAAAATTAGACCAAACACATGTAGTGGAAAATAAACATCCAAGGATAACTAGATCAAAGTCTAAACCAACCTCAACTAACTCACCTCCTTCTGCCCTCCAAACCACACTCAAGTCCCATATTGAGCCAGTAAATCATAAAGAAGCATTATCGGTTCCAAAATGGATTAAAGCAATGCATGAAGAATTAGCTGCATTGCATAGTATCCATACTTGGGCTCTTGTGCCAAAGCAACCACACATGCATTTAATTGGATCAAAATGGGTATACAAGACAAAATTAAAATCGGCTGGTAGTATTGAAAGATATAAAGCAAGATTAGTATATCAAGGCTATAACCAAGTAGAGGGTACCGACTTCTCCGAAACATTTAGTACGGTTATCAAACATGTTTCAATTCGGATTGTCCTTGCTATAGCCAAAGCACATGAAGGGTGTATAAAATAATTGGATGTAAAGAATGACTTTTTACATGGAACTCTTCAAGAACAAGTGTACATGAAACAACCACCTAGATTTATCCATCCTTTGTATCCTTCTCATGTTTTTGCATTAAGAAAGACCATTTATGGTCTTAAAGAAGCTCCAAGAGCTTGGTTTGACAAATTTAGTGCTTTCCTAATCAATTTTGGTTTTGTATGTAGTCGGGAAGACTCTTCATTATTTATTTATAATTCTTCACATGGAATTATTCTTTTATTACTATATGTTGATGATATTTTAATCACAGGGAGCAAATGTGTTTTGCTTCAAAATCTTATTACAGCGTTTAGTGCCGAATTTGCAATCAAAGATTTTTGTACTCTAAGCTACTTTCTTGGAATGGAATTCATGCCAATCGATGGAGGCTTTCAACTTACTCAGAGAAGCTATATTGAGAAACTTCTCGCCAAGGATAGAATGATTCATGTAAACAAAGACGTAACACAATTTGTTTCCAGATAATCCATTAATGATAATGATATTTTTTTATCAAACCCAACCAAATTTTGCTCTTTACTTGGCGCCTTACAATATTTATGTCTTACACGGCCGGACATTGCTCATATAGTCAACAGAAATTCTCAACACATACATGCTCCTACCACTTCTCATTTTGCTCAAGTCAAAAGAATACTTCGATGTCTTCAAGGAACAATCTCCTATGGCTTGAAATTTGTTAAACAATCAACACTGTCTCTCTAGGTATTTTCAGATGCAGATTGGGAAGGGGGTCCTACTACACGACGATCTACCTCAGGATTTTGTTTTTTTCTTGGATAAAATTTCATTTCCAAGTCATATAAGAAACAACCCATAGTTTCTCATTCTAGTTGTGAAGCGGAATATCGGTCTACGGCAGTAGCTTGATCAGAATTAACATGGGTTTCATATTTTATCCGAGAAATTGGTGTTCACTTATTTAGATCTCCTACTTTATTTTCTGACAACATTGGCACTATTTACATGTCAATTAATCCAGTCTTGCATGCTCGTACCAAACATATCGAATTGGATTATCATTTTGTCGGAGAAAAGGTTGCGTCAAGAGATTTGATCACTCATTACGTTCCAACAAAACATTAACTCATCGACATTCTCACAAAGTATTTACCAATATCTTCATTTTTACAGTTACGTTTCAAACTTGGTGTATGGCCATCACCCAGACCAAGTTTGATGGGGGAACGATAAAATTATATGCTAAAAGCTCACTGCCTAGTCATATATTCAACACAGCTCCAATCTTACTAGTCAAGGACGGTTCCTGTTATTATGGATCACATGGTTCTCCATTCTCCTAGTCAAATGGTTCCTATAATTATGGAACACTGAGATGATATGTGATTTGTTATAATGTTATAGCAAATCAGTTATGCAGTCAAACGACTAGTATACTAACATTTGTATTTCAAATGTTTTAACCATGTAACATCTCAGTGATATAAGTATCACTACTTTATGTAAACTTCAATATATTTTTTAGTGAACATAAAAACAGTTTATATTGCCTATTTCATATTTTATCATGGTATCAGAGCTTAGTGGTTTTTCTCAAATGACTTCATTTGGGTTGAGTCACTCTTTCATCTCTCTTCACTAGTTAATAGCCATTTGTCCCATGAAGCTTAACCCTTCTAATTATCTCATTTGGAGAACGCAAATGGTGCAACTAATTCAGTCCTTAAAAGTTACTCATCTTATCTATGATGAGCCACCGTTGCCTCGTACGAATGAAAAGAATAAAGAAGTGGACACATATTCTGTTTGGGAAGAAAAGGACTGCCTTTTGAGGAGCTGGATATCAGGCACTATGAGTGACAAGTCAATGTATTTAATGGGCGGTTGCAATACTGCCAAACAAATATGGCAGACTCTCAAAGATCAATGTCTTCATGTTTCTAAAGAAAAAGAATTATCCCTCAAGGAACAATTGTGTAACATATCAATGGAAGGAAAAAACATTGATGAATATGTTAAAACTTTCAAAGAAATTTGTGATGGATTTATGTCCATCAACAAACCATTGGATGAAGATTCAAAAGTTATCAGTTTTGTCCAAGGTCTAGGAGCAAAATATAAAACTTTTCGTACTACTATGACTTGAAAACCTCCATATCCAACCCTTGGACAACTCATAATTTCTTTAAGAGTTTTGATATGACCTAAGAAAAGTAATAAAAAAATCACAAATCATGAACATACATCCACTGGTATGGATCACACTTTGGACTTTATGGCACCATAAGGTGGATATCAAGGATATGCTCGAGGAAGAGGAAGACATAATAGAGGGAGAGGCAACTTTGGACGAAATTATAACTCAAGGAGTCATGGTTTCAGACCAACAAGTTTTGATCCTAACAATAATCCCTTTTTTAATCAAAATGACAGGTACAATCACAACTATTATAGTCAAGGTGAGGCAATGCAATCCATGAGACAAGACGTAATACCTTTTCAGACAGAAGGAGGAGATTTTAGGAACATAAATCGATAATTTGATCAATGGCCTAAAGAAGAAGCTAATACAACAGAAGTGGAATGTCAAATTTGTGTCTCAAACAAGCACTAACCTGTTTCTATAGGTGGGACTTTTCAGTCGGTGCTCCAAGTAACACACAAGCAATGGAACGTACACAATAATATGCTCCTAACCATAACATGTATGTGGACTAAGGTGCTTTTACTCATATAACCAACACAACATGTAACATTTCAAATTTAAAACCTTATTTCGGCAATAATAAAGTTGTAATTGGTGATGGTTCTCAATTAGAAATAACACATGTCGGTGAAAATAAGATAAATGGTCTTACACTTAAAGATGTACTTGTTGTTCGTAAACCTAAAAACTTACTTATTTTAGTCTCACAACTTGCTAAAGAAAATGAATGTACTCTAGAATTCTGTGACAATAACTTTGTTGTTAAGGACAAGAAGACCAATCAAGTGATGGTCAAAGGAACTAGACAAGGATCTTTATATGCCTTTGATGACAACAATCTTCAATCATAGTTTGCCAATCAAGAAAGTATGGGCAGTGACGACATTTGGCACATGAGATTAGGGCATCCTATTAGCCAAACTGTCAAATTATTATCCAGAATTAAATGTCTTAATGTTAGTCATTGGAATAAACGTTCTACTATTTGTGTTGTATGTCCAATGGGAAAGAATTGTAAACAACCTTTTAATTTAAATGATAAAATTTCATTAGAACCTCTACGAAAAATTCATCCAGACTTGTCGTGTCCTGCGCCCATTAACTCTTCTCAAAATATGAGATACTCTGTTTTTTTTATAGATGATTATTCTAGGTATACATGGTTATTTCCTCTTCAAAACATGTCTGATTTTTATGAAACTTTCCTCAAACTTCAAAAGATGATTGAAACTCAGTTTGATAAGAAATTTAAAAAATTTCAGAGTGATAGAGGAGGAGAATTTTCAAGTAATATTTTCATAGAACATTTACACAACCATGGTATACTTAGACAGATTTCTTGTCGAGATACTCCAGAGAAAAATGGTGTTGCTGAAAGGAAGCATAGACACATTGTTGAAACTGCTTTAACTCTTATGCTTATGCAAAAATACCTTTTTATCCTTGGGTAGATGCTTTTCTAACTGCCGCATATCCCATTAATAGAATACCATCTTCAAAATTAAAGAAATAGACTCCGCACTTTAAGTTGTACCATAAACAACCATGCTATGATTCTCTTAAGGTTTTTGGTAGCATATGTTTCCCTTACATAAAAGGAAAAACACAACATAAATTCACCCCAAAATCCTTTCCTTATGTTTTTATTGGTTACAGCTCCTTGCATAAGGGATATCGGTGGTATCATCCATCTACAAGGAGAGTATTTGTGTCAAGACATGTTATTTTTTATGAATCTATCATGCCTTATGTTACACCTGATAGATATAGGAACTCTAGTGAAAAGAGAACATATATGACAACATATAAGAATTTTTGGAAGTTAGTAAAGAAAGTGTTGAGATAAATAGTCAGAAGTCAGGAGACGTGTCAAATAATATTAACTCAAAGCAAAAGACTTGTGACACAAATCCAAGCCGTAGGAGACCCATAGATAACTCAAGATATTGTGAGACTATAGATATTGTTCCTAGAAAAGATTTAACGTCATGTCATACAATTACTTTAGGACAAAGTAAGAACACACAAAATAAAAGGCATACACCTTCTAATAGTCACGCAATTCCTTCATAACAAAGTAAGAACACACAAATTAAAAGTCATACACCGGTTGTTACTGGAACTGACTTGACATCAAGTCAATCTCCATCTTTAAAACAAGATCTAGACATTACACCCACTTTAAGAAGCCACTTACCTTCTTCAAAATTAGAATTGACATCAAGCCCCATTTTACATGGAAAGCACACACCACATAAAAGAGGGCAGACCAACTCATAATAGTATATCATATTTAATAGATGGCGATAGAATCTCTGAAAACAGTACCACATTTGACACGCAAGAAAGTAGATTGACCCATTTTCGTAACTTAAATCCAGTAAATAGCAATCGAATTTTTGAGAAAGGTACAAAATCTTCTCAAAAAAAATTAAATAACAATTGTTTTTCAAAAAATCGTAAGGACAAAAATTCAACTCATACTCTATCTTTACATAGCAGCCCTACACCACCCTCTACAATATCCACATCAACCTTCTTTTCTGACAGTCACCCAAATATACCTCTTACGCCTATTGATCATAGTATTATACAACACACATCTCCTACTCATTTTCTTTACAATCCATGAGGAATTCAACTAACTATTCCCTTAAAATTAGACCAAACACATGTAGTGGAGAATAAACATCCAAGGATAACTAGAGCAAAGTCTAAACCAACCTCAACTAACTCACCTCCTTCTGCCCTCCAAACCACACTCAAGTCCTATATTGAGCCAGTAAATCATAAAGAAGCATTATCGGTTCCAAAATGGATTAAAGCAATGCATGAAGAATTAGCTGCATTGCATAGTATCCATACTTGGACTCTTGTGCCAAAGCAACCACACATGCATTTAATTGGATCAAAATGGGTATACAAGACAAAATTAAAACCGGATGGTAGTATTGAAAGATATAAAGCAAGATTAGTATATCAAGGCTATAACCAAGTAGAGGGTACCGACTTCTCCGAAACATTTAGTACGGTTATCAAACATGTTACAATTCGGATTGTCCTTGCTATAGCCATAACACATGAAGGGTGTATAAAATAATTGGATGTAAAGAATGACTTTTTACATGGAGCTCTTCAAGAACAAGTGTACATGAAACAACCACCTGGATTTATCCATCCTTTGTATCCTTCTCATGTTTTTGCATTAAGAAAGACCATTTATGGTCTTAAACAAGCTCCAAGAGCTTGGTTTGACAAATTTTTTACTTTCCTTATCAATTTTTGTTTTGTATGTAGTCGGGGAGACTCTTCATTATTTATTTATAATTCGTCACATGGCATTATTCTTTTATTATTATATGTTGATGATATTTTAATAATAGGGAGAAAATATGGTTTGCTTCAAAATCTTATTACAAAGTTAAGTGCAGAATTTGCAATCAATGATTTGGGTACTCTAAGATACTTTCTTGGAATGGAATTCATGATAATCGATGTAGGATTTCAACTTACTCACAGAAGCTATATTGTGAAACTTCTCTCCAAGGACAGAATGATTCATTTCAACAAAGTCGTAACACCTTTTGTTTCCGGAAAATCCATTAATGATAATGATATTTTTTTATCAAACCCAACCGAATTCCGCTCTTTACTTAGCGCCTTATAATATTTATGTCTTACATGGCCAGACATTTCTCATAGAGTCAACAGCATTTGTCAACACATGCCTTCTCCTACCACTTCCCATTTAGCTCAAGTTAAAAGACTACTTCGATGTCTTCAAGGAACAATCTCCTATGGCTTGAAATTTCTTAAACAATCAACACTATCTCTCTACGGATTTTCAGATGCAGACTGGGCAAGGTGTCCTACTACACAATGATCTACCTTAGGTTTTTTTATTTTTCTTGGAGATAATTGCATTTCCTGGTCATCTAAGAAACAACCCACATTTTCTCATTCTAGATGTGAAGCCGAATATCAGTCTACGACAATAGCTACAGCAGAATTAACATGGGTTTCATATATTCTATGAGAAATTGGTGTTCACTTATTTAGACCTCCTACTTTATTTTGTGATAACATAAACGCTATTTACATGTCAATTAATCCAGTCTTGCCTGCTCGTACCAAATATATCGAATTGGATTATCATTTTGTTAGAGAAAAGGTTGTGTCAGGAGATTTGATCACTCACTATGTTCCATCGAAACATCAACTCACCGTCATTCTCACCAAGTCTTTACCAATATCTTCCTTTTTGCAGTTATATTTCAAACACGGTGTATGGCCATCATCCACCCCAAGTTTGAGGGGGGAATGATTGAATTATATGCTAAGGGCTCACTGCCTAGTCACATATTCACAACAACTCCAATATTACTAGTCAAGGACGGTTCCTGTCATTATGGATCACATGGTTCTCCATTATCCTAGTCAAACGGTTCCTATAATTATGGAACACTGAGATGATATGTGATTTGTTATAACGTTATAGCAAATCAGTTATGTAGTCAAACAGCTAGTATACTAACATTTGTATTTCAAATGTTTTAACCTTGTAACATCTCAGTGATATAAATATCACTGCTTCATGTAAACTTTAATATATTTTTCAATGAGCATAAAAAGAATTTATAATGCCTATTTCATATCTTATCAAGCTCTAACTACACGAATTGTGGCGAGATACTGTTAGCCAAAATTATTACATGAATTAGTCAAACCGTAGATACATTATACATGATCTATTTAACTTACAAGGACAAACCCTTTTACGTATCTAATGGTCGACTGGAAAGTCAAAAAAAGGCTAAATAATGCCAGACAAGCTATACCAATGTTAGCCTATAAAAACCCATTCCATCATAGCAAATAAATTACATGGAAACACAAAGATACAACAAACATATCAAACACTGAAGTAATTATGGTATCATGACGACCTGCAACAAGTTTTTGTGATGGCGTAGGTAAGAGCTCATGGCTAGAACTGTGTGGGGGCACAAGGGTGGACCGCTGCTACCATGATTGAGCGTGAAACCCCCTCGGTTAATGCCACTATCGTGTTAGAAATATCAAACGTCACCCAAGATATTAGGTGTTATAGAGTCCGTGTTTAGTTCAATACTAGGAGCATTGTTACCAGGGTCCCCGTCGTCGGTTAGGGTTCCAATGGAATGGTGGTGAAAGACTTGTGGTTAATTTTTATTGTGTGTTTGAAAATTGCCCAATTAAAATGGACATATGTACGTTATGTTTTACACCTATTGTATTAAATCCTAAATATAAGTGGCATATAAAAAATAACCTTTCTTTGGATTATATTCTCTCTCTCTCTTTCTCTCTAATCCCACACGCAACCTTGCACACACACAAAAATATTGTTTTATTAGTCCAAAGTTAGGACCTATATAAATATTATTTTTTAAAAATAATTATTTTATCATGGTTTTATTGTAGGAGAATTGCATTAATTACAGGGTCTTCAAATACACATTGGTAGGTAAATTTTCATTCGGAAGGCCATCTATGGAGATTTTATGAAACGTTTTTCATACGTTCTCTTTAAAGGCAAATTTTTCAGTTAGTTTACTTGATAAAAAACACGGTTTAATCTGGCTCAATAGTGAAGAAGACTAATGAAAATCTCCAATGAAAAGCTTCAAATGGACAAAGGATTTTAGAGCTAATGCAGATTCGAATATTGCACATGTTTGGATTTATCTTCCATATCTTCCAATTCATCTTTTATCTAAGGCTTCATTATTCTCTATTGCTAACCTTATTGGAACGCCGCTAAAACTTGACGAATCAACTGCATCTCTTAGCAGACAAAGTTACGCTAGGTTTGTATTGCGATCATCCACTTAAAGACTCATCCCAAAAGGATTTTGATATGGTGTGGTGAGAAGGGTTTTTGGCAGATGAATGAGTATGAAAAACTTCAAGTTTACTTTAAATTTTGTGAAAGATAGGGCCATGATGATATTGATCATTATAAGAAAAATATCATTTCGTGGTAATTTTATTGGTGGCTAATCGTTTTATTGCCAGTAAAATGTATATATCGTGGAAAAATATATGTTTTTCATTAAAAGATATTTTGTAATACCCTGTGTTTTTGAAAATAAAATTTTGTGACTGGATTTAATTTAATAATTCATGATTATTTTTGGGAAAAAATTAACTGGATGGATTTAAATCTAAATGGGTAATATTTAAATTGAAAATAAATGTTTATTCATGTTTATGTAATTACATGACTCAATTGTGCCTAATGAGTTCATCCGTGAAAATAAATCATACATTAATAAACTTATGGGTACGTGCCATTTAAATGTAATGAAAACTTCTATTTTTAATAAAAATAATTAAGACACATTCTGGGAGGCTTTAAGGGATCGTTTAGGTGTTTAAGACTTTTAGAAATGATCATGGAGTATAGGTATATAAGATGAGAGGTGATTGGGCTAGTTTAGTTATGGGTTCAGGTCCATTTGGGGGTCCCAAAAAAAATAAGGCTTAACTCGGGAATTAAGATTAATATAAGCTTCAGAGTAAGGTTAATAACTCCCCAACTTAATCAAAACCTAAATGTAGTAGCAACACCTCAAGGGAGAATGGAACAAAGGCCAAAGAGGAAAGGAGGAAAATGATTCAAGATGAAGTCATCAAACCATTATAACCAGGCAAGAATTATCTTGCTTAATTTAAATGTCCAAATTACTCCTTAAGTCATTGAAGTTTTCTTCCATGTAGATTCTGGATTTCATAAAAAATTTGATGATTAAAAGATATTGTTAAATCGCAGGAGTGTATATGATACAAATCTAAAATAAGTTAGTTGAATCTAGAAATTAGGTTGAGGTTAGGTTGAGTTTAAATGATGAAATTCACGCCTTAGAACCTAGATGAAATTGGGAAGATTTCTTCACATGTAGATGATTTGTATTCATGTTCAGAAATCTTAAAATTTCTATAATATAGACCATTGTACAATTATATAACATTATCGGATTTAGTGAGAAATATCTGAGTTATATAGACATCTTAATGGGTTAAATTCTAGGATTTTAGGGAATGAAATTGATTACAATTCATGTAAGTAATTATCCTAAGATGATAAACTAAGTCCTAAAGACTCGCTTTAATATTTATATAAATGCATGAACCATTGGAATGAGAAATGGGGAAGACATAGGGATTTGCGTATAAAAAACCCGTAGGAGATGTGGGCTTCTACCCAGATTTTAATCGATACGGCCCTGGAGGCGAATCAATTCGATACCAAGGTTCGAATCGAATAGAGACCAAGAGGCAAATCGATTCGACCCTTGGGGTAGGTTGAGGTAGTACCGAAATTTGATCTGGGGTATTATTAGAATAGCATATATCATCTTCATCGTCCTCCTTCTATTTTAAAGTATTTTGGTTTTCTAATTTTTTTTGTAGAATACCTCAGACTATAATTGTACCAATTATTTTGTGAAGAAAAGTCAAAAAAAGTTTTCAAAATTATTTTTTATATAAATAAAAAAACTTTTTGGTTATAAAAACATTTTTAATGTTGCATATATTGAATTTACTTTAAGTTTTTGTCTACAAATAACATAATGTTTTTTTAACTTAAAACAAATAATATTACGTATAATTTTTTATTTATACATAGTTTTATTTATACATAATATTAAAACTTAAAATAATAATTTTGAAGTTTTTATTTATAAAAAATAGTTTTTAACTTAAAAAAAGTTTTCAAAGTCACAATTTCTTTTTAATATAAATAAAAAAGTTTTTGGTTATAAAAATATTTTTAATGTTTTATTTATAAAAAAACCATAAAAGTTTGTACTTATAAATGACATGCAGTTTTTAAACTAAAACATATAAAAATATATATAATTTTTGTTATATAAAACACGTACAGTTGTTTAGAAGCTTTCACTTATGAAAATTAGTTTTTATATGATAATTTTTTTTTTAAATAACAGACAAATTTTATTCAGGGAAAAATTAACATTTTATTATGGCTTTAAGATAACATATTGAATTTAAGATATATACTACTTTTTATCACTATCATTATATTTGTTTATTGCACATCATTCGTGTATCACACAAGATGTATGCTAGTTTTCTGTATAACACAAGTGTCTCTGAGGAGAGTCTCTCGGTTGAAAATGAAAAGTTTCACATGAAAAAATTAAAAGGTTTTAGTATAATATTTAGGATATTGGGATTCTTCAGAAGCTATATATGACTAACGGTCCATTCACTCCTCGTCGCCTAACATAATTTGTCAAAGTTTTACGCTTTAATCAAGGAACAAGTGAGATGGAATGTTTAGAATATAAAGTATAGCATCAAAAAATTTAAGTCTTTTCTAAAATATATGAGATTTGGGGGCCTAATTATCCTTTTTCAATTGAATTTGGGTAGCAAATACTAATCTTGACTTGACAATATTATTGTTGTATCCTTGTGGATGTGATTATCAAATGCTTCTTGCATTCGTCTGTGCAAAATAACAAAGTCAACTCTTTTATATTCTTTGTATCTTTTGAAAACTTAACGTGTCATTATAATCGTGCTTAAGAAACAACCAGTTAGTATCTTGAAAGGGATGTCATCATAGTCTCTAACACGTGATGTTGTATTTTGTTTAACAATTAAAACAACAAGAATTGTAATTTCTCTTTGCAATTATAATTTAGTTTTCTGTGTTTAAATACTCTATGGATAAAAAAATTCGTTTTGCCAATTTATTTTTAAACACTGAATTACAATATTTTTGGGTTATAATCATGTTTTTCAGAAAACAACAAAAGAGTGTTTTATTATTTCAGTTTTTTATTTTTCAATTTAGAACAATTTATTCATAATATTTTAATGTATTTATACCTTAAAATATAATATACATGTAAGTATGTATGTATGTATGCATGCATGTTTAAAAATACATTAATGTATCATATATGTATGAAAGTTGAATGTATATATATACATATATATATATATATGCCAATTTGTTTAATTTTCTAAAAAATTGTATTTAAAAACAAGTTTACCAAACGTGAATGAATAATTATAAACATAAAAAATTGAATTTCAAAACTGTATTTAAAAACAACTTTTAAATCGAGTTTTTAGAATACAAAACCAAACGAGTATTTTATAGTTTAAACAGTTCATGATGTATCAAATATGAAATTGTGTAAACTTTGTCAATTAAATTATATGGCAAGGTGTGTTATAACAAACGCACGATAGTATTAACCGTAAACATAAGGAAAATTAGGACATTTTTATTAATAGTAAAATCTCATTCTTGGTTAGCACCTAAACATATGAAGTCAGCTCTACCTACACTTTTTTATTAATAGTAAAATCTCATTCTTGACAGTAAACAAGGTTGAATATTAAGTATGTCAAGCCTTTTGAAAACTAACTAGCGTTACTGATTTTCAGGATCTAACTGCGATGTATGAGGTTTGGGGAATACTTCTTACAATTTAGAGAACGACTACAATGTCGATTCAAGACCATTACTTTGGGATATAAACAATGTTTTGTGACTTTGTTTTGGTTACGAATTGTAGCTGTTGATCTACCGTGCACGTAAAGGTGGTTGATGTAAATCAGTAGACTTTTTTCATAATTTTATATATGCCTTTCAAACATATTTTCCTATTCTTCAACTAACTTATTATTTTCAGTATATATCGAAACAAACTGAGTTAATTGATTATTGAGTAACGTTGATGTATTAGTTGTATTTCAAAAAGTTATTAAATTGATGTTGTTGTTGTACATATAAGGTCCGAAATGGAAAATTATTGCAAGAAGCAGTCAAACCGTAGCTATATTATACATTATCTATTAAGCTTACAAGACCAAACACTTTTACGTATCTAATGCAACACAAGCTATATCAATGTTTGCCTACAAAATCCCATTCCATCAAAGCAAATAAATTACACGAAAACACAAAGAAATGACAAACGCATCAAACATTGAAGTAAAGATGGCATCATGTCGAGCTGTAACCAGTTTTTTTGATGGCGTAGGTAAGAGCTCATGGCCAGAACTGTGTGGGAAACAAGGACGGATTGATGCAACCACTATTGAGCGTGAAAACCCCTCAGTGAATGCCACTATCGTGTTATAAGGATCAAACGTCACCTAAGATATTAGGTGTGATAGAGTTCGTGTTTGGGTTAATTCCAGGAGCATTGTTATCAGGGTCCCCGTCGTGGGTTAGGGTTTCAATAGAATGGTGGTAAAAGACTTCTTGTTATATTTTATTGTGTGTGCGAAAATTGCCTCATTAAAATGGACACTTGGATGTTATGTTGCCCACCTGTTGTATTAAATCCTAAACAAGAGTAGCATATAAAGGATATTGTTTCTTTGAATAATATTTTCTCTGTTTATCTCTTTCTCTCTAACCTACACGCAACCTTGCACATAAAAAAAATATTATTTAATTGAATTACAAATTTAGTGCATTAGTCAAATGTTGGGACTCATATGGATATTATTTAGTCGAAATTACTAATTTATCATGGTTTTATTGTAGGACAATTACATTAATTACATGGTCTTCAAATACACATTTCATAGGTAAATTTAATTTGGAAGTGCATCTATAGAGATTATACGCTACGTTTTTCACATGTTTTCTTTAAAGGCAAATTTTTTTTGTTGGTTTACTTACTCGAAAACATGTTTTAATCTGCCTCAATTGCAAAGAAGACAATCTAAGAGTTTGGTTGCGTGATCAATGGTATATTCATAAATCTCCAGTGAAAATCTTTAAATGGAAAACTTACTTAAGAGCTAATGCATATTTGTCTATTGCACACGTCTATATATTTTTTGCATGTCTTCTAATTCATATTTTTTCGAAGGCTTTGTTATTCTCTGTTGCTAACCTTATTAGAACACCACTAAAACTTGATGAATCAACTGTATCCATTAGCAGACGTAGTTATGACCTCTTAAAGACTCTTCCCCAAAGGATTTGGATAGGGTGCAATGAGAACAGTTTTTGGCAGAGTAATGATTATTAAAAAGTTCCAGATTACAACAATTATTATGCAAGACAGGGTTATAATGATGCTGATCATTATAAGAAAAATATTAATTCGTTGCAATTTTATTAGTGACAAATCACTTTTTGGCCCTAAAATGTACATTTTGTGGAAAAAATTATGTTTTCCACTAAAAGATAGTGTATTAGTGGTAATAAATTAAAATCGCCACTAATTTTGTCACTGTGTAAAGCGAAAAAAAAATTAGATACTTACCAAAAACACAAAATTCTAATTAGATGCAAACTTCAAATATTTTCCATCAGTATAGGTTCATTAATAACAAATATACTAGTTTTCCATAAAAAAAACATTTAAGATACACATAGTTTACCCCTCAAAATTATTTTATACTAAATAAAAAACATTTTAAGAGGATTCTCCCCAAAATACTTTCAAACCGAGTAGTCTGTAACCTCTCCCATTCATCCCCCAAATTATTCTTATCCTAATGCCTCTTCATCTTCCATTTATCCCCTAAATACATGAAGGAGATTCCAGACATACATTGGTACGCAACCTCTACTATAAATCCAGACATAAAATTTTTGTTATGTATATTTGCATATAAATACAAATATGTTTCTTGCGGGATATTTACCGATTCAAATAGGTCTGTTCCTCTATTTTCTCTCTCGCATACGATTCCCCGATTCAATGTTTTGATCGGTTCAAGTTCATTATATTTATATATTGAATAAATTTTATGTTTCACTACTTGTATTGTTGGTGAGAATATTTTATTGAGTTTTCGATCAAAAGTCTGGACCGGTTTGGGTTTGTAATTTGTATTTCGATTTTCCATTTGGTTTTAGATCTGATTCAGTGTTACATATAATTATTTCATTTCTATTTAATCCTGATTTGGGATTTTAATTTGAGATTCTATATACTTCAGGCAGTCGGTTTTGTTTTAAGATAATTTTACTTCATTTATTGTTAATGGTATTAAATTTCAATTTGGAAGATCAATATGGGTGTTTTTTATACTTGATTTGAGTCTCATTATTGGGTTTGATTTTTTCTTGTATTCAAAATTTTAGATTTCTTTTTCTCTATGTTTATAGTGGTAGTGTTGGAGGTCAATCCTAGATAGTGGTAGGTGGTGGAAGTAATTTACTATGATGGAGTTAGTCTTTGTAGGTGAAATTGTCAACTGATGGTAGTGTAAGAGTGATGGTAAGTAGTGGTAATGGCATGTGGTAGAAAAATTGGGATATTTATTCAATATTCCAATCGATTCATACAAGTTATTTGTTATTTTGTTTCTGAAAACATAACATCTCCTCACCAATGTTCTAAAACTCCAATACAAAGTGAGAGCAGCTTACAAAGTCATCTCTCCCTTTGTACTCTTGGGGTTGTCTTACTTAAGGGAAAGGAATCTACTGTAATGGTTAGAGGATTATTTGTTGAAGATAGTTCATTAATAAAATAGTGAATAGAAACGCGACCTAATTGCCATTCTTAATTATAATGGTCACAATTGTACCGTTATGAAACATCACTATAATACAAAAAATTTGTTTAAGACGCAAAACTGTAAATATTTTTAAAAAATTTGGACAGAATATCATTTGTTTACTGGACTATCCACCCTGTAAAAAAATAATCCAGTAAAAAGAATACTATCACAATTATACTCTATGAAAAAACAAAATATCAAATAAAGATCTCTCTCAATGTACACTAAATTTGTGATCAACAATTGAGGGAGTTTTTGCTAGAAGACGGACATCAAGTATTGCAAATCCTACCATCTCTGCGGCGCTGCACAAAAATAAACAAACAATCAAATAATCGATAATGAATTAAATTTTAATACTTAGTATTGATTAAAGAAAAACATGAAGTGGAGAAGAGATCAATAGACGACATATAAACGATGTACCTTGTTGTGGGTACCCATTTAAAAAATCTGCAAGAATATATCCACTTTTGATGCCTGACCATCGACTCCCAATCCTAATAAAGGTTGTGAAATGGTTAGAAGTTGAAATAGAATCTTTACATGTATAAAGATAGTGCATAAAAATAATAGTTCTTGTTTTTCTTTCTTATTTGCGATTTTCCATGGAATAAGAAAAAAATTTAGAGAAAGGAAGGAAAAGATGGTAAACAAAATATTTTGAAGTTGAAATTCCATTTGTGGTGTGTTTGATTATAGTTTGGATGTGTTTATTTAGCTCAAATCAACAGATATGACCAGGAATTATTTTCTTATGGGTGGAGGTTGGAAAAAGGAAAAAGTAAATCTTTATTAATTTTGGCTTAAGGGTGGGTGGGAAAAAGATCATGAAAATCAGACATGTTCATTCAATGTTCAAGACCTATTGATCTTTCCAAAAATTGAGAACTTTTTCACTAATTATAAAGACATGTTATAGGCTTATGGAAATCATAACGTGTTGTTATATACCAACATTTGGATTACCTACGCAGTTTATATACCATATTTGGATCAGTTATGCTGTTAAAAAATGCATTCAAAAAATAAAGATATGGATCAGTAGTAGTAGTAGTAGTTATAAAACACTCTGTCAAAAAATACATATTTGGACCTGTAGTAGTTATATACAATCAACTAGAATAACAATTGCAACTTAAATAAACAGTGTCCACTCCACAAAAATTCATATTCTTAGCTTTAATTATGTATCCACTTATCTTGCGTTCTTGCTGCTGTTGACTACATTTAACAACTAAATTTAATAGTGATTGTCCATTTAATATGTACTAACTCAATAGTCAAGTGATCATTCAGTTCCCCAACCTTCGTTGTCAACGTTGTTCTAAATCCTCCTCGGTGAGTTTTGAAGGCTATCAACAGTATAGTTGTTGTATGGGTAATTATGCAAGAGATGAACTGGGGACATGTTGTGCATCGATGTTGTTGACCTAATTGAGAATGGAGAGGTCTTCCCCGAGTGTTGGCCTTGTTTTGTGTGTTTTCTAGCTGCGTGGTCCTAGTTTTTTTAGATTTGTTGCCCCTTTATCACTAAAGATTATTGGTGTCATTGTTGTGCCCATATGTGCAAAAATAAATAAACATGTATAAATTAGAAACACGTCATTACAAAGTCAAGATCTCTTCAATGCGATCAAGGACAAAGAATAACGGTTGGTTTGAATATCATACTTGTTTTGAAGTGACATAAGGGTCACATGAGGAGAACTATAACTTTTCCAATTGATTTTAAATAAATTTGGAGAAAATAAAATAAACTCAAAATAACCACCCATAATTCCTATTTGGTTGCCAAAGACGTAACCGAATACGTTACTTATGCGTATGAAACTCTTAGAACTCTTTAAATCACCTGAACAACTTATCGTCTCCCATGGGTTATAAATAAATAATGGTAAGTATTTGTTGTGTGGGCGTGTGGGCCGGTGGGGGAGATACACATTATTCCGAATTACCAACAAAATTAAAAATAAGCAATCAACTTAAAAACCTAATTCAAAAACAACATTTAATAATACAACCATTATTTAAACCCTCAATAGCAGGATTTGAACCTGCAAGCATAACACACACCATACATTGACAACCAACAACATATAAAAGGCATATATATATAAATTGGAAGATGCTTTGTGTCATTTCTTTTTCAACTACTATAATACATGATGATCAAATTTAGGTTGTTTGTAGAAGCTTTGATCCTCTCCGGATGTAACAATGGTAGTTGAGTCCCCTATTCCAACCTCACTCGCCATCTCTAAGAAGTAACCATGCTTGCAAAATCAAATTGTTCGCCTTCTCAACAATTTATAGGATGAAATTCACAATAGTGTCTAAAGTTAATTTAGGGTGAAAAGCAGTCGCTAGCAAGTTCCCCTGCTTAACGTCCACAATAACTTTCTTATCAAACCCTGCTTCTTCCTGAAGCATGAAAGTAAGTGTAAAATAATGGGTCCACCATGGCCGTGAATCACTTATTTTCAAACTATTATACATATATTGAGCCAATAAATTAAAATCAATAATAAGAACAGATCAGGAATGGTTCACTATCAATTCACAACTTAATTTTGGAGATACAAAATGCAACCAAACCGAGAATCCCCCCTTCATGAATAGAAAAATAAATTCAACTTTGCAAATCCCAAGCAAACATTTAAAGAAATTGACATTGATCTTTACCTGTAGATCCACTCAGCACAATCGCAAAATGAACGTATACCAGTGGCATATCTACGAATCAGTAATATACACACAATATTTGTAATAAATTCAACTATGTAAATCCCAAGCAAACATTTAAACAAATTGACATTGATCTTTACCCGTAGTTCCACTCAGGATAATCGCAAAATGATCGTATACCTAGCTACAAATTAGTAATGTACACACAATATTTTTAATAAATGAGTAACATACAATAACAAATCAGGTATATATGTAATAAATCAGGTATACTTACAGATCTGTAAAAAGTTGCAACTATGGCTGAGTTTTTGAGTTATGTACATAAAAAAAACATGAACTCATGGTTGAGTTGTGACGGGAGATGTGTGAGATGTGAGGAAGGTTGATTCAAAAAAAAAAAAACTAAACAAAAGGATTAGGGAGACGGGAGATTTCCTCTGTGTGTGTGTGAGAGAGAGAGAGAGATCTGTGCATGTGAGATCTGTGTGTGTGTGTGTGTGTGTGTGTGAGAGAGAGAGAGAGAGATAAATATGTGCGTGTGTGAGATATGTGCATGTGCGTGTGCGTGCGCATGTGTGTGAGATCTGTACGTGACTGGGAGTGGGGGAGGGGGTGAGGAAAATTACCTGTAGGTGGAGGGGGAGAAGATGAGGATGAGGGAGATGGGAGAGGGAGAGAGAAATAGAGTCGAATTAGCAGGGGAGGAGACGAGTGAGGCTAGGGTTAATCGTCGGGGATAAAGCGTGTTTTGTTCAATTGTGCCATGTCACAATGCTTAATTATAACATGGCACATTCTCACCCCCTTAGATCGTCCCAAATCATTAGATCTCAGTCGTTGATATTTTGGAGGAGTAAAACATCGTCCTCTCATATTATATAGATATGGATATTTATATGTATTTGTGAGTGATCATATGGGTAGTATTTCAACATGCAAAACAACTCATATGCAAAACCACACCCAAAACATATCTCCGCTCAACAAAGGCCCCACTATATTCATTTAATTATTCCCTAGATCATATATGGTTTGCTTTGTCTCAAACAAATTCTCATTTTTTTTATTCTTTGTCCCACATTACCTTTTTCTAATTTCTACTTTTAGACCTATATTTTATGATCAATTTATCTTCTTTCATACCTCTTCTCACCTTTAAAAATAGGAGCTTAGAAAGATTGGAGGGCGCCAATTTCCGGACAATGTAGAATAATTTTAAGAGCTCCATTTTTTAAGCTCATTTTTGGTTCATCTCTAGTGTATTTTTAGTAGAAGTATTGTATAAATAATTTATTTCTTCTTTTAAATTTTTTAGTGAATTGGATGTGATTAAAAATATATCGTGAAACACAATTTAGGAGTTGAGTGATATTTTTAGTGTTGTAAAATTCAGAATTATGGGTGTGATTATTGTTCATGTTTGGAAAGATAATATCAAACTCATGGATCCTTAGTTTAATTAATTTCTCTCATTCTGTTTTATTTATTATGCCTCTTAATGTGACATTATTACATTTCATATGTAATAATACCAAATTGGGAGGCTAAATACTACATTCAAGAAGTGAGCTGAACCCCTTAACGTAATTTTTTTTTAATTTTCAATTTGTTTATTTATTAAGCCCCTTTGAATATTAATATTGAAAATTTTCAATTTATATTTACACCTCGAGCGAGCTTCAATTAATTCTGAGAGAAAATCGTAAATTTCGATTACAATATATATTTATTAATTAAACTTGAGATAGGAATTTTTTTATTAATATTGTAAATCAAAATTCTCAACTCTAAAACTTAATTTTTAATGATTTAAAATACTTTTAGTAAATTTTTCCTACCAGATGATTTGTTAGAAAATGTTTAAATTTAATTTTTATAGACTTGGTGAAATTTTAATATTAATCTTTTAAAAAGACTATATGTAACTTCACATTTGCAACGAGACTTCATCTGTGAAGTTATATATATCGTGGGGTATTTCAGATAAATAAACCATTTAATAAAAATAAATAGGCTAAGTGGTGAATTTTAATTTCTTGAATTATCTCATAATTATTTATTCCTCCCATTTTAGCTCACTTTATCATTTTATTTATTTATTAATATAGTTTAAATTACATAACATCATTAGTTGAAATATAAATATCCCTTTAACATTTGTTTTAAAAACCGATAATATAGTTTCCACTTTGCTCTTGTGCCCGTTAATGCATGAAGATTCATCCCCTACCTTTCCGTCACCACTGGGCGATGATACTACTGGTCACCTTAATTTCACCATGATGTTGAACCATGAATCCTGGCTTGTTTTGCTGCATCTCTTCTTATAAAACTCACCTGATATTTTTGATTCCTGTCTAAAGATAATATTCAGCCAGAAAACCTCTCCCTTTTGGAAGTAGGCAGTTTGTGGTTTGCCCCTGCCTCATTCATAAAATATGAAGAAAAAATTACTACCAACTCCCTCTTTAAAGGGTTGAAAATTTTTCTCCCCATCTCGTAAGAAACTTATATTATTTTATTCATTTCCTTAAAGCATCCGTAGTGAGGGAAGTTTTTATCATGTATCTTTGCAAATCAAAAAGATCACTATAACTTTCTTTGCAATGAGGAGTGGTAGTGGGGAAAGGTTAAGTTCGAGATTCAAAGTTACTACGAACTATATTAGTTCGTAGGAAGTTCTTACGACCTATATTAGTTTGTAGGAAGTTCTTACGAATTAATATAGTTCATAGGAACCCAAATAAATAATAAAAATTAGTATTTGTATTCTCTACGAACTTCTAAAGTTGTTATGAATTCCTACGAACAAATGAAGTTTGTAGAAAGTTTTACAAATTCAGTTGCCCTTCAGTAAAACTGGAGAACCTCTACCTTTTTTATGCGAAATTTGTTAACTTTTGTCCACCACTGCAAACCTTTTAATTTGTTACTTTAACCGTCCGTGTATCCTTTACTTCCATTATTGTGGAAGCTCTTAGAAGCAACTCATGGATATATACTCATGTAAGACAATTTAGAGATAGTCGATGAAGAGGGAAGTAAAAAACTACACTTGGACATCTCTTTTACAATTGCTTCAAAGAAACTGCCATTATAACTAGTCGATTCATACTGTAATTAGATACATGGAAAATTAACTAAAATTGACAATGCAATATAAACATTATGAATAAATGGGGTTTTGTACCAAGTGTTCGAGTGACATTTGGGCTATGGCGCATAAAATATTCTCACGACATTCCAAATATAGTGAACACCCTTCTCTAGAGTTACAGTTGTTTTCTATTTGAACAAAATACAAAAAGACACGCCTATGTGATGTATTTGTATATTTATTTCAATCCTAGTTACATGTGTCCCTCCTCCCAACAGTCTTATTTGAATATTTCATTCACTGAGTTAAGTTTCGTTTGACCCATGCATTGTTAAGGAAGGCATATTAAAATCCTAAGGCCTATGTATTTATAACCGCCTCCATTATTTGTTTAAGATTGGGGATTGGTGGTGAAATTCCAACCCGATGACCAGAGGTGACGCGAGATGTGCCTAACACCCGATAGCATGTACGAGATTTGCATACAATAGGACCAAACTATGAGGATACTAAGTATATATATGGGTAGTGAGTGATATGTGTATATATCTTGAAAATGTGTGACTATCTATTCAGAGTATTGATGCCATATTTAGTATATTCATATAGACGAGGGTTATATATATTATACAAATCATAATAGTGTGTTTAACTTACAACAGAGAGTTTATTGGGCTAGTGTAGGTAACTATTATGTCTAGTGGGATCAAGTAAATACTAGATATGATAAATAAATGCGATAGTTGTGCGTTGTAGATGAGGGGTGAGGATTTCTTCAAGAGAGTGCGATCATGAAATAAATTATGAACACTATATCTGATATGAACACTATATCCTAAAATCGAGACACAAAAATCTTGTCCCTATCAGACACAATATCTAATGGCATCCATGCAGTCTCACTATCTCAATAATGAAAATTTGGGCATACTATCCCGTTGTATAATCCCTCCGAACTGGTAGAAAATGAGCTACCTTGGTCAACTAATCCACTATCACCCATATGAAATCGTGACCCCTCTGTGAAGTAGGCAACCCTGTTATAAAATCCATGAAAATGCACTCCCATTTCCACATTGGAATCTCTAATGGTTATAGATCGCCTACTGGCTTCTGATGATCCACCTTCACCAACTGACAAGTGGTACAACTCGAGATAAACTCGTTAATGTACTCCTCATCCCACTCAACCATTACCATCGTCACATATCTTGTTACTTCTTATCCCCTCAAGGAAGTACCACAAAATGTGACCCATGTGACTCTTCCATCACATCGTGTCACAAATCATCCCCCTCTGGGACAATTAACCTCCCGTTGAATCTTAAACCTCTCTCTGAACTCATAAAATATGACATTGCTCCCCTGACTAAATTATCTGATCCGATCCTGACAGATTGAATCTGATGCCTAGGCCTCTACCACCCTCGTGACAATTTGGGAGGTGACGGACATAACCGACATAAATGATCTGGCAATCGAGTACTGATGTCCCAACTCCTTCCATTTTTCCTTCAAAATTTCAGCTACATCTCCCACTGGTTTGTGGCTCAATGCATCTGCCATCACGATAGCCTTTCTCGGGTGATACTGGATGTCAAGCTAATAATCTTTCATAAATTTCAGCCAGTTAAGATGACGCATATTCACCTCTCTCTGAGTGAACAAGTACTACAGTGACTTATGATCTGTGAACAGGAAAAATCTCTCCCCTAGCAGATCATATCTTCCAATTCATAATGCGAACATGATTGTCCCTAACTCCAAGTGATGGTTGGGTTAATTTCTCTCTTGAGGGTTAAGCTTGCGGGAAGCATAAGCGATTGCTTGATCATCCTGTTGTAGCACACCCCCAAGGTCCTTGTTTCGAAAGCTTCAATAAAAACATATACTCCACTCCTGCCCTGGGTAGTGCGAGTACGTGTGATGAAGTCAACTTATCCTTTAGCTCATCGAAAGCCAATTAACATGTGTCATCCCAGAATAATGGTGCGCCTTTGTGAGTCAAATTAGTCAACGAACTCGTAATCTTTAAAAATCCCCAAATAAACAATCTTTATTACCCTGTTAACCCCAATAAACTGCGCACCTCAGTCGGTGTCGTGGGCGATCCCCACTCCCTCATCACTGACACTTTGGTAGGTTCCAATGATATCCTCCGGCAGATACGATATGACCCAAAAACTGAACCTCACGCAGGCAAAACTAAAATTTCTCCAATTTAGCGTACAATTGGTGTTCATACAATGCCTTTATAACATGACGTAAATGCTCGGAATGATCATCCTCAGTCTGAGAATACACCAGGATGTCGTCAATCATGATAATGAAAAACTGATCTAAGAACTCTCTCAATACCCAATTCATCAAGTCCATAAACATAGCTGGAATGTTGGTTAGCCCAAATGGAATAACCCGAAACTCGTAAGACCCTCATCATAAAGGCAGTAATAGATACATCTTACGCGTGGATGCGCAACTAATGATATCACGATTCAAGTTTACCTTAGAGAAGTAGGCAACTCCTCTAAACAAGTCAAATAAGCCATTAATTTTGGGCAATGGATACTTATTCTATATCGTGACCTTATTCAACTACCGATAATACACATATAATCGTAAACAACCATCCCTTTTCTTCCCAAACAACACTAGGGAACCCCAAGGCAAAGTACTCTGACAAATAAAGCCCTACCCAAGCAGCTGCTCAATTTGATCCCGTAGCTCCCTCATCTCCATAGGAGCCAAATGATAAGGCATACGAGCTATCGACCGAGTGTTCGATGCTAAATCAATAACAAACTCTATCTTTCTGCTAGGTGTAAATCCCAAAATCTCCTAAAACACATTGGCCAACTCACACACAACTTGTATCGAATCTAGGGAAATTGTTAATCCCTGAGAGGTTTCCTCCTCTATGTAATATAAATGAGTCGACAATCCTCCTTAGGGACGATACATAGACACTAAGAACATCACCTGGACAGGTATCATAAACACTATGCTCCTACTATAATAGTCAATAAAGGGCCTGTACGCTACTAGCCAATTTATGTCAATAATGGCGTCATACACTGACATATCTAATACAAGCATATCGGCAAGAAAAAACTAATCTCCCAATACCTATACTCACACCCTAACAAATAACGAAGAGAGTGTCCTGCTACCCAGTGGTCAATCCACACACATGACTGTACAATCGACCGTATCTAGCAGTCCGACAGCTCATGCAAATCTAGTGGCTATGAACGAGTGTGAAGCCCCAGTGTCAAATAAAATTCACCCCAAAATCCCATGTATAAGAAACATGGCTTCAAGTGCGGGTGGAGCCTATGGAACTGTAGTTGGTAGATGTTATATACATGCCCATACTATAAGTTCCCCTGCTGAAGTGGGGCTATTAGAACGATCAGTGCTGCAAGCAAAGTTGGTATTGGTGTTGGTGCTGGAAGGGCGGTATGTAAAATAGGCCTCTAAGCTCCTGGAGAGTGCGATGTTGTTTCTGAACGTTGCCCTTATCAAGGAAATCCTGACATTTATGGTCAGTCTTTCCATATATGAAACACCTTCCTGTAAAATTTTCTCCTCTCTAGCCCTGTTGGCATCATCCCTGCTGACGATTACCAGCTTTTCCCTTGCCCTTCTGGCCCCCCTTAAAATGTTTTGGGTCGATTTCCCCGATGGACATTCCTAAATCCACCTTGTCCCTATCTATAATCTCTCAAATGAAATTATTTAGTATAATCCCCCGTGATGGGAACCCTACTCACGCTAGATCAACTGACTCTGAGTCGTCTGTACCCCACTGGTACTGTTACCCCCTATACTACCCTGCAGACTGGACTCTTTTGAGCGTTTATTTCCTTTATCATGGAAGTGGTGGTACTGACAGTGTAGTACATCAGCATTCAACATATTTTGTATATGTCTTCAAGGATGGGTTACCAAATAAATATTGTCGGATCCCCCAGGTAAGACCGTCCATAAACAACAATATCTTCTTCTCTTTCGTAACAAATGTTGTCGGATCCTCTAGGTAAGACCGTCCACAAACACCTCATCGGGGACAAAGTTTGACAACCTGGTAAATTCTTCTTCATAGTCTGCTATAGTTCTCCCCTCCTATGACACATCTATGATTTTTCACCTCGTCCTAGTCTGACCGGCGGATGGGAAGTATTTTCTATCAAACCCCTCCCAGAACTCCTGAATCGTCATGGTGTCTCTCTCCTGTGTGGTGGTAAGAGACTCCCCCACTGTAAGGCCACCCCCACAAGCTTACAGGGAGATATTATATGTCTTTGTATGTCTCTACACTTATCCATCCTCAAATGCCTCTACATATCCTTCTTCGATTGGCACGCTGCAACGACATCGGAGCTCCCCTAAAACTATGGAGGATGTGCCTTCTGAAAGGAATCTTGGACTCGCTCTCAGGAAGAAGAAAATGTGTGTACAAGGGTTGGAGCTGAATCTTGAGGCTAGGGTGGCTCCTGTGGTTCCTGCTGGGCAAATATAGTCACTGTTGCATTAAACGCCTGTGCCACAATTGCGGTAACCTCAGCAACATCCATAGTCCCTGGGGCCTGAGCTACCTGAGGTTCAGGTTATGCCTCTGGGGTAGCTCATGGTGCACATCGAGGAGGCATCTGTAATGAAAAATAATATTCCATTAGTCCACAATTCAATATGTCTAAAATTATCTGAAGACGTAAATGTGTAATAAAGAATACAAGAGTGTTAATAGTAGGGATCTACATCAAAGAATGATATGCTGAAAATGGTAGTAAGCCACACAGATCCTATAGAAACTGGAACCTGATGCTCTGATACCATCTGTGATACCCTGCCTATTCTAATCCTCGGTGATCAGTCGATTACTAAATTAAACCGGAATCATTAAATGTTTCATTCTTAGCATCACTATCGAAATTCAATTAATTACTAATACCCTAATGCCCACGTGTTAAAATTAAAATTCTTGTTATTAACATGCAATTGCTATAAACTAAATAAATCACATTCACCATTATTACACACATAGTAATGAACGATGAGATAAAGAAATAAATAAATTTCTCAGGAATAACACTCCATCATCTATAAATAAAATCTAAATCCAATGCTAGAAATAAAATAAAAGTATATAATGTCTCAATAAAAACCATCGATTAAGAAGGGGGCGACATGCGCAACTGGAATAAATAAAATGAGAAATAGGAAGTGAAAGATATGGATACGTATAATACCAAGGTCCTTCCACTTCCACAACCGCTGCAGTACGACAAGTGAAGGAACTCCTAAGTATGGCGTCCCCGTGACTAGGCACCTAAAATGTTTTTACAAAATGGAATTGAAATGGGTCAAAGCCTAATTAAAACAGTTTGAAAACAATTTAGAAATTATTCAAAATGCATTAAAGTGTACATATTAGATACACATTAGGTCCTCATTCTCTCACTTGATATCCTCACCTCTGATCTATTACGCACGCCTAATGTACTCTTTAAACACACCTAGTTATGCTACCCAGCCTAACCAGTTTGACTTAAACTTTTTCCCTCCTAATAATTTATTGGGCCCACCCATATTTCCCATACAATACGATATTATATTATCAATAGCTTCGGTTTATTATGAGGCACTATTTTATGATTAAGTTCCCCCATACTTAGAGTGATTCGAATATCACTATCTTTCTTATCTATTATTACACTCATAGTAGAATCAATAACACGTATATGTATTATCATCACTCTTATAACATATATGAATACAACATCCCTAGGTGGAGATCTGTGATGCGTCCTGATAGCGCGCGAGAAGTGTGGTAGCATAAGGTCATAGTCATTATTTTCTGTCTCGCCCCGACTATACAAAAACCTAAATTACTACTACACTTGCGTGGCAAGTCTAGCGGTAAGTCGGGTATCAAGAATCCACTGGGACGAGTGGCTAGAATTCAATTGATTTAATATTCCGAAATAAAAGGGAAAAAGGTGATTACAAAATAAAAGGGAAAATATGCATAAAAGGACAAGATTAATCTAGGCAAGGGTATTGAAACTAGATTATGAAAGCGAGTAAAACTATAGGTTGCGTTGCATATCCCTCACCCGAGTTAATTTGTATAAAAAGGTTACATGGGTCGACGAGTTATTATAAATCCGTCTCGTTTCGACAGTTAATTGAACCAAGGGTTCTCACGCCCCTAAATCTGCATAAAATCCTAATATGATTTTGGCGTCAACAAATATCCCGAAAATTACGCACGAAAGGTCATAAGCACGGGACATACATGATATGCCCCATCAAATCTCCTAGGCGTAATAACTAGGACAACGCACCCAAAATAAACCCGTTAACACCATCACCAAAGCAAAGCAACGCGTTAACCCGAGTGAGTTCCATTCAAACACAACCTAATTTAAATTACCTCGAAAGCATGTTAAAAACACGGTAAATGAAAGCGATTAAATTAACGCGATAAATCTACACTTGAAAGTGTGTAAAGAAAGCATGTGAATATAATTAACAAAGCATGGAAATTACACTACAAAGCAAGAAATAATGAAATACAACTATATTAATGGAGATGGAAGATGGTAGCACAAATTACACAACAAATGGAGTGTCAATCCAAGAAGCAATGAGCTTCCAAACCCCCAAAACCCTAAGCTATATAACCTAAAATCGTTTATATATTTGTTCATTACATCAAAATTTCTTTATATAGTAAGTTGGAATTAAACTATAAAAGAAATGAGAAAATAAAAGAAATGCCAAAATATCTCCTGAAAATAGGGGAGCGATCGATCAAGGCAAAATTTCGGTTGTACCGAAGGATCGATCGATCGATCGATCAAGAAGGGGTGAGCCAAGCAGCAGCACACTGCATTCCTTTTCTTCCCTTTTCTCCTCCTCTTTTGATTTCCTTGTTTTTCCCTCTACTGAAATCGTCGTAACTTCTTCATACGGACTCAGAATCGCCCACCGTTCATGGACACATGAAGCTAGCGAGGAGGGTTACAACTTCCGTGAAGATGTTGGGACAGGTGCCCAAGCTGCGAAAAGACTAACATTCCCTTGAACATGCAATTGTGTACGAAAATCGAGCGGAACACGTCCGAACTTCACACTTAGCATCCAATTACCTGCAAATGATCAATTAACCCCTACAAAACATGTTAACGTAGAAATCCGAGGTTTCCTGGTTAACGAGCATAAATATAGGGTCTAAGATACCCGAGGGGGCTAAAATGCATAGGTTCGGAGGAAGAAATACGTAATATTTGTGTATCATCACACCCCCTAACTTACACATTGCTAGTCCCTAGCAATGAAATAGGATGCAACAAGAAATACAAGAAAACCAAAAGCAGGAGATAGTACAAAAGTATGGTATGAAAGCAAAAGGCCACTTTCGCGGTCTATTCGATTGCATTTAGCGTATGCAATAAGCCGTTAAACCCCTAGGTCACCCTAGTTGATGAGTGTAGTCTCATGAGGATTTTCAGGGATGATACCTACAAGCATCACATGGTTTCATCAAAATATGCCCAACCCAACATGCGACAAGCCTAAAATTGGTGAAAAAGATTTCATACGCATTATTAGCAAAGTGAATGAATTCAAACAAAAGTTCAAATCATTAACATTGTAGAATGCACCTCATAGAATTGAAACTTTAAAATGTGGGAGGGGGAACAATCACATGCAAAGTGTGATTCGGCAAAAACTTATATAAATCGGATACTAAATAAAGCAAGCATATATTCAATCCTCACGTGCATTACACTCATCAAGTAAATTCACTCAAAAAAAGGAGGTAACACATGGAACATGCGGGCATAAAGAGTAAATGTAAATGGACACTAGGCCGCGCACATGTCATAAATGACGAACGCTATATATAAACTGAAAATTTGTAATCTCAATGAAGGATACTGTACACTAAAAGAGGCGAAATGGATTTTCAAAAATTATCACAACTATTATGACTTTTAAATTACATCAACCTAAGATCACATAGGACTTTAATAGGGATGTAATGTAGGCTAGGCTAGGGTACAAAACGAAGGAATGTATGTATGGATTCAAAGTGTTCGGAATGAAAACTCGGGACAATGGGAAAATGCGAGAAATATCAAAATTGGAAAACATGTTCCAAAATATCATTACATATATCATCGGGGAGAGAAATCAAAGCTTATTGAACACTATACAACATTTACAACTTTCTCTTTATTTTCTTTTCTTCTTTTTCTCATGTTTTCTTTTTCTTTTTGCTTTCTCTTTTTCATCTCTTTTTTCCCATATCTTTTCATTTATTTTTTCACTCTCATTCACTAAATTGCAACCACAATACACAACATCAGTCAATCCCAAGTAACATTCCAAACAAACGTATGTATGGTAACTCCAATTTGGAGTTGGTTATGGGATTCGGGGTTATGAAACGAAAGGCTATTATTTAGTCTCAAAGAGGTTAACGAGGGTAAACATATAAGGGTGAGGTCAAGGCTAGTATGGGTGATATAACAAAGAGTGCCTATGATCATTTCAAAAAGTTTACGCAATTCTCGAATCGAAACAATATATGAAAATCATGATCAAGTAACACATTTCAAGTATGAAAGAATAGAGAGATTACCAATAAATTCAACGTTTTCAATGAGAAAAGAATAGTGTATACCCTCACAAATGAAGAAAGGTACAAAGCTTACTCGGTGTAAGTATATACAATGCAACAAAAGATTGCCGAGTTATAAAAATCTTAAACAAAATCAATATAACGATAAAAACGCATGTGCTCATGGGATTAAAGGTTAATTCCTGAAGTTATTCATAATATCAATAATCGAGGACTAAAGTCTAATAACTTCTAAAATCGAGAACATGCATCATTGGGCTGTCTATTGGATCGGGTAATTATTGAAATTTATCTTCACGAAAAAAGGCAAAATGCCCAAAAAAGGAGAAAAAAGAAAGAAAATCTTTTTGAAATTTTAATTTTTTCTAAGAAAAATGTACTAAGTAACTAATATGTGAGAAAAAACGTGGACAAAATATGAAATGGATAGAATATCCCACACCCCTAACTTTAAACCTGACATTGCCCTCAATGTGAATTAAGAACCATGTTAAAGAGAGGAAAAGAGCGATATTACCTGAAATTGAGCGATCTCCGTAAGATCAAGTCCAAGGAATCTACAAAACAAGTTAGTACCGAGCATAGAAAAAAAAAGTTAACTAATTACACTAAACTAAAATGAAAAGAAAGAAAAAAAAAAGAAAGCTAACTATATACAACCTACTATTTACGCCTCACACTAACTATACACTAGAACTCTAAATAGTTGAGGGTCCACCGTAAAAATAATTTGACTTTGTAGGATAACCGGTATACCCACACATACAATCATGCCCTCCGAAAAAGATGGATTCCATTTGAACAACGAAAGGCATGTGTAAGGCGTAAGAAAGGAACCATCGCCAATTAAAAGTTTTGGTGGGACGATAGGGGGTTTGGATTGAACGGGTGACAAAAACAAGTGGGGACCAAGAAAAACAGAATATCCTCCCAATGATTTTGAAATTGAAATGGGAGGCGACGCACACAAAGGCACGGATGCGATCGTGGAGGGCGACTTGAGCAAGTACTCCTCATCTCGGCGAACACCGAATCATCTGGTACTTGTGATGGTGTGATAATAGAGAATGAAAATGGGGATGAAAGAAATTCAAACTCATGAGATGAATCATCACCACATGAAGTTTGAGTTTCAAAGGAAATAATATATTTTTCAATGAAATGTTCTTCTTTGGGGGCCAAAGAAGAAATCATTTCATTGCAAATCGATATTATGTCATTATGATCCTCACTTTCAATATCTATTACGATATGGGCAAAGTCTAGAATACTTCGTTCCAAAGTAGGCACAAGTACCTCATTTGGTTCAAAACATTCCGCGACTTCGAAAGTCTCGGAAGAAAAATCGTCGTCGGACTCAAATAATAAATCCAATTCATGTTCCCACGAATGATTTTCTTCCCGATAACGAGTTTCAATTTTCTCATTTTCATAAATATGCAAACCGTCACCGAATGTCATGGTCCGAGGTGCGGATGCATGAAAATGGGAACTTTGAAAGTTGCCATCGGACTTAAAAGAAACCTCATTATGATAGGAATTTTGAAAACTATTGCAATCATTTCAAAATTCCTATTATAAGGAGGTAAAGGCCCAAAATCATTATCATCATCATCAAAATTCCAAGAACCTAAGTTTTGACTTTCGTTATACTCGCCCAAAGTCATATTTGAATTTGTTATACTTTGGGATTCTAAGTATTCACCGAAAGTCATAGACTTGCGGGAATTTTGAGGATTATAACAACGATTACCGAAAGAATTGGAATAAGACATGGTTACCCAAAAAATGGCTCGAAGTGGCGGATTCCACAAAGTAAGTGCGTGCGGGAAAAATTCGAGCGTTTCTAAGTGCTCAAATGTGGAAGTCCTGCAAAATATTAGTAAATAGTACAAATAGAAAGAAAATACTATGAAATACTAAATAAAATAAGGTATAAAACGAACTAGTCCCTGGCAACGACGCCATTTTGATAGCGCGCGAGAACTGTGGTTGCGTAAGGCCACAGTCATTGTTATCTGTCTCGTCGCGACTATACACAAACCTAAATTACTACTACACTTGCGGGGTAAGTCTAGCGGTAGGTTGGGTATCGAGAATCCACTGGGACAAGTTGCTAGAATTCAATTGATTTAATATTCTGAAATAAAAGGTAAAAAGGTGATTACAAACTAAAAAGGAAAATATGCATAAAAGGGAAAGATTAATCTAGGCAAGGGTATTGAAACTAGATTATGAAAGCGAGTAAAACTATAGGTTACATCGAATATCCCTCACCCGAGTTAATCTGTATAAAATTGTTACATTGGGTGACGAGTAATTACAAATGCATCTCGTTTCGACAGTTAATTGAACCAAGGGTTGTCACGCCTATAAATCCGCTTAAAAGCCTAATATGCTTTTGGCGTAAATAAATATCCCGAAAATTATGCACGAAAGGTCGTAAGCACGGGACATACATGATATGTCCCGTAAAATCTCCTAATCGTTATAACTAGGACAACGCACCCGAAATAAACCCGTAAACACCATCACCAAAGCAAAGCAAGGCGTTAACCCGAGTGAGTTCCATTCAAACACAACCTAATTTAAATTACCTAGAAAGCATGTTAAAAACGAGGTAAATGAAAGCGAGTAAATAAACGTGATCAATCTACACTAGAAAGTATGTAAGGAAAGCATGTGAATATAATTAACAAAGCATGGAAATTACACTACAAAGAAAGAATAATGAAATACAACTATATTAATGGAGATGGGAGATGGTAGCATAAATTACACAACAAATGGAGTGTCAATCCAAGAAGAAATGAAGAAATGAGCTTCCAAATCCCAAAAACCCTAAGCTATCTAACCTAAATTCGTTTATATATCATTTTATTACATCAAAATTGATTTATATAGTAAGTTGTAATAAAATTAGAAAAGAAAAGAGAAAAGAAAAGAAATGCCAAAATATCTCCTGAAAATAGGGGATCGATCGATCGACAAAAAGGGTCGATCGATTAGTCAAGGCAAAATTTTGGTTGTACCGAAGGATCGATCGATCGATCAAGTAGGGGTGAGCCAAGCAGCAGCACACTACATTACTTTTCTTCCCTTTTCTCCTGCTCTTTTGATTTCCTTATTTTTTCCTCCGCTGAAATCGTCGTAACTTCTTCATATGGACTCGGAATCGTGCACCGTTCATGGCCACCCGAAGCTAGTGAGGAGCGATACAACTTTTGTGAAGATGTTGGGCCAGGTGCCCAAGATGTGAAAAGACTCAAATGCCCTTGAACGTGGGATTGTGTAAAAAAATAGAGCGGAACGTGTTTGAACTTCACACTTAGCATCCAATTACCTACAAAAGCTCAATTAACCCCTGCAAAAGATGTTAACATAGAAATCTGTGGTTGTCTAGTTAACAACCATAAATATAGAGAATAAGATACCCGAGGGGGCAAAAATGCGTAGGTTCAGAGGAAGAAATACGCAATATTTGCGTATCATCACGGCCATACTCTGTTATCCAGTCCGGGTACATCATATACTAAATAAGGACATCAGTTCGGCTATCATCCTCCAACCATAAATCAAATCTCACATATTGGAGGCGAACATAGTTTCAAGTCTATGTTTCATGCACGCCCCAAATGTGCCCAATTTATCCTTGAAACCGTCATACACTCACTGGTACCTAGGTTCCATGCTCTGGAAAACAAGTCAAAATCACCTCCCCCCCTCCCCCCCCAAACGGTCTCATCGGGATAAAGTTGTCCAGAAAGAGGAAACCTCTCGTGATAGCAAGTAGCCTAGGTATGATTACACATAATAATTCAAACAATTGGTATTCACACCACCTATATATGCATATATATTAACTATAGGTATTCACTTAACCTATAATAGATATCATGTACGTAGTATGATAATTCTCGAATATTCTACACATCATTAATTTACCATAATATTTCTCACCATCTAACCCTAAGTGTTTCCCAATACTCAAAGGATTACAAATTTTCCCTGAAATCAATTCAGTAGATAGCTCACTCGTACCCCACTGGTCTAGGTCATACATTCCCTTGATTTCCCATGACACAATATCATTATCCCAATTAGGTTTTATTACCCAATTAAACCCAATTAAAGTATCTCATATTTTATTTTAAAAAATTCCTTCCAAAAGTTCAACTGATCATTTTCCATGAATTATAAACAAAAAACGGGAAAACAATAGTAATTTGGGAAACCGAATCGATTCGGCCTTACCCCGAATTGATTTTCCTTTCGAATTGATTTGGTTAAGGAGCCGAATTGATTCAGCTGTAACAGGTCTCGTCTTCTCAATTTTAACAGTTATGGGTTCTACTGTTTTTATCTCTCCAAACCTCCATGACACAATCCCAAACTCCTAACCAAACATACAAAATTAAAAGGTTTGCAATGGTGGATGAAAGTTAACAAATTCGGCATAAAAAAGGTAGAGGTTCTCGAGTTTTACTGAAGGGCAACTGAATTTGTAAAACTTCCTACGAACTTCATTTGTTCGTAGGAATTTTTATGAACTTCCGAAGTTCGCAGAAAATATAAATACTATTTTTTATTATTTATTTGGCTTCCTACGAACTATATTAATTTGTAATACCTTTCTACAAACTAATATAGGTCGTAAGAACTTCCAACGAACTAATATAGTTCGTAGGAACTTTGAATCTCAAACTTAAGCTTTCACCAATGTTGCTCCTCATTGCAACGAAAGGTATACGATCCTTTTTTATTTGAAAAGATACATGATAAGAATATCCCTCACTACGGATGCTCTAAGGAAATGAAGAAAATAATATAGGTTTCTTCCGAGATGAAGATAAATTTTTTTAACCCTTTAAAGAGGGAGTTGGTAGTAATTTTTGCTTCATATTTTGTGAATGAGGCAGGGGCAAACCACAAACTGCCTACTTCCAGAAGGGAGAGGTTTTCTCGTTGAATGTTATCTTTAGGAAAGAATCAAAGATATCAGGTGATTTTTATAAGAAGAGATGCAGTAAGACAATCCAAGATTCATGGTTCAACATCGTGGTGAAATTAAAGCGACCAGCAATATCATTGCCTAGTGGAGATGGGAATGTAAAGAATGAGTCTGAATGCATTAACCTGGACAAGAGCAAAGTGAAAACTATATTACGGGCTTTTTTAAAAAATGTTAAAGTGATATTTATACTTTAACTAATGATGTTATGAAATTTAGACTACATTGATAAATAAATAGAGGGGTTTTTACCAATTAGTCCCGTTTACTAAGTATGTAGTTAAATAGGTCCTAACATCTTTTTTTCCTCCATCAGGTCCCACGAAATAAGATTTTTGTTCCAGTAGGTCCTATTTGTAAACATACAGTGAATATTCACTGTATGTACAAATAGGACTTATTGAGAAAAAAAATATTGTAATAGGACCTATTAGGAAATATCCCATTCAAACAGGACTTAACAGGAAGATCCCTATAAATAAAATGATAAAGTGAGCGAGGAATAAATAATTATGAGATAATTCAAGAAATTGAAATTCACAACTTAGCCTATTTATTTTTATTAAATGGTTTATTTGTTAGAAAAACCCCAAGATATATATAAGTTCACAAATCTACTCTCATTGCAAATGTAAAGTTATATATAGTTTTTTTAGAAGATTAATATTAAAATTTTACCAAGTCTATCAAAATTAGATTTAAACATTTTCTAACAAATCACCCGGTAGGAAAAATTTACTAAAAGTTTTTTAAATCATTAACGATTATGTTTTAGAGTTGAGAAATTTAAACTACAATACAAATCAAAAACTTCCTATCTCTGATTTAATTAATAAATATATATGGTAAATATAAATTGTAAATTTTTTATATCAATATTCAAAGGGGCTTAATAAATAAAGAAGCTAAAAATTAAAACAATTACGTTAAGGGCTTCATCTCAATTATTGAATGCAGTATTTCAGGCTCCCAATTTGGTATTATTACGTATGAAATGTAATAATGTCAGAATAAGAGGCATAATAAATAAAACATGATAAGAGACACCAACCATCCATCTTAACACATTCTCCAATACTTGAGGAGGTAACTGATCAGTAGCGGCAATTCACTTGTTCAACAATTCACTCGTTCAACAGTTTGTTTCAAATAATTATTTTTAGTGGCAGTTATATATAGTGGGAAGTTTCTTTGTAGTGGATAGTTTTACATATGTAGTGGGTAGACTGACTGTATTCTATAATTATAAATGATAATACTCTTTGGCTAGAGAATGTTAAGTCTGTAAGCCACTTCCAAGCTAGTTCTTAAAAAATCTATATGGTATCAGAGCCACTAGGTTCAGTGCCATGCAACTCTACACCACAAAATGGGTTCTCTCTTTGTATGGGATCCCTACACCACCTCATAACCATCTATTTAGTTAAACTCAAACCCGATAACTATCTCCTTTGGAGAACCCAAATAGTATAGCTCATGAAAACCATGAAGGTGACTGATTTGATTTATCAAGAGCCACCCAATCATAAGGATGACAAAGGTAATCAAACATCTGAATACTCTCAATGGGAGGAAACATGTACCTTAGTCAGAGGATGGATCTCTGGAACCCTACATGTGGAATGTATGTTTCTCATTGTTGGGTGTGACACAACAAAACAAGCTTCAAATTGCTTGGAAGCCAACTACTTGTAATCCCCAAAAGAGAAGGAATTTCAACTGAAGCAGTAAGTTCAAAATATAAAACTTTATGGTATGTCACTTGATGAATTCATCAAGGAATTTAAAGGGATCTGTGCTGGACTAGCAGCCATTCACAAACCACTTGATGAAGATATCAAGGTAATTAGTTTTACAAAGGGTTTAGGACACAAGTATTAAATTTATTGCACTATGATGCTTGGAAAGCCACCTTATGCTTCTATATCTCAACTAATAACCTCTCTTAAGGGGTTTCATATTAGAGAAGAAATTTTGACTGACCATTCACGTTTGGAATCAAAAAAATCTATAGATCATTCTATGGCATTTTTAGCCATGCGAAAACCAAACCAAGCGTATGGAAGAGGAAGGAGCAGGCCCAATCGTGGAAGATGATTTGCTGGAAATTTTCAACAATTATTCAATCATTTCACTTCAAGAGGAAGATGATTCATACCTGTTGTTCATAACTATCCGTCTCAGTCCGGAAGACATAGCAACGGTATAATAGCGGTGCTCAACAACAACAATATGTAGCCATTTCAAGGAGCAACAACCCCGGTTAGAGGGACAACGATTCAAGAAGCTTGTCAAATTTGTGGTAAGATGAATCATAAAGCCATTACCTGCTACTACAGGTGGGAATACTCATATCAAAGTCAAAATGATCCCCCTCAAGATTTAACAACATTCAACTTTCAACCCAATATTGACAATGCAATGTATGTGGACTTAGGTGCTACCTCCCATATCACTCACTCACCAGGTAACCTATCTGATCTCACCTCTTACAAAGGACTAGATGAAGTCATTGTTGGCAATGGTACAAAACTAGGCATTACACATATAGGAGACCAACAATTGAACAAAGATATCAAATTTAAAGATGTTCTAGTAGTCCCAAATATTAAGAAGGATTTGGTCTCAGTTAGCCAATTGCTTAAAGATAATGATTGTTCATTGGAATTTACTAATGATGGATTTATTGTTAAGGACAAGAAGACTCATCTAACACTAGCAAAGGGTAATAAAAGACGTTCACTATATGTCTTTGATGAAGATAACAAGGAGGCAATGACAGCTATCACTCAAGACAAACTCAGCGATGGGATATGGCATCAAAGGCTAGGACATCCACACTCAAAATCCTTAAAACATTGAAGTGAACATAATCTTTTTAATGTTCATTATTGAAATAGAACTCATACTGTCTGTATTAGTTGTCAAATGGGGAAGATTTATAGGTTGCCTTTTCGTTTGAATTACAAAATTTCAAAAATACGACTTGAAAAGATTCATTGTGATTTGTGGGGACCAACACATGTCCCATCCTCTCAAGGAATGAGATTTTATGTTATATTTGTTGATGACTGTAGAAGATACACTTGGTTGTACCCATTGAAATCCAAATCAGAATTTGTCAAAACATTCTTAAGCTTCCACAAAATGATTGAAAAACAATTTCATGCAAAATTAAAAAAAAAATTCAATGTGATGGAGGGGAAGAATTTGCAAATAATAACTTTGTGCAATATCTTGAGAAGTTTGTAATTATAAGGCATATCTCATGTCCTTACACACTTGAGAAAAATCGTGTGGCCGAAAGAAAACACAGACATGTGGTTGAAACTGGGTTGACAATGCTATTTTATTCAAATATTCCAATGTATTTATGGGTTGAGGACTTTCTCACAACTGTGTACCTTATTAACAGATTACCCTCAACTCCACTCAAGCAAGACACGCCTTTTTTCAAGATTTATGGTGTTCATGATAATTATTCTAATTTAAGAGCATTTGGTTGTCGTTGTTTTCCTTACCTTAGAAATAATAATTAAACAAAATTATCTCCCAAATCATACCCTTGTGTGTTCATAGGCTACAATTCTTTACACAAAGGATATAGGTGCTATTTACCATCTACACACAAGGCCTTCATTTCTAGACATGTGTTTTTTTTATGAAAAGAGTTTCCCATATATAAAAACTCTTGTAAACCAATTGACAAGCACCCAAAACTGTATATTTTATACCCCGAATAGATGTACTTTAGTTGCTAATTCTCAACAATACTGGTCTTATGTGCTTAAATATTTATTTTGTAGGTCAAATTGTGCATTGCAGAGTTCAAATGCTTAAATCAAGGCAATTGTGCAAAAATGGTGTAAATACCTTGTCCCATAACCCTAACCTACCCCAACCCGAGCTTAAACCATGTCCCAAAGCCCCTGTGTGTTAGTTTGTGCCCTTTTATTAATTTTTAGATTTTTAGTTTGAGTCATTTTTATTTTTAGGATTTATTTTAGATTTATTTAGAATTTCTAAAATTTATTTTCTAATTTTTATTTAGTATAACTTTATTTTGATTTTTACTAGTTTTTAGTTTTATTTTATTAGGATTAGTTTTTGGGAATTTAGTTTTATTAGAGTTTACTTTTTTTAGGACTTTAGTTTTTAAGTTTAATAGGTTTTTAATTTTTAATTTTATATCTTTTTATTTTTAGACTTAAGAATTTATTTATTTAGTTCATTTTGTTTTAGTAGATTTTATTTTTATTTTGTTAGTTCAGTCTTTTTATTATTTTAGTTAGTTACAAATTAAACACACACACACAAACATCCTAACTAACACACTCACCCTCGCCTAATTCCCCTACACCCCCACACACCTTAACACCCTTACACAACTATTCATCATCTTCACCACTTCCCTTCAACACATCTTTTCTCTCTCCTAACCTCTAACCCAAAACCATAAACCCGGCACCATACCTCTGACCCAAACCAAATTCGGGGGAAAAACCCATCTCCGACAAGAACCTTCGTTCGGCGACCCCCAGCACCCATACCTGGGGACCCTCCTGTCCCCTCTCCTTCGGCGCACAAACCCAGCGCTAGCGGTGCTCAAACCCAGCTCCGGCTAGCGTCGGCGACACCTACCTCTGAACTCGCCGGCTACCCAACAACCCTACCAAACCCACTTAAACCCAACCTCAATCCCACCTCCGACGGCAAAACCTCCATCCCTATCCACTGGACTTCCCAATCCAACCTACTCCCCCCTCCTGTTGCACCTCCAGTGCCATGCCCCTACTCCTACCAGCTGCCGGCACACCTCCGACACCACCTCCAGCGGGAAAACCTTAACCTCTGTCCGATGACCCTCAAACCTCCATTAAACAAACCCATAATCCGAACTCATTACCCATTTCCCACATTTAACACCCAAGCCCATTTCTCCCATTTAAGCCATGATCTGCATAAACCACAAACCAACAAATACCCCCATAAGAATATCAGATTTTTATTCCCATTCACATGACATACCCAAACCACATGCACACTTATACCAATTACCAAATTTACCCCTAGCTCCATGGCACCTACTATTTAAAGAAAGTTGAAGACCTTTTTGGGGATGGAATAAAGAGTAGAGAAAACCTAGAGAGAGAATTAGATAGAGAAACACCATTTTTGTGTTTTTAGTAGTTTAGTTTTTTTTTAGATTAGAAAAAAAAAGAAATTCAATAAATTGAGTGTTGTAATTAATTGAGATGATGGAACTTTGATTAACTTTATGATAGGGTTTGAGAGAGAGAATTAAATAGAGAAACACACCACTTGTAAATAGTTTTATTTTATTCTTTTTATTTTTGTGAGATTAAATATTGTAAGAGAGTTAATTAAGTGGATATTTAATTTAAAATCCATTGGATGCTCAATTAGAGGGGTTGTATGCTTCAATTTCGAAGAGTAGAGTTCAACTTTCTCAAAGAGATTTGGTTTGCTTGTTCTATTCCCTTCGATTTTATTTTAGTAGCCTTGATTATTAATTTGTTAAATCTTATACCATGTTAGGCTAAATCCCCTTTCAAGGGGTGGGGGGAAACCCTTATTTGATGTTATTTTAATTTAATTAGTTTGATTAGTTGAAATTTCCCTTTGAATGTTAATTTTGATCCCTCACCCTTAAATTTACGTCTCGAGAGAGGATAAATGATTTTCGGGAGAAAATCGAAATTCTAGGTATAATACCCATTTTAGATACGAACTAGAGATAGGGGATTCTTAAGTGGGGTATTATAACTTGAATTTCAACTCTAAATTTATTTTCTAAGATTTACATATATTTTAATTGATCGATCGTAGCGGATGATTAATTAAAAGGAGTGTAGATCTATTTTTCTAGAGTTGTGGGGTGTTAAACTTAATTTCTAAAATATTACTATTATAATTACACTTGCAACGAGAGTTGGTTTGTAATTTTGATATTGATTTGGGAGAATTCAAATAATTAAATTAATTAATTAAAATAGCTAAAATTTGTGGTATAATCCCACTCCTTGATTCTTCTCACAATTATTTGCCTCACTTTATCTCTTATTTTAGTGTTAGACTTTATGTTCCATTTTAGTTTGTAATTTGATCTTCCATTTAGTTTAGTTTAGTTTAAATCATCACCACACCCAAATCGTTTTAATATTTGAAAAAGCTAAAAAAAAGTAGATAAAGTAAGAAGTCCAAAAATAAAATAAAAAAATTGAATTACAATTGAATTTGTCTCTAACTTTACACCCTAAATGTGGATTGATACCCTTACTTACCACTATAATTGAGTTGTTATATTTTATAAGTATTTAAGGTTTTAACTAATTTGACTTTCAAAAGCGACTATACGCAAAAGTCACGTTATCACCAATCAATCAGTCCTGACCTTACCACCTATCAATACTTTTACGATCCTCAGACTCAAACTCTCTTAACTGACAAACCTTCACTATATACACAGTAGCATACTTGTCCCAAGAACTTGACGGGTACTACCATTGACCCGTCTCTTCAATGAAAATCTTAGACACCTAACTCCCAAACCTCAACACATCCTTGCATTGCTACTACTTTATCATTCGGACCTACGGGAGATGCTACTCCTTCAGAAATCTTAACCATTACTGCATCTACACCAAACCTTAACTGCCACACCCAACGTCTGTCATTAAACACCATATTCAATCCAAACGGCCTACATTTAACTATTGACCTTCCACTTAGTTCCACTCCTAATGATACAGATTCTGCTCTAATTGTCAGTTGCATAAATGATCATCTCAAAATTCAATGGAAAATAAAAGAAGAAGTTCTACAAATTCAAGATCTCATCAAAGGCCTAAACATTAAAGTTTCTCATTGCTTTAGGGAATCAAACTTCACCGCTGATTTGTTATCAAAGATTGGAATGGAAGCTCAAGAATCCAAAATGTTCAACACAGCATATGAATTGCCGAGTGAAATTAAGGGGTCTCTTTATTTAGATAAACATCATGTCCCTTACTTGAGAATAGTGAGTAAAGATTCTTCATGTAATAGATAGTTTCTTTTCCTCTATGTATAAGCTCTGAGAGAAGTTGTTTCTCTCTAATCAATAAATTCTAAATTTAAAAATAAAAAATAAAAATAAAAAATAAAAATAAATAAAAAAAGGTGTCACCTCTTATTTCTAACCTTTATCCTATGCAAACATGCTAAAAACAAAAGTCCTCCCACCATCCTCTCCTACTGCCTTACAAACCACTACCTTGATGGGTGAACCTATAACCCTTCATCAGGCACATACCGAACCTTTTTGGGTTAAATCTATGCATGGAGAATGTGAATCTCTCCATCACAACCACATATGGACCCTCGAACCTCAACAGCCTCACATGCATATCATTGGTTCAAAATTGGTCTACAAAATTAAACTCCATGCTGATGGCACACTTGACAAATACAAAGCTCGTTTGGTTGCTAAAAGATTCCATCAAATAGAAGGTGTGGACTTTGGAGAAACATTTACTCATGTGATCAAGTCAGCAACAATTTTCATTGTTCTCTCTCTTTCTATCACTCAACACCGGCCCATTAGATAACTTGATGTCAAGAATGCATTTCTCTATGGGCACTTGAATGAAGAGGTCTATATGAATCAACCACCTGGATTTCACCATCCTTTATACCCCAACCATGTATGCCATCTTCATAAAGCCATTTATGGCCTTAAACAAGCACCAAGGGACTGGGTTGATCGGTTCAACCTTTATCTTCTTCATTTAGGCATCCTATGTAGTAAGGCTGACTCATCCTTGTTTATTCACCATTCCTGTCATGTCACTACACCCATTCTCCTATACGTTGATGATATCATCTGAACCAGCAGTAACCCTCAATCCTTATCTCATCTCATCTCTAACCTTCGATCAGAATTTGCTCTCAAAGATCTTGGCCAACTCCATTATTTCCTTGGAATTGAAGTTCTCCTTTTCTCTAGTGGCTTATTTCTCTCCCAAATAAAATATGTGCTTAATTTTCTCCACAAAGAGAACATATTATGTTGTAATTCTGTACAAACACACCTCTCCACCAAACATCAACCAATTGAATCCATAATTGTTCTTAACCCCACAGCCTTCCGCTCCTTAGTGGGTGCTATCGAATATATAACCTTGACTAGACCTGATATAATGCACATTGTGAATACCATTTGTCAATTCATACATGAACCTACCATGTCTTACCTCCACCAAATTAAAAGACTCCTCCAATACCTCAAAGGTACTCCTCATGGTTTACATCTACTTGAGCAGTCCTATATATCTCTTTATGGGTTTTACGATGTTGATTGGGTTGGTTTCCCCACTACACGGCCGTCTACCTTTGGCTTTTGCATTTTTCTTAGTGCCAACTTCATTTCATGGTCTTCTAAACGCCAACCCACCTTTGCACGGTCTAACTGTGAAGCTGAATATCGTGCCCTCGCTGTGGCTACCGCTAAAATTACATGGATTACGTATCTTCTTCAAGATATTTGGATTCCCCTTCCTTCACCACCTACCCTCTATTGTGAAAACTTAAGTGCCCTCTACATGACAGTAAATCAGGTGCTCCATGATCACACGAAACATGTGGAACTCGATTACCATTTTGTTTGAGAAAAAGTTGCACAGGGACTGCTCGGCACTCATTTTGTTCGCTCTCATGATAAGTTAGCTGACATCTTCACCAAACCCTTATCCACTGCACAATTTACTTATTTACGCTCCAAGCTCGGAGTATGCGCTGCATCCCTCCTTCACTTACGGGGGAGTGATAAGAGTCACCAACCATCCACCTTACCTCATTCTCCTATACTTGAGGACGTAACTGATTAGTAGCAACAATTCACTTGTTCAACAGTTCACTCGTTCAGTAGTTTGTTCCAAACAGTTATTTTTAGTGGTAGTTATATGTAATGGGTTATATTTAGTGGGAAGTTTCTTTGTAGTGGATAGTTTTACATATGTAGTCAGCAGGCTGACTGTATTCTATTCTTATTTCGGGCCTCGGGCCTCGGGCCAGGCCGGGCCTCATCGGGCTTAAGAACTCATGCCCAAACCCGCCCGAAAAAAAATCGGGCCTATAAAATTTTGCCAAGCCCGCTTTGCGTGCCTATTTACCTTACCCAAGCCCTATTTTTTTATTGGGCGGGTTGGGCGGCCTTGGCGGGCCTCGGGCCTATGGCCACCCCTAATGTTAAGCCTGTAAGCCCCTTCCAAGTTAGTTCTTAAAAACTCTATAAAACATAACGAGAGAAAATAAATAAACTAAGTCTCCTTGAGTTTGATATTAGCTTTCAAAATTTAAACAATAATCACGCCCACAATTTTGAATTTTACAACATTAAAAAATGTAACTCAACTCACAATTTGTGTTTCACGATATATTTTGTATCTCATCCAATTCACTAAAAAATTTAAAAGAAGAAATAAAATATTTATACAATACTACTCTTAAAAATACACTATTAATGAACCAAAAATAAGCTTAAAATATGGGTCTAAAAGTGGAAATTAGGCAAAGGTAATGTGGGACAAAGAATGAAAAAAAGGATGATTTATTTGAAACAAAGCAAAAATATCTTATCTAGGGAGTAAAAAAATTAAAACAGTGGGTCCTTTGTAGAGGGAAGATATGTTTTGGGTGTGATTTTGTAGATGAGTTATTTTAGGTCCGAAAATACTACCTATATGGTCACTCACAAATACATATAAGTATCCATATATGTACATATATTAACCACATATTTTCAGATATGATTATATATATATACACATATTATCAAGCATATTCTTCCAATACTTACATGATAGTATGGGTTGGACCTATTATACAGGAAGTCTCTGTCTTGATATTGATATTACGCATGTTGTTTCTTTTTATTTTACTAAAGCCGATAGTTCTCCTATGAAGTTGGAGACCACTTGGTCAAAGTTACTCCTTATTTTTAGCTGTTAGTTAAACAACAGCTTGGGTTATTTAGGGCATCTATGTATGAAAGTTTTATGTTTGTTTATATATATCTATATAATAAAGTGAAGTAGGAAACTTATGTATGTCATAAGCTTAAAAGATGATTTCATCAAGATAAATTTTGTTTACACTTCCTATTTTTCCCTTGAAATTTTTTATTTCCCCCTATTTTGACACACTCTAATTTGTTTCCCCCTTTTTTTCAAAATTCAAACATAAGGGTAGAATAGTATTTCTCACATTCTCAGTCTTACACTGAATCGTTTAAGGCAACCCGTCTCATTTTTTTTCCCCACTTTACTCCCTCTCTTCTCTCTCTCTCTCTCTCTCTCTATCTCTCTATCTTTCGGCTTGACAGTGGTTAGTATGCTCTAACCATATCCACTTCAAATCCATCACCAAAACCCAGATCCCCACCACCCATAAGAACCTCTTAGTCACCTTCTCCACCACCACTAACATCCAAAACCGCCATACCACCACCACCATTTCCCAAGAGTGCATCTTCAACTTCGTCGCTTGCCCCGCCACTCTTCTCGAAAATGTCCTGTAAAAAAGTGAATCTGAGCTCTACATCTGGAGCAACGCCGGTATGAAAGTCATGGAAATGAGCCACAGGTTCAACGATTTCCTCTCCATCATATGAAAATATGAAACAGATCTATGTTCCCTCTTCAGCATCCCCGAAGAATAAGCCGTCCTTTTCCTATAAGGCAGTGCCACCACCCAATTTGCCACCATCCCTCTCAACATTTGCAAACCCGACGACCCAGTCGATTTCATAGTCACCTGATCTTGAGGTGACAAGGACTTTAAAGAAGCCACCAAATCTGAGAAAGGTGAGCAGTTGGGTGCTTTTATATGTTTCGTTCTTTGATAGAATTTCCGTAGTAATAATTTTCAATCAGAGTTTAGATATAGAAATAATAAATCATTAGGAGATGGATTAGGATTAGGAGTAGGAGTAGGTTAACGGATGGTAGAAAGTTTGTATGAGATTAAAGAATCGCAATATGTGATGGATTTCAGAATTTACCCGCATGAGGTTTGAATTTGGGAATGGAGTTGTTAAGGTGATATGGATCTCCTTTTTGTTGAAAAACTTTCAGAGTTTGGGTCCAACACGACACCTTTGACGCTTTTTGTTTCACGTTTATGTATTAAGATTAGGATTTTATTATATCATTGGTTTTCGAGTTTAGCTCACGCACGACTATCAAAGAGTCACAAATACTCGCTTTGGTCATTTATTTATTTATTATTATTATTTTAACATTTTAATATGTCTGTTTCGTTTTTATCAGCTGTCATCTATTTGAATCTGACTATTGACACAAAAATTAGTCAGCTGATGTGGACAAATTAAATAAAGACATGTGTCACCTTACGTGGCTAATACATACTATCACCAAGCAACTCAAGGCGTGCAGAGCAACTCAAGGCGTGCAGAACAACAAGCAAGTGTGCAGAGCAACGAGCAAGTGTGCAGAGCGACTCTAGCAAGACAGATCAAAGGATAATTATGCATTTAATGTGCGTTAATGAAGATAGAAACGCATTTAGTGAGCCTTAATGTACATTTCTACTGTATCAATAGATGTCTACTAGATGACAACACATCACCTTTTGATATGTACAACCTCAAGGCTATAAATACATTGTAACCCCATCATAGGGGGGGGGGGACGGACAACGAAGAAACACCATACACAAGATACACACTCTTTCTCTCTCTACACCATATGGTGCTATTATAAACCCTTGGGAATAAAGTAACAGTGGACGTAGGCTTTATTCACATCCAAAACACTTTAAAAACCTTTGTCTCTTATGTGTTTGATGTCATCACCATTTCATCTTCAATCATCATCTTCAACAGATTGGCGCCGTCTATGGGAACATGTTACAAGCATTGTTCTCCATCAAAAGCTAAGTTCTTTTCTTTGTAAATAAATAATTACATACTGCGTATACCTTTTTTTTTTACATCATGATCCTTATATGTTCATATTCAAGAATTGTTTGAATCTGAAATAATTGAATTTCATAATCATAAGTTATGTATGAAGCCTTGAAAATAAGGCAAACACATATATTCGCTGATTTAGATCTGATATTTTAATTTCCATATCTGATATTTTTGGCTGAGAATAAACGTTTAAAACAGATGATAACCACAACGTTTTCTATTAAGGAACTGTATATTTTTTATTTATAAATCTGCACAATTGTGTCAAATTGTTGAAAATTTTCATTGTTGATTTTGAGCCACGTTTCGAAACATTTTTTATTTTTATCATATTTTTCTATCTGTAATCAGAGAATAGGAAAAGTTAAAGTTAAGAACAAGTTTTCTCCTGGAAATCATGACCCATATCTATTTTCTCTCTATTCAAGAAATTCGCTATGTTTCTCTTTGCATAGATGTTAATCATATTGTTTATTTGCAAATCTGTGCAACTATGGCAATTTTAGATATTTTTCATTATTGATTGTATGGTATGTAGTGGTACCGGATTCTTGATATCATCTTTCGATCTAATTTCCCAATATCTAATTGACGTCAATTGTGTATCCTCTTGAACATTTTCTGAACAAAAATGTTTCACATATGGGTCATATCATTTTTCATATATTTAGAAGATGGAAAGTCATTTCTCTTTCCAAATATGTTTCTGTGAGAATATATCTTTTATAACATGTTTAATTCCAACTCACCAGATCTTCAATTGAACATCAGATCTTGAATCAATTAGGGGAACAAGCAACAAAAATCATAAAAATGAGATCCACTTTCTCTTTCTTCAAAAAAATAATTTTCTCTGCATAGATATTAACCATATCATTTTATTCATATGAATTAATTGTATACTCAATTGTATTCCTCTGTCAATTTGCAATATAATTTCCACTGTTCATTTTGAGATTAATCTGGTAATGATTCTTCAATGACTCCCTTAATACCTGATATTTGATGATCATATATGATACTTTTCTCTCTCTTAAATACCCAATTAGCCGTATCCAGATGAAGTTGAAAAATAAATTGGCATGAATACAATTCTTGATTATCATAGGAAGTCACCTAAATTTTAGACTATGGGCAAAATTTGGATTGAAAATTTCTCCACAATTTCACGATTCAACAATACTCATTGAATAGAGCTTCAAAATTCAATCATATATCAATATTTATATATTCAACCAGCGAGATATTTTTAATGGAGAATCTTGGTACCTCAGTATTTGGGTTTGGTAAAAACCCCAATTGTCACCATGGTGGCAAATAAATGGAGCGATGAAACCATCAAAATTGATGCGCAATTTACAATTTAAACTGGTCAAAACTTTTGAACTTCTGAAAGGGTAAGCGTTGGACACATTGAATTTATTGGTCTTCTTAAGTACCTTCGACCAATGACTTTCCTCATCAAGCAGCCCAAATGGGTCCAATATACCTGGTCGGCATTTGTATGCAATCCCACACAAGATCACCGAAGATCCTGTCCTTGGTCGCCGATCATTCACTGCCACATCTGAATCGCCAGACCATAAACTTTTGTTGGTCGACACCCCAAGTTCCTCCCGGACTATAAACTTTGGTATTGTATGTTGGTCGACAATTATGCAAATCTACTTCTATATTAGTCGGCACCATGGCCTATGTGTTATTATTAGTCGGCAACTCGGAACCTACTTCTATATTAGTATGTACCATAGCATCATCTAATACTGGTCAGTACCATTTGATGTTGGTCGACAATTTCTGTATTACGCCAACAACAATCTATTAATAATCGACGACCTCAAATTCGTTTTTCTACAACTACAAAATTATGATGGTTGTTTGACAACAAATGATTTAGAATGATAGACCTCCCGTTTTTTTATATGTGATAGGAACGAAGTCAACCAGTCACATATGGTTGGTTGGCAATATATATTCTTAGTCGGCAACAGGTCGACAACTCCCTTGGACCATATGAACTTGATCAGAGAATTATTGTTGGTCGGAAGGACCTGCTGCTAGTCGGCGATGTCTAGTTGAGAGCTTCTATATGTTACAACAGGGAGGAGGTCCCTATCATGTAGTTACAGGTTTACCTGGATAAAAGAAGATCATCGTCAACGTCTCACTGGTCGATGAAATCAATTTGTTGATCAGAGACCCCTACTGCAGATCGACGGCTTCAATATGTTGGTCGGCAGAAATTTGATCAGTGTGTTTTGAAGGAGGTCGGCAAACGTCTAATAGTGATTTATTATTAATCGGGAGTAGATCAGTAACAACTATTCATGGTCACAAGCCTCTATATATATTGATCGACTATTACTATAATATCAGAACATCTTTTGATCGACAACTGTTCAAAAGTTCGGTATCTGATCAGCTCTATAAATACAACCCATTTGGGTTTGCAACTTAGGGGACACTTGGTGACCCAAGTTGGGTCTCACATGATGCTTGAACTCAAATATATTTAATTTCATTAAAACCAATACTGGTTGTTTAATGCTTTGGTTTCTTACACCACAATCCTTATATTTCACATTTTATAATAATTTCTAAAAACTAAATTATATTTTATACACGGTGGATTTTAAATAAATTTACATAAACTCCAGATTAAATAAGCAAGCCTTGCATATGGGTATGATACATATTTGATAAAAATTTTCTTAAGCTTCACACATTTGGCACAAAACATTTTATTTAATATTTTGAAATTTTTATTGCCTTATGATGATACACATCATATATTGTTTGGCTGAATAATTATTCTCATGACTAACTATCTGATCTAGTCTCAACAGGTGTTCAGGCAGCTTATTAAAATTTCGTAGGTACAAGATTCAATCCCGACGAAAGCTCGGCCACAATCTTAAACTTCTAGAAACTGTTATTGCTCGACATCAGACAATTTTGCCTAGAAAGATCAATCGGACAAATATTATTTCATATTTTGAAATTGATATTTTTATTGCCCGAGAAAATACATATTATATATTGATTATATTGACAAGATTATTCTCATGATAAGTAATCAATTCAGCCTCAACATATGGTAGGAAAAGTTGTTACTTTTTACAGGTACAATTTTCGGTCTCGACTAAGTATTCATCCATGATTGCTTGGGAATCTTATTAATGCTCTGATATATATATTGGATCGAGCACAAATAGCTACTCGCCACACTCTTAAACTTAAGGAAAATATTATCATTGCTTGACATTATGAAATTTTACCTCAGCAAGGCATTATATATTTTTTCATTGCTCTGATCTAAGCTCAAGCACGAATCACTCTCTACATCCATTCGGATGCATATTCTATATTAATATCATCATGGAGCTCGACGAGATATATATTCATTTCCAAAGAGATCTGCAACATTTATTACATTTCACCCCCAACGGATAGTTGGTCGGGGTAATTCTTATTTATATTCAGGCCCGGCAAAGTACTCGGTCATATTCTTATGTCCTGGAATATATTATTCTTATTCGGCATTATGAAATTTTGCCTCGACAGATCAGCGAGACACTTTATTATTATTCTGAATCATTCTTTATATCTATTCGGATGCATATTCTATATTTATCTCAACACGGATCTCAGCAAAATATTTATTCTCATATATATTCATCTTCAAGAAGTTTTCCAACAATTATTATATTTTATTCAGGAAAATTCTTTTTTCTCTATATATTCAACGAACCAACTAAGGTTGGTCGACATCAACAAACCACCAACTCCGGTTGGTCGGTATATCAGCAACCACCAACTCCGGTTGGTCGGCAATAACAACCAACTCCGGTTGGTTGGTAACAATAAATTTAACCAACAATGTTGGCACCGGTAACACATACATATATATACAAGAGAGAAAAAGAGAAAAAGAAATGGTTCAGAGCCCGATAGTGTGTTTGATTTAAAATTCGTTTAGCAAGTATTTAAATTGATACAGGCCAATGCAAAAACATATTAGTGCGACACTCTCTTGAGAAATTCTCACCACTCTTCTAATGTGCACACCTATCGCACTAACCTTCCCAATAGTCTATCTCGTCATATACCACACTATCTTTCCCCAATGATTTTACTTATCTTAGGTTATTAGCAGGATTTTAAAACTGAACAACACAAGTATTTAAAACGAAGATTTCAACTTATAACCAAAGTTCTCATTTTAACTTTATTAATCAACAAAGTTTTCCAGTATCACATTATACTTTCTCAAAACACGTATTTATAATTTGAGTCATCAACCATATCCTACTTACAAATTACCGAATCATACTCTCAAATCGGGAGATCCACGACTACGCGGTCAGTTCCAACAAGTTTCATTTGTCCCACGCAAGGTGTTCGTGCCTCTTACGGCGTCGTTTCGGCGCTGGTTTGCATATTCACCCTCAAACAGCTTGTTTCTAAGCCCAATCTAGATATTTTCAAATTATCGTAATATTCTGAAATCGGGAGACACGCGACTACGCGGTCAGTTTCTACAAGTCACATTGGTCCCGTGAGAGGTGTTATTGCCTCATACGGGGTCGTTTGGGAGTTGATTTTGGTTTCCACCCTTCAACGACTTGTTTCTAAACCTGATCTATATATTTTTCAAAGTGTTAGTATATTCTTAAATCGAGAGTCCCGTGACTACGCGGTCAATTCCTCTAAGTTACATTGGTCCCGTGCGAGGTGTTCGTGCCTCTTACTGGGCCGTTTGGGGACTGGTTTGGATTTTCACCCTCGAACGGCATGTTTTTAATGCTAATCTAGATATTATCAAATTATAATCATATTCTCAAACCGGGAGACCCACGACTACACGGTCGGTTCCTACAAGTCACATTGGTCCCGTGCGAGGTGTTCGTGCCTCTTACGGGGCCGTTTGGGGACTGGTTTGGGTTTTCACACTCAAACGGCCTGCTTTTAAGCTTAATCTAGATATTTTCAAATTATCATCATATTCTCGAAATCGGGAGGCCCGTGACTACGCGGTCAGTTCCTACAAGTCACAATGGTCCCGTGCGAGGTCTTTGTGCTTCTTATGGGGCCGTTACGGGACTGGTTTGGGTTTTCACCCTCAAACGGCTTGTTTTTAAGCATAATCTTGATATTTTCAAATTATCATCATATTCTCAAACCGAGAGACCCGCGACTACGTGATCAATTCCAACAAGTCACATTGGCCCCTTGCGAGGTGTTCGTGCCTCTTATGGGGCCGTTTGGGAACTGGTTTGGGTTTTCACCCACAAACGGCATATTTTTAAGCCTAATCTTGATATTTTCAAATTATCATCATATTCTCAAACCGAGAGACCCGCGACTATGCGATCAGTTCCAACAAGTCACATTGGCCCCGTGCGAGGTGTTCGTGCCTCTTACGGGGTCGTTTCGGCGTTGGTTTGAAGTTTCATCCTCGAACGACATGTTTTTAAGGCTAATCTAGATATTATCAAATTTTTGTCGTAGTTTCAAATGGGGAGACCCACGACTACGCGATCAGTTACTACAAGTCACATTGGTCCCATGCGAGGTGTTCGTGCCTCTTACGGGGCCGTTTGGAGGCTGGTTTGGGTTTTCACCCTCAAACGGCCCATTTTTAAGCCTAATCTAAATATTTTCAAATGATCATCATATTCTAAAACCGGGAGACCCGCGACTCCGTGATCAGTTACTACAAGTCACATTGCTCCAACCCGTAGTGTTCGTACCTCTTACGGGGTCGTTTGGGGACTGGTTTGGGTTTTCACCCTTCAACGGCTTGTTTCTAAGCCGAATCTATAGATTTTCAATGTATTGTCATATTCTCATACCGAGAGGGCCCGTGAGTACGCGGTCAGTTGCTACAAGTCACTTTGGTCCCGTGCGAGGTGTTCGTGCCTCTTAAGGGTCCGTTTGGGGACTCGTTTGTGTTTTCACCCTCAAATGGCTTGTTGTTAAGCCTAATCTAGATATTTTCAAATTATCATCACATTCTCAAACCGGGGAGACCCGCGACTCTGCGGTCAGTTCCTACATGTAACATATGTCCCGTCCGAGGTGTTCGTGCCTCTTCCTGGGCCGTTTCTGGGTTATTTTGCATTTTCACCCTCAAACGGCTTGCTTTTAAGCCTAATCTAGATATTATCACATTATCGTCATATTCTCAAATCGGGGGACCCCGCGAGTACGCGGTCAGTTCCTAAAAGTTACATTGGTCCCGTGCGAGGTGTTATTGTCTCTTACGGCGTCTTTTGGGGGCTGATATGAATTTTCCCGCTTCAAGGGCTTGTTTCTAAGCCGAATCAATAGATTTTCAAAGTGTCGTCATATTCTCAAACTAAGAGGCCCGTAAGTACGCGATCAGTTCCTACAAGTTACTTTGGTCCCTTGAGAGGTGTTATTGCCTCTTACGGGGTCGTTTGAGGGCTGATTTTGGTTTCCACCCTTCAACGACTTGTTTCTAAACCTGATCTATATATTTTTCAAAGTGTTAGTATATTCTTAAATCGAGAGTCCCGTGACTACGCGGTCAATTCCTCTAAGTTACATTGGTCCCGTGCGAGGTGTTCGTGCCTCTTACTGGGCCGTTTGGGGACTGGTTTGGATTTTCACCCTCGAACGGCATGTTTTTAATGCTAATCTAGGTATTATCAAATTATAATCATATTCTCAAACCGGGAGACCCACGACTACACGGTCGGTTCCTACAAGTCACATTGGTCCCGTGCGAGGTGTTCGTGCCTCTTACGGGGCCGTTTGGGGACTGGTTTGGGTTTTCACACTCAAACGGCCTGCTTTTAAGCTTAATCTAGATATTTTCAAATTATCATCATATTCTCGAAAATCGGGAGGCCCGTGACTACGCGGTCAGTTCCTACAAGTCACAATGGTCCCGTGCGAGGTCTTTGTGCTTCTTATGGGGCCGTTACGGAACTGGTTTGGGTTTTCACCCTCAAACGGCTTGTTTTTAAGCATAATCTTGATATTTTCAAATTATCATCATATTCTCAAACCGAGAGACCCGCGACTACGTAATCAGTTCCAACAAGTCACATTGGCCCCGTGCGAGGTGTTCGTGCCTCTTATGGGACCGTTTGGGAACTAGTTTGGGTTTTCACCCTCAAACGGAATATTTTTATGCCTAATCTTGATATTTTCAAATTATCATCATATTCTCAAACCGAGAGACCCGCGACTATGCGATCAGTTCCAACAAGTCACATTGGCCCCGTGCGAGGTGTTCGTGCCTCTTATGGGGTCGTTTCGGCGTTGGTTTGAAGTTTCATCCTCGAACGACATGTTTTTAAGGCTAATCTAGATATTATCAAATTTTCGTCGTAGTTTCAAATGGGGAGACCCACGACTACGCGATCAGTTACTACAAGTCACATTGGTCCCATGCGAGGTGTTCGTGCCTCTTACGGGGCCGTTTGGAGGCTGGTTTGGGTTTTCACCCTCAAACGGCCCATTTTTAAGCCTAATCTAAATATTTTCAAATGATCATCATATTCTAAAACCGGGAGACCCGCGACTCCGTGATCAGTTACTACAAGTCACATTGCTCCAACCCGTAGTGTTCGTACCTCTTACGGGGTCGTTTGGGGACTAGTTTGGGTTTTCACCCTTCAACGGCTTGTTTCTAAGCCGAATCTATAGATTTTCAAAGTATTGTCATATTCTCATACCGAGAGGCCCGTGAGTACGCGGTCAGTTGCTACAAGTCACTTTGGTCCCGTGCGAGGTGTTCGTGCCTCTTAAGGGTCCGTTTGGGGACTCGTTTGTGTTTTCACCCTCAAATGGCTTGTTGTTAATCCTAATCTAGATATTTTCAAATTATCATCACATTCTCAAACCGGGGAGACCCGCGACTCTGCGGTCAGTTCCTACATGTAACATATGTCCCGTCCGAGGTGTTCGTGCCTCTTCCTGGGCCGTTTCTGGGTTATTTTGCATTTTCACCCTCAAACGGCTTGCTTTTAAGCCTAATCTAGATATTATCACATTATCGTCATATTCTCAAATCGGGGGACCCCGCGAGTACGCGGTCAGTTCCTAAAAGTTACATTGGTCCCGTGCGAGGTGTTATTGTCTCTTACGGCGTCTTTTGGGGGCTGATATGAATTTTCCCGCTTCAAGGGCTTGTTTCTAAGCCGAATCAATAGATTTTCAAAGTGTCGCCATATTCTCAAACTAAGAGGCCCGTAAGTACGCGGTCAGTTCCTACAAGTTACTTTGGTCCCGTGAGAGGTGTTATTGCCTCTTACGGGGTCGTTTGGGGGATGATTTTGGTTTCCACCCTTCAACGACTTGTTTCTAAACCTGATCTATATATTTTTCAAAGTGTTAGTATATTCTTAAATCGAGAGTCCCGTGACTACGCGGTCAATTCCTCTAAGTTACATTGGTCCCGTGCGAGGTGTTCGTGCCTCTTACTGGGCCGTTTGGGGACTGGTTTGGATTTTCACCCTCGAACGGCATGTTTTTAATGCTAATCTAGATATTATCAAATTATAATCATATTCTCAAACCGGGAGACCCACGACTACACGGTCGGTTCCTACAAGTCACATTGGTCCCGTGCGAGGTGTTCGTGCCTCTTACGGGGCCGTTTGGGGACTGGTTTGGGTTTTCACACTCAAACGGCCTGCTTTTAAGCTTAATCTAGATATTTTCAAATTATCATCATATTCTCGAAATCGGGAGGCCCGTGACTACGCGGTCAGTTCCTACAAGTCACAATGGTCCCGTGCGAGGTCTTTGTGCTTCTTATGGGGCCGTTACGGGACTGGTTTGGGTTTTCACCCTCAAACGGCTTGTTTTTAAGCATAATCTTGATATTTTCAAATTATCATCATATTCTCAAACCGAGAGACCCGCGACTACGTAATCAGTTCCAACAAGTCACATTGGCCCCGTGCGAGGTGTTCGTGCCTCTTATGGGACCGTTTGGGAACTGGTTTGGGTTTTCACCCTCAAACGGAATATTTTTAAGCCTAATCTTGATATTTTCAAATTATCATCATATTCTCAAACCGAGAGACCCGCGACTATGCGATCAGTTCCAACAAGTCACATTGGCCCCGTGCGAGGTGTTCGTGCCTCTTACGGGGTCGTTTCGGCGTTGGTTTGAAGTTTCATCCTCGAACGACATGTTTTTAAGGCTAATCTAGATATTATCAAATTTTCGTCGTAGTTTCAAATGGGGAGACCCACGACTACGCGATCAGTTACTACAAGTCACATTGGTCCCATGCGAGGTGTTCGTGCCTCTTACGGGGCCGTTTGGAGGCTGGTTTGGGTTTTCACCCTCAAACGGCCCATTTTTAAGCCTAATCTAAATATTTTCAAATGATCATCATATTCTAAAACCGGGAGACCCGCGACTCCGTGATCAGTTACTACAAGTCACATTGCTCCAACCCGTAGTGTTCGTACCTCTTACGGGGTCGTTTGGGGACTGGTTTGGGTTTTCACCCTTCAACGGCTTGTTTCTAAGCCGAATCTATAGATTTTCAAAGTATTGTCATATTCTCATACCGAGAGGCCCGTGAGTACGCGGTCAGTTGCTACAAGTCACTTTGGTCCCGTGCGAGGTGTTCGTGCCTCTTAAGGGTCCGTTTGGGGACTCGTTTGTGTTTTCACCCTCAAATGGCTTGTTGTTAAGCCTAATCTAGATATTTTCAAATTATAATCACATTCTCAAACCGGGGAGACCCGCGACTCTGCGGTCAGTTCCTACATGTAACATATGTCCCGTCCGAGGTGTTCGTGCCTCTTCCTGGGCCGTTTCTGGGTTATTTTGCATTTTCACTCTCAAACGGCTTGCTTTTAAGCCTAATCTAGATATTATCACATTATCGTCATATTCTCAAATCGGGGGACCCCGCGAGTATGCGGTCAGTTCCTAAAAGTTACATTGGTCCCGTGCGAGGTGTTATTGTCTCTTACGGCGTCTTTTGGGGGCTGATATGAATTTTCCCGCTTCAAGGGCTTGTTTCTAAGCCGAACCAATAGATTTTCAAAGTGTCGCCATATTCTCAAACTAAGAGGCCCGTAAGTACGCGGTCAGTTCCTACAAGTTACTTTGGTCCCGTGAGAGGTGTTATTGCCTCTTACGGGGTCGTTTGGGGGCTGATTTTGGTTTCCACCCTTCAACGACTTGTTTCTAAACCCGATCTATATATTTTTCAAAGTGTTAGTATATTCTTAAATCGAGAGTCCCGTGACTACGCGGTCAATTCCTCTAAGTTACATTGGTCCCGTGCGAGGTGTTCGTGCCTCTTACTGGGCCGTTTGGGGACTGGTTTGGATTTTCACCCTCGAACGGCATGTTTTTAATGCTAATCTAGATATTATCAAATTATAATCATATTCTCAAACCGGGAGACCCACGACTACACGGTCGGTTCCTACAAGTCATATTGGTCCCGTGCGAGGTGTTCGTGCCTCTTACGGGGCCGTTTGGGGACTGGTTTGGGTTTTCACACTCAAACGGCCTGCTTTTAAGCTTAATCTAGATATTTTCAAATTATCATCATATTCTCGAAATCGGGAGGCCCGTGACTACGCGGTCAGTTCCTACAAGTCACAATGGTCCCGTGCGAGGTCTTTGTGCTTCTTATGGGGCCGTTACGGGACTAGTTTGGGTTTTCACCCTCAAACGCCTTGTTTTTAAGCATAATCTTGATATTTTCAAATTATCATCATATTCTCAAACCGAGAGACCCGCGACTACGTGATCAGTTCCAACAAGTCACATTGGCCCCGTGCGAGGTGTTCGTGCCTCTTATGGGACCGTTTGGGAACTGGTTTGGGTTTTCACCCTCAAACGGAATATTTTTAAGCCTAATCTTGATATTTTCAAATTATCATCATATTCTCAAACCGAGAGACCCGTGACTATGCGATCAGTTCCAACAAGTCACATTGGCCCCGTGCGAGGTGTCCGTGCCTCTTACGGGGTCGTTTCGGCGTTGGTTTGAAGTTTCATCCTCGAACGACATGTTTTTAAGGCTAATCTAGATATTATCAAATTTTCGTCGTAGTTTCAAATGGGGAGACCCACGACTACGCGATCAGTTACTACAAGTCACATTGGTCCCATGCGAGGTGTTCGTGCCTCTTACGGGGCCGTTTGGAGGCTGGTTTGGGTTTTCACCCTCAAACGGCCCATTTTTAAGCCTTATCTAAATATTTTCAAATGATCATCATATTCTAAAACCGGGAGACCCGCGACTCCGTGATCAGTTACTACAAGTCACATTGCTCCAACCCGTAGTGTTCGTACCTCTTACGGGGTCGTTTGGGGACTGGTTTGGGTTTTCACCCTTCAACGGCTTGTTTCTAAGCCGAATCTATAGATTTTCAAAGTATTGTCATATTCTCATACCGAGAGGCCCGTGAGTACGCGGTCAGTTGCTACAAGTCACTTTGGTCCCGTGCGAGGTGTCCGTGCCTCTTAAGGGTCCGTTTGGGGACTCGTTTGTGTTTTCACCCTCAAATGGCTTGTTGTTAAGCCTAATCTAGATATTTTCAAATTATCATCACATTCTCAAACCGGGGAGACCCGCGACTCTGCGGTCAGTTCCTACATGTAACATATGTCCCGTCCGAGGTGTTCGTGCCTCTTCCTGGGCCGTTTCTGGGTTATTTTGCATTTTCACCCTCAAACGGCTTGCTTTTAAGCCTAATCTAGATATTATCACATTATCGTCATATTCTCAAATCGGGGGACCCCGCGAGTACGCGGTCAGTTCCTAAAAGTTACATTGGTCCCGTGCGAGGTGTTATTGTCTCTTACGGCGTCTTTTGGGGGCTGATATGAATTTTCCCGCTTCAAGGGCTTGTTTCTAAGCCGAATCAATAGATTTTCAAAGTGTCGCCATATTCTCAAACTAAGAGGCCCGTAAGTACGCGGTCAGTTCCTACAAGTTACTTTGGTCCCGTGAGAGGTGTTATTGCCTCTTACGGGGTCGTTTGGGGGCTGATTTTGGTTTCCACCCTTCAACGACTTGTTTCTAAACCTGATCTATATATTTTTCAAAGTGTTAGTATATTCTTAAATCGAGAGTCCCGTGACTACGCGGTCAATTCCTCTAAGTTACATTGGTCCCGTGCGAGGTGTTCGTGCCTCTTACTGGGCCGTTTGGGGACTGGTTTGGATTTTCACCCTCGAACAGCATGTTTTTAATGCTAATCTAGATATTATCAAATTATAATCATATTCTCAAACCAAGAGACCCACGACTACACGGTCGGTTCCTACAAGTCACATTGGTCCCGTGCGAGGTGTTCGTGCCTCTTACGGGGCCGTTTGGGGACTGGTTTGGGTTTTCACACTCAAACGGCCTGCTTTTAAGCTTAATCTAGATATTTTCAAATTATCATCATATTCTCGAAATCGGGAGGCCCGTGACTACGCGGTCAGTTCCTACAAGTCACAATGGTCCCGTGCGAGGTCTTTGTGCTTCTTATGGGGCCGTTACGGGACTGGTTTGGGTTTTCACCCTCAAACGGCTTGTTTTTAAGCATAATCTTGATATTTTCAAATTATCATCATATTCTCAAACCGAGAGACCCGCGACTACGTGATCAGTTCCAACATGTCACATTGGCCCCGTGCGAGGTGTTCGTGCCTCTTATGGGACCGTTTGGGAACTGGTTTGGGTTTTCACCCTCAAACGGAATATTTTTAAGCCTAATCTTGATATTTTCAAATTATCATCATATTCTCAAACCGAAAGACCCGCGACTATGCGATCAGTTCCAACAAGTCACATTGGCCCCGTGCGAGGTGTTCGTGCCTCTTACGGGGTCGTTTCGGCGTTGGTTTGAAGTTTCATCCTCGAACGACATGTTTTTAAGGCTAATATAGATATTATCAAATTTTCGTCGTAGTTTCAAATGGGGAGACCCACGACTACGCGATCAGTTACTACAAGTCACATTGGTCCCATGCGAGGTGTTCGTGCCTCTTACGGGGCCTTTGGAGGCTGGTTTGGGTTTTCACCCTCAAACGGCCCATTTTTAAGCCTAATCTAAATATTTTCAAATGATCATCATATTCTAAAACCGGGAGACCCGCGACTCCGTGATCAGTTACTACAAGTCACATTGCTCCAACCCGTAGTGTTCGTACCTCTTACGGGGTCGTTTGGGGACTGGTTTGGGTTTTCACCCTTCAACGGCTTGTTTCTAAGCCGAATCTATAGATTTTCAAAGTATTGTCATATTCTCATATCGAGAGGCCCGTGAGTACGCGGTCAGTTGCTACAAGTCACTTTGGTCCCGTGCGAGGTGTCCGTGCCTCTTAAGGGTCCGTTTGGGGACTCGTTTGTGTTTTCACCCTCAAATGGCTTGTTGTTAAGCCTAATCTAGATATTTTCAAATTATCATCACATTCTCAAACCGGGGAGACCCGCGACTCTGCGGTCAGTTCCTACATGTAACATATGTCCCGTCCGAGGTGTTCGTGCCTCTTCCTGGGCCGTTTCTGGGTTATTTTGCATTTTCACCCTCAAACGGCTTGCTTTTAAGCCTAATCTAGATATTATCACATTATCGTCATATTCTCAAATCGGGGGACCCCGCGAGTACGCGGTCAGTTCCTAAAAGTTACATTGGTCCCGTGCGAGGTGTTATTGTCTCTTACGGCGTCTTTTGGGGGCTGATATGAATTTTCCCGCTTCAAGGGCTTGTTTCTAAGCCGAATCAATAGATTTTCAAAGTGTCGTCATATTCTCAAACTAAGAGGCCCGTAAGTACGCGGTCAGTTCCTACAAGTTACTTTGGTCCCGTGAGAGGTGTTATTGCCTCTTACGGGGTCGTTTGGGGGCTGATTTTGGTTTCCACCCTTCAACGACTTGTTTCTAAACCTGATCTATATATTTTTCAAAGTGTTAGTATATTCTTAAATCGAGAGTCCCGTGACTACGCGGTCAATTCCTCTAAGTTACATTGGTCCCGTGCGAGGTGTTCGTGCCTCTTACTGGGCCGTTTGGGGACTGGTTTGGATTTTCACCCTCGAACGGCATGTTTTTAATGCTAATCTAGATATTATCAAATTATAATCATATTCTCAAACCGGGAGACCCACGACTACACGGTCGGTTCCTACAAGTCACATTGGTCCCGTGCGAGGTGTTCGTGCCTCTTATGGGGCCGTTTGGGGACTGGTTTGGGTTTCACACTCAAACGGCCTGCTTTTAAGCTTAATCTAGATATTTTCAAATTATCATCATATTCTCGAAATCGGGAGGCCCGTGACTACGCGGTCAGTTCCTACAAGTCACAATGGTCCCGTGCGAGGTCTTTGTGCTTCTTATGGGGCCGTTACGGGACTGGTTTGGGTTTTCACCCTCAAACGGCTTGTTTTTAAGCATAATCTTGATATTTTCAAATTATCATCATATTCTCAAACCGAGAGACCCGCGACTACGTGATCAGTTCCAACAAGTCACATTGGCCCCGTGCGAGGTGTTCGTGCCTCTTATGGGACCGTTTGGGAACTGGTTTGGGTTTTCACCCTCAAACGGAATATTTTTAAGCCTAATCTTGATATTTTCAAATTATCATCATATTCTCAAACCGAGAGACCCGCGACTATGCGATCAGTTCCAACAAGTCACATTGGCCCCGTGCGAGGTGTTCGTGCCTCTTACGGGGTCGTTTCGGCGTTGGTTTGAAGTTTCATCCTCGAACGACATGTTTTTAAGGCTAATCTAGATATTATCAAATTTTCGTCGTAGTTTCAAATGGGGAGACCCACGACTACGCGATCAGTTACTACAAGTCACATTGGTCCCATGCGAGGTGTTCGTGCCTCTTACGGGGCCGTTTGGAGGCTGGTTTGGGTTTTCACCCTCAAACGGCCCATTTTTAAGCCTAATCTAAATATTTTCAAATGATCATCATATTCTAAAACCGGGAGACCCGCAACTCCGTGATCAGTTACTACAAGTCACATTGCTCCAACCCGTAGTGTTCGTACCTCTTACGGGGTCGTTTGGGGACTGGTTTGGGTTTTCACCCTTCAACGGCTTGTTTCTAAGCCGAATCTATAGATTTTCAAAGTATTGTCATATTCTCATACCGACAGGCCCGTGAGTACGCGGTCAGTTGCTACAAGTCACTTTGTTCCCGTGCGAGGTGTTCGTGCCTCTTAAGGGTCCGTTTGGGGACTCGTTTGTGTTTTCACCCTCAAATGGCTTGTTGTTAAGCCTAATCTACATATTTTCAAATTATCATCACATTCTCAAACCGGGGAGACCCGCGACTCTGCGGTCAGTTCCTACATGTAACATATGTCCCGTCCGAGGTGTTCGTGCCTCTTCCTGGGCCGTTTCTGGGTTATTTTGCATTTTCACCCTCAAACGGCTTGCTTTTAAGCCTAATCTAGATATTATCACATTATCGTCATATTCTCAAATCGGGGGACCCCGCGAGTACGCGGTCAGTTCCTAAAAGTTACATTGGTCCCGTGCGAGGTGTTATTGTCTCTTACGGCGTCTTTTGGGGGCTGATATGAATTTTCCCGCTTCAAGGGCTTGTTTCTAAGCCGAATCAATAGATTTTCAAAGTGTCGTCATATTCTCAAACTAAGAGGCCCGTAAGTACGCGGTCAGTTCCTACAAGTTACTTTGGTCCCGTGAGAGGTGTTATTGCCTCTTACGGGGTCGTTTGGGGGCTGATTTTGGTTTCCACCCTTCAATGGCTTATTTCTAAACCTAATATATATATTATCAAAGTATATTCATATTCTCAAACCGAGAGGCCCGTGACTACGCGGTCAGTTCCTACAAGTTACATTGGTCCCGTCCGAGGTGTTCGTGCCTCATACGGGATCGTTTTGGGGACTGGAGGTTTTCACCCTCAAACGGCCCATTTTTAAGCCTAATCTAAATATTATCAAATTTTTGTCATAGTTTCAAACGGGGAGACTCGCGACTACGCGGTTATTTATTACAAGTCACATTGGTCCCGCGCGAGGTGTTCGTGCTTCTTACGGGGTCGTTTTGGGGACTGGTTTGGGTTTTCACCCTCAAACGGCCCATTTTTAAGCCTAATCTAGATATTTTCAAATGATCATCATATTCTAAAACCGGGAGACCCACGACTCTGCGATCAGTCACTACAAGTCACATTGCTCCCGCCCGCGGTGTTCGTACCTCTTACGGGGCCATTTGGGGACTGGTTTGGGTTTTCACCCTCAAACTGCTTATTTTTAAGCCTAATCTAGATATTTTCAAATTATTGTCATATTCTCAAATCGGGAGACCCGCGACTACGCGGTCAGGTCCAACAAACTGCATTTGTCTTGTTGGAGGTGTGGTCAGGTCCAACAAACTGCATTTGTCTTGTGGGAGGTGTTCGTGCCTCTTATGGGGCCGTTTGAGGACGGGTTTGGATTTTCACCCTCGAATGGCTTGTTTTTTAGCCTAATCTAGATTTTTTAAAATTATCATCATAATCTCAAACCGGAAGACCCACGACTACGCGGTGAGTTCCTAAAAGTCACATTGGTCCCGTGCGAGGTGTTTGTGGCTCTTATGTGGCCGTTTGGGGACTGGTTTGGGTTTTCACCCTCAAACGCCTTGTTTTTAAGCCTAATCTAGATATTTTCAAATTATCGTCATATTCTCAAACTGAGAGACCCGCGACTACGCGATCAGTTACTACAAGTCACATTGTTCCCGTGCGAGGTATTCGTGCCTCTTACGGGGCCGTTTGGGACTGGTTTGGGTTTTCACCCTCAAACGGCTTGTTTTTAAGCCTAATATAGATATTTTCAAATTACCGAATCATACTCTCAAACTGGGAGATCCGCGACTACGCGGTCAGTTCCAATAAGTTTCATTTGTCCCGTGCGAGGTGTTCGTGCCTCTTACGGCGTCGTTTCGACGATGGTTTGCATATTCACCCTCTAACAACTTGTTTTTAAGCCCAATCTAGATATTTTCAAATTATCGTAATATTCTGAAATCGGGAGACCCGCGACTACGCGGTCAGTTCCTACAAGTCACATTGTTCCCGTGAGAGGTGTTATATTTATCAAGTATAATGGTTCGTTTCTAACTTTAATTCGAAGGTTTTTTTGTTCCAACTTACTACGTAACCCTCATAGACTCTATTCTTTCAAATGTACAATTCAATAGATACCCATTTATGTTCCAACGTAATTCTCTCTTACGTGTCTCCCCTTTAATAAATACCTAACTGATTTTTTTTTTTAATCTCTAAGAGTCCTCAAAACATAAAACTGTCTAGCAAAAAAAAATATTAAAAAATATTGAACAGTCCGATCGAGCTGATTTTTTTATGTAGCTTCCTCTCGTCTTCAGCTAATTCCCTGTAAAATTTCATCCAAATCCAACGGTCCGATCGTCTGGAATAAATTTCCTTTTTCTACTGTTTGTATCTGATTAGAACTCTTTTCTTAATCAAACTCTTAATCCTTTACATGACAAAGGGTTTCCAGAATATCCAAAAAAAATATTAAAAAATATTGAACGGTCCGATCGATGTGAATTTTTTTTTGTAGCTTCCTCTCGTCTAATTCTCTGAAAAATTTCATCCAATTCCAACGGTCCGATCGTCCGTAATAAATTTTTTAGTGTTTGTATCTGATTAGAACTCTTTTTTTAATCAAACTCTTAATCCTAATCATTCCTAAACCAATATGAAAGATGCATCAACGAAATAAGCAAGATAAACAGTTTCCTGGGATTTTCAGAAATCTGGTTTGGTGTTGAATTTGTTGTGGTTGCGTTACCCGTCTCGCGATCTACGCGTTGGCGGTGGCGGCGGTGCAAACGGTTGAGTTTTGAGCCTTGGAATGCCTTGAGAGTTCTCTCCTCTCCTCTCCAATGGCCGTTCTAGTGTTTTGAGTTATCTAACCCTAGGAGATAACCTAAACATCTGATATAACCCCTTTAATTTTCGTCGGTTTAATTACACAAAAATACAAAATGACTCAAATGCCCTCCCGGGGTACTAATTAGGCCTAAAAACGTCCCGAGACCCAAATCAAACCCTCGAGTATACTTTTCTGACTATCTCGACCCTTTAGGACGCATTGGAGCACTCAAAATGACCATACGAACAACCTATAAAATATTATTCACTTTTATTAATCCACTTTTAGTCCTGACACGACACAGGCGCGTCCCGACTTAAATTTCCACAATTGTCATTTTATTCACACGTGACAATATTATAAAAATAAATCTCATATATTACTATACTCATCCAGTAATATGCAACAAATAATATATTCCCAATAATTACTAACTCTTGTCACGCTAGTAAATATTTAAAACAACATTTCGGATTAAAATTAAATTAATTTATCTCAATTAAATTTAATAAATCCCATAATTTAAAAGCTATAAAAATACGGGGTATTACATACTTCCCCCCTAATAACGGAATTTCGTCCCGAAATTCGGAAAATAAGGCCTATCAGGTAGCACAATTCTGGATATCCTTTTTCCGTACACAAACTAAGTACACATTACGGCGCTCAATCACTATAGCCCTTTCTTAACAGCAACATTGTTTTACATTCTCATTGGAGACACTTCACATTGCACTCCCAACTGACAACATTTGAATAAGTTACGTCTATACGTTATAAATTCCATTATCTCACTATCATTAGGAGGCCGCACCTCACTACATGACATCTACTCGAATTTATTCGTACACAAAATTCCCATTCTGAGAAGATCATACGAACATTTGACCACTCTTGACTGCCTAAAACAGTCGTGGAATTCCACCATAGTTATCGGATATTTTCTCGACCGATCCAAAAATTCTGATTATCTACTCTCCTCTAAACATACGGAAGGAGAATAGTCGAGGTTCTTCCATAACAAAACCTTAATAAGTACCTCGTACGCGACAAACAGGTACGAGTGCTTTTACCGAGCATTCTTGAAATCATCGTACCAAGATTCCAAAATCTCCTTCACGTGGCTCCACTAATCTTTAATCACCATGCGCTTATTCCCTGGCTAAGGGTGATACATCCTACTTGAAATGAAATCTTATCTCCGCTGGTTCCTGAAATCCCAATTCAAAGGTGGGATTCACATGTTCGGGATAAACCCTTGATCTTGTTTTGAGGATGGCAACCCATCCAAGAACTTTACCGACTTTACCAACCTCTTCCAATTTCAGGAATTTTTTTATAAACACAAAATTCTTTGGTTGATTCTCCTGTTTCAACCAAACCTTACATATGGGCAGTGCATGTAGAGACTACTCACTACCTCTCGCTAAGCATCGATTGTGTGTGTGTAATTATATTGCATATATAATTCATAATAAAATTATATACATACATGCATTGATAATATTTTTTAATACATATGTATTATATATGTATTTTCTATTTTCCATGCATTAGTAATACATGTTAAAATTATATATAAGTTTCATGCATCCATTAATAATATTATTTAACATATAGATCTTAATATATTATATAATTTAGTAAAATATAAATATAAGTAATTTTGTGTATATGTACATATATATTTTTTATTTATAAGAATTACGTACATATTAATGTATTATGTATGTATATTATATATTATGGTATAACTATAATAAAATATTAAGAATGAATAATTCTAAGTTGAAATATAAAAAATAGAAGTTATAAAACACCATTTAAGTGTTTTATGAAATGCTTGATTATAACACATAATTATTATAATTCAGTATTTAAAAAGAGGTGTGCGAAACGCATATCTTTATCAGGTTTGCATTTAAACATAAAAAACAGAATTATAGTTGGAAACCAAACAGGCTCTAAATGATTTTAGTATAATAGGCGAGATATTGGGATCCCTCGAAAGCAATATATGACAAACGGTCCATTCGCTCCACGTCGCCTAACATAATTTGTCGAAGTTTTAAGCTTTAATCAAGACACAAGTGACACGGCATGTTTAGAATATAAAGCATCGCATCGAAAAAGTCAAGTCTTTTCTATAATATACAAGATTTTTGGGCTCAACTATCTATTGTCGATCGAGTTTGGGTAGCTCTTACTCATCTTGAATTGGCAATATTATCGTTGTGTCCTTGTGAATGTGATTATCAAATGCTTCTTGCATACAGTTGTGCACCATAACCAAGTCAAATTATTTATATGCTTTGAATTTTTTGAAAAAAGAATGTGTCATTATAATTGTGCTTAGGAAACAACCTGTTAATATCTTGAATTTATAAAAACAGTAAGGGATGTCATCATAGTCTGTGACAACGGGATCAGGATCATCTGTAGCGCCAATTTGAGGTGAATAGGGGTGGCACAGAACTTTAAAAATAGGAGCATATATATATATATATATATATATATATATATATATATATATATATATATATATATATATATATATATATAGTTTGTAAAAATGTCATAGATATTAAACTTTATTGTATATACCAGAAAATGAAATAGTTTTATATTTCTGACATTTTCACAAACAATAACATTTACTGTGATAATATATTTATGAAATAGTTTTATATATATAACATTTTCACAAACAGTAACATTTACTGAGTTAATATTACACAATATATATATAACATTTTCACAAAAACAGTAACATTTACTGAGTTAATATATATATATATATATATATATATATATATATATATATATATATATATATATATATATATATATATATATATATATACACGGTATATCCAAACCTCTTTTTTATTTTAAATTACCATATTTTTAAAGGTTTACGCTAGCGACATTCAATCCCCACCACTACCCACCCCAATTGTCGACGCTTCAACGACTTTCATCAGCGCTATGATTTAGGTGGGTAGTAGTGGCATAGGGTGCCGCTGGCACGGACCTCTGAAATTAAAAGAATATTAGATAAATGGAGTTTGGATCCAATGTAGCTCCGATTTTGGGTGAGTAGGGGTGACAGTGGGTTAGGTTTATATCTATAACATTTTTACAAACGTTAACATTTACTGTGTTATAACACAGTATATATATATATATATATATATATATATATATATATATATATATTCGGTGGATCCAAACCTATTTTTAAAGACCCGCGGTAGCGGTATCTAATCCCGACCACCACCAACCCCAATTGTTGGAGCTCGAACAACCTTCATCAGAGTTCTGATTTGGGGTGACATGGAGTGCCGCTGGCGCGGACCTTAGAAAATAAGGGAATATTGGATAAATGGAGTTTGGATACACCGGCGCTCCAGTTTGAGGTGGGTAGGGGTAGCATTGGATTAGGTTTATATCTGTAATATTTTCACAAATAATAAATGTTACTGTTTGTGAAAATGTTACATCGGCATCCCATGCCACCTCAAATCAGAGCTCTGATGAAGGTTGTTGGAGCTCCGATAAAGGGGGTGGGGATTGGATGCCGCTGGCGCGGATCGTTAAAAATAAGATAATATCTGAAAAAAGAGGTTTGGATCCACCCTATATATATATATATATATATATATATATATATATATAACACAATAAATGTTAACGTTTGTAAAAATGTTATAGATATAAACCTAACCCACTGTCACCCCTACTCGGAGCGCCAGTGGATCCAAACTCTATTTATCTAATATTTTTTTAATTTTAGAGGTCCGCGCCAGCGGCACCCTATGCCACTACTACCCACCTAAATCATAGCTCTGATGAAAGTCGTTGAAGCTTCGACAATTGGGGTGGGTAGTGGTGGGGATTGAATATCGCTAGCGTAAACCTTTAAAAATATGGTAATTAAAAAAAAAAAGAGGTTTGGATCTACCGTGTATATATATATATATATATATATATATATATATATATATATATATATATATATATATATATATTAACTCAGTAAATGTTACTGTTTGTGAAAATGTTAAATATATAAAACTATTTCATAAATATATTATCACAGTAAATGTCATTGTTTGTGAAACTGTCAGAAATATAAAACTATTTCATTTTCTGGTGTATACAATAAAGTTTAATATCTATGACATTTTTACAAACTATATATATATATATATATATATTTAATATGCTCCTATTTTTAAAGTTCTGTGCCACCCCTATTCACTCCAAATTGGCGCTCCAGATGATCCCGATCCCATTTATCCAATCTTATTTTCAAAGCTCCGCGCCAGCGGCCCCCCATGATACTTCGGTGGATCGAAAGCCCTTTTATTCAATAGTCTCTTATTTTCAAAGGTCCGCGCCAGCGGCACCACATGCCACCCTTACCCACCCAAATCGGAGCTCTAACGAAGGTCGTTGAAGCTCCAATAATGGTGGTAAGGATTGGATACCGCTAGCGCGAACCTTCAAATATAAGGTAATTTTGAAAAAATAGGGTTTGGATCCACCATATATATATATATATATATATATATATATATATATATATATATACTGTGTAGTCTTAACTCAGTAAATGTCTGTTTGTGAAAATGTTATATATATATTGTGTAATATTAACTCAGTAAATGTTACTGTTTGTGCAAATGTTATATATATAAAACTATTTCATAAATATATTATCACAGTAAATGTTGTTGTTTGTGAAAATGTCACAAATATTAAACTATTTCATTTTCTGGTGTATACAATAAAGTTTAATATCTATGACATTTTTACAAACTATATATATATATATATATATATATATCCAATATGCACGTAAATTTTTAAGTTCTGTGCCACCCCTATTAACCTCAAATTGGCGCTCCAGGTGATCCCGTTCCCATTGATCCAATCTTATTTTCAAAGGTCCGCGCCAGCGGCACCCCATAATACTCCGGTGTATCCAAAACCCATTTATTCTAAAGTCTCTTATTTTCAAAGGTCCGCGCCAGCGACACCACATGCCACCCTTACCCACCCCAAATCGGAGCTCTGGCGAAGGTCGTTGAAGCTCCAACAATGGTGGTAAGGATTGGATGCCGTTAGCGCGAACCTTTAAATATAAGGTATTTTTGAAAAAAGAGAGTTTGGATCCACCGGATGTGTATATATATATATATAAATATATATATACTGTGTAGTATTACCACAGTAAATGTTACTGTCTGTTTGTGAAATGTCACATATATAAAACTATTTAATATTCTAGTGCATACAGTAAAGTTTACTGTTTGTGTAAATTTTTTTATTTGGAATTTTATAGTCTTCATGGATCTTGTTTGATAGATCTCGTCGAGCAGATTTCAAAAATAGTAATTTTGCGAAAAACGGATTTGTGAATCAAAAGTTATGATCATTTAAAGATTACAAAAAAAGTCCAACCACTTATGTAACTTCCTCAAGGAAGTTACAGATGGTTGGTTTTAAAAGGGTAAAATTGTGAAAAAATTTCCTAAAAAGTTGGAATAGGACCTATGGGATTATGAAAAAGTCAATAGGCCTTATAAGCTTGTTGACCTAATAAATGGGACCTAGATATAATTTGCTCTATATTTTATTGTGTGTTTGAAAATTGCCCCATTAAAATAGACATATGGACGTTACATTGTCCACCTGTTGTATTAAATCCTAAATAAGAGTGGCATATGAACAATAATCTTTCTTTTTATAATATTCTCTCTCTGGCCCTCTCTCTCTTTAATCCCACACGCAACCTTGCACACACACCCAAATATTGTTTTAATGAATTATTAATTTAGTACACTGGTCCAAAGTTGGGACCGATATAAATATTATTTAATTGAAGTTATTAATTTATCATGGTTATATCGTAGGACCAATGTTTTAAATCGCGGTCGTACAGGGTGTCGCGTTCTGGCTCCGAAGTGGCGTCGCGCATCGCGCAAGCAATTCATGCATTCCTGCTTTTTAATTAAAAAACTTATAAAAAAAATATATATATGAAAAAATAAATAACATTTTAAAATGAAATTTGTAAGAAAGTAACATTTTAAACTGAAATTGGTAAAAAAAGTTGTATTTGAAATTGATTTTTTTAATTTTTTTCTAAAGCTACTTTTTAAATTGACAATTAAAAATAATAATAATAATAATAATAATAACATTGTAAACAGAATTTCGAAAATAAGTAACATTCAAAGCTAAAAATAATAAAATAAAATAAAATTTAATATGAAATTTGTAAAATAAGTAAAAGTTTAAAATTATAATTATAATATAATAACATTTTAAACAGAAATTTATAAAACAAGTAGTACTTTAAAATGACAAATATAAAAAAATAATAATAATAACATTTTAAACAGAAATCTAAAAAATAAGTAACAATTAAAGCTGAAAATTATAAAATAAATAAAAATTTAAACAGATATTTATGACACATGTAGCATTTTAAACTGACAATTATTAAAAAAAAAATTGAATTGAGATTTGAAAAATTAGTAACATTTAAAACTGGAAATTATAAAATAAAAAAAAATTATTTACTGAAAAATGTAAAATAAGTAAACGTTGAAGTAAACCGAGAGTTTGGAATAGAAAATATTAAATAAATGTAACCTTTTAAGCTAAACTTTTTAAAATAAGCAAATAACATCATTGAGACCTTCATAAATAACTCAATTGAATCCATAATAAATGACACATAATTATGGCGCGAGACAGTCGCACCTTTTTAGTTCAAATCTTGAACGTTCAAAATATAGTTATATATCCAAGGGCCGTGATTAAATGACCTTTGGATGTGGTGTTTGTTCATGAACATACACCACAAGAGGCTATATATATAGAAGGTAAAATCCTATCATAATTAATTCCGAAAAAATTCTCTTTCTCTATTATTTCTTCTTATCAATTTCGTAGAGTGTTCTGGGGTATTCTTTAAGTTTGCTACTTGAATAAACCCGTGGATTTGTTGTATCTTGAAGGTAATTTGTTTAGACCCGTTAACAAACTCTGTACGAGTGGGGAAAAATAACACCTTAAGGACAGTAGTTTATTACGCCTCAAATCCAATCATCTGTTCATATTTTCTGCATTATTAAAAAATTCGTCAACATATATATGTATTTTTGTTTTAAAAAACCCTAATTTATTTCAAAAAGGTAGCAAAAAAAGAAATTCAGTCAACGAAATCAACCTTTTCTTTTCCTATTCTGGTGTAATATCATATAAGTTTCCAATCAGCTTTAAGTGCACTTGATTAAAAGCAAAACAAGGAAGGAATTGCTGATGGAAGAGTTAGGTATAACAAAACAGACTAGCAAATCAACAAAAGTCCCCTTTGGATTAAGCTCATCACCAAAATAATCCTTCAAAACTAAGCTCAAAGACCCCTGACATTCTTGATGAGGATGGGCTTAAGTTTGACCGCTCTTATATTCAATCCTCTCATGTGCATTATAAGTTTCGTAACTTTTCGCATATAAAGTCAACAATGTGTGGGATAGAAAAATAGAATAGTGAATATCATCTTCATCTTCCTGCTTCTCTTTTAAAGTATTTTTGTTTCTAATTTTTTTTTTGTAGTATACCTGAGACTATAACTATACGTATTATTTCTAGAAAGAAAGTTTAAAAAATTACTTTTTATATAAAATTTAAAAAAATCGCTATAAAAATGACATAAAGTTTTTCCAACTTAAAACAAATAAAATATGCATAATTTTTTTCAAATAAAATACGTACATTTTTTTTGAATATTTTTTATAAAAAATAGTTTTTAAGTTAAAAATTGTATTAAAAATTTAAAAATTGTTTTAGTATAAATAAAAAAAATGATTTTTTTAATGTTTTATTTATAGAAAAACTATTCAGTTTGAATCTATAAATGACATACAATTTTTAAACTAAAATCAATATATATATATATATATATAATTTTTTATATAAAATACGTAGAGTTGTTTAGAAGTTTTTACTTATAAAAAATAGTTTTTATATTATAAAAATATTTAAAAATACTAGAGGAATTTTATTTATGTCAAAAATTAACCATTTATACTGGCTTAAAGATAAAGATTGAATTTTAGGCACATATAAATTTTTATAATAATTATTATATTTGTTTATTCCAAATCGTTCTTACATCGCACAGGTTGTATGTTAATTTTATTTATAACACAAGTGTCTATGACGAGAGTCTCTCCGTTGAAACTGAGAAGTTTCACGTGGAAAATTAAATCGTTTTAGTACAATAGGCGGGATATTGGGATCCCTTGAAAGCTATATATGACTAACGTTCCAGTCGCTCCACATCGCCAGACATAATTTGTCGAAGTTTTAGGCTTTAATCAAGACGCAAGTGACAGGGCATGTTTAGTATATAAAACATCGCATCGAAAAACTTAAGTCTTTTCTAGAATATACAAGATTTTTGGGCTCAACTATCTATTGTTCATTGAGTTTGGGTAGCAATTACTCATCTTGACTTGGCAATATTATCGTTGTGTCCTTGTGGATGTGATTATCAAATGCTTCTTGCATACCTTTGTGCGACATAACCAAGTCAAATTATTTATATGCTTTGAATTTTTAAAAAAAATAACGTGTCATTATAATCGTGCTTAGGGAACAACCTGTTAGTATCTCGATTTTATAAAAACAATAAGGTATGTCATCATAGATTGTGACACGTGATGTTGTATTTTTTCGAAAGATTAAAACAACAAGAATTGTACTTACAAACATCTAGTTTTTAGTTTAAACGGGTAGTGAAGTATCAATTCTGAAATTGCAAAAACTTTATTAATTAAATTATATGACAAGGTGTGTTATAACAAAGGCACAAAAGTTTTAACCATTAACACAAGGAAAATTAGGACATTTTTATTAATGATAAAATCTCTATCATGGAGTGCACCCAAAACCATAAAGTCAAACCGTACCTACATTATACTTATCTGTGAAGCGTACAAAACCAAAATATTTTACGTATCTAATGGCGGGCTGGAAAGTCAGAAAAAGGCTAAATAATGCCAGACAAGTTATACCAATGTTAGCCTATAAAAACCCAATCCATCACAACAAATAAATTACACGGAAACACAAAGAAACAACAAACATATCAAACACTGAAGTAAATATGGCATCATGCAGACCTGCAACAAGTTTTTGTGATGGCGTAGGTAAGAGCTCATGGCCAGAACTGTGTGGGACACGAGGACAGGCCGCTGTTACCACTATTGAGCGTGAAAACCGCTCGGTGAATGCCACTATCGTGTTAGAAGGATCAGACGTCACCCAAGATATCAGGTGTGATAGAGTTCGTGTTTGGGTTTATTCTAGTGGCAGTGTTAGCAGGGTCCCCGTCGTTGGTTAGGGTTCCAATGGAATGATGGATGAAAGACTTGTTGTTATATTTTATTGTGTGTGCGAAAATTGCCCCATTAAAATGGACATTTGGACGTTATGTTGTCCACGTACTGTATTAAATCCTAAATAAGAGTGGCATATAAAGAATAATCTTTCTTTTGATAATATTCTCTCTCTCGCCCTCTCTCTCTTTAATCCCACCCGCAACCTTGCACACACACAAATATTGTTTTAATGAATTATTAATTTATTACACTGGTCCGAAGTTGGGACCGATATAAATATTATTTAATTGAAGCTATTAATTTATCATGGTTATATCGTAGGACAATTGCATAAATTACAGGGTCTTCAAATACTCATTGACAGGTAAATTTTCAGTTGCAATGCCATCTATGGAGATTGTAGGCAAGCTTTTTAATTGATCAAAAACATGTCTTAATGCCCTCAATTGTGAAGGAGAATATCTAAGAGTTTGGTTTTGTGACCAATGTCATATTCATAAATCTGCAATGAAAATCTTCAAATGGACAACTCACTTTAGAACTAATGCAGATCCGTCTATTGCACCTGTCTGGATTTGTCTTCCATACTTCCGAATCATATTTTCTCCAAAGCTTTGTTGTTCTCTATTGCTAACCATATTGGAAAGCCGCTAAAACGTGACGAATAAACTGCATCTCCTAGCAGACGTAGTTAAGCTAGGTTTGTATTGAGATTGACCTCTTAAACACTCTTTCCAAAAGGATTTGGATAAGGTGCGGTGAGAAGGGTTTTTGGCATATGAATGAGTATGAAAAACTTCTAGTTTACTACAAATTTTGTGAAAGACAGGGCTATGATTTGGATAGTAAAATCTCATTGTTGGGGTGCACCCAAACGCATAAAGTCAGACACTTCATGCCAAAAGTATTCCATGAAGCAGCCAAACCGTACCTACATTGTACTTATCTACTGACCTTAAAAGACCAAACTCTTTTATGTATCTAATAGCTACCAAAAAAACCATTCTAATGGCCGGCTGGAATGTCAGAAAAAGGCTAAATAACGCCAGACAAGCTATACCAATGTTAGCCTATAAAAACCCGTTCCATCACAACAAATAAATTAGACGGAAACACGAAGAAATAACAAACATATCAAACACTGAAGTAAAGATGGCATCATGCCAAGCTGCAACAAGTTATTGTGATGGCGTAGGTAAGAGCTCATGGCCAGAACTGTGTGGGTCACAAGGACGGACCTCTTTTACCACTATTGAGCGTGAAAACTCCTCGGTGAATGCCACTATCAGGTGTGATAGAATGGTGGTGAAAGACTTGTTATATTTTATTGTGTGTGTGAAAATGGACACTTGGACGTTATGTTGTCTACCTATTGTATTAAATCCGACATAAGAGTGGCGTATAAAGAATAATGTTTCTTTGAATAATATTCTCGCTCTCTCTCTCTCTATCTCTCATCCGCATGCAACCTTGCACACACACAAAAATATTATTTAATTGAATTATTAATTTAGTACATTTGTCAAAAGTTGGGACCGACATAAATATAAGTTTTTTTAAATTATTATTTTATCATGATTTTGTTGTAGGACAATTGCATTAATTACACGGTCTTCAAATACTTATTCCATAGGTAAATTTTCTTTTGGAAGGCCATCCATGGAGATTACACGGAAGGTTTTGCATACGTTTTCTTTAAAAGAAGATTTTTCTGTTGGTTTACTCCGTCAAAATCTCCAAATGGACAAATGGCTTTAGATCTAATGCAGATCCGTCTATTGCACCCGTCTGGATTGATATAAGCAGTGTTCCTATTATTTAGGAACATAAGCAGTGTTCCTATTATTTAGAAAGATCTCCACATGAGTTATATTATTCAAATTGAATGGTCTATGTGAGTTATTCAAATGCCTACAAAGATGGACTACAAATATGGAGAACTTGGACTACAAATATGGAGGCTGTTACATTCTTATAACGTCAACATCAAATCAGTTCATTTCTATGTATTTAAATATTGTATGGTTAGTCTACTATAACGTTAGTTTTCTTTCCAGTGCTATATATATAGCAGTGATTGTGTATCATTTATTAACTCCGAAAGTTATCAATATACAAAAACAGTTTTCCAATTTTACTCTTTTTGTTATCATGGATTTGTCTTCCATATCTTCCAATACATCTTTTCTCTAAGGCTTCGTTATTCTCGATTGCTAACTGTTGGAACGCCACTAAAACGTTGACGAGTCAACTGCATCTCTTAGCAGACATAGTTACGGTAGGTTTGTATAGAGATTGACCTCCTAAAGACTCTTCCCAAAAGGATTTGGATAGGGTGTGGTGAAAAGGGTTTTTGGCAGAAGAATGAGTATGAAAAGCTTCTAGTTTACTACAAATTTTGTGAAAGACAGGTCATGATGATACTGATCACTATAAGAAAAATATCAATTCGTCATAATTTTATTACTGACTAATTATTTTATTTCTACTAAATTGTATATTTTGTGGCAAAATATATGTTATTCATTAAAAGATAATTTGTAATATCCCGTGTTTTTGAAAATAAAATATTGTGACAGGATTTAATTTAATAATTCCCGAATAATTTTGGGAATAAATTAATTGGATGGATTTAAATCTAAATGTGTAATATTTAAATTGAAAATAAATGTTTATTCATGATTATGTAATTGCATGACTCAATTGGGCCTAAAGAGTTCACCCGTGAAAATAAATCATACGTTAGTAAACGTATGGGTATGTGTTGTTTAAATATAATGAAAACTACTATTTTGAATAAATGTAATTACGACGCATCTGGAAGGCTTTATGGGCTCGTTTAGGTGCTTAAAACTTTTAGAAATGATCCTAGGGTATAGGCATATAAGTTGAGAGGTTATTGGGCTAGTTTAGTTATGGGTTCGGGTCCATTTGGTGGTCCAAAAAAATAAGGCTTAACTCGGGAATTAAGATTAATCTAAGCTTAAGAAGAAGGTTAATAAATCCCCAACTTAATCAAAACCTAAATCGAGTAGCCACATCTCAAGGGAGAATGGAGCGAAGGCCAAAGAGGAAAGGAGGCAAAGGATTCAAGAGGAAGTCATCAAGCCATTATAATCAGGCAAGAATTATCTTGCTTAATTTAAATATCCAAATTACTTCTTAATTAATTGAAGTTTTCTTCCATGTTGATTCTGGATTTCATAGAAAATTGATGATTGAAAGATATTGTTAAATTGCACGAGTGTAGAGGATACAAATATAAAATAAGTTAGTTGAATCCAGAAATTAGGATGAGGTTAGGTTGAGTTTAAATGATGAAATTCATGCCTTAAAACCTAGATGAAATTGGAAAGTTTTCTTCACATGTAGATGATGTATATTCATGTTTAGAAATCTAAAAATTCGTATAATTGAGATCATTGTACAATGATAGAACATTCTGGGATTTAGTGAGGAATATATGATTTACATAGACATGTTAATGGGTTAAATTCTATGATTTTGGGGATTGAAATCCTTGCCAATTGATGTGAGTAATTAGGCTAAGATGATAAACTATGTCCTAAAGACCCACTTTAATATTTATATAAATGCATAAACCATTGGAATGAGAAATGGGTAAGAAATGGGGATTTGCATATTAAGAAACCATAGCAGATCAAGGCTTGTGCCCAGATTTGAATCGATTTGGCCCTGGAGGAGAATTGATTCGACACCAAGAGGCGAATCGATTCGGCCCTTGGGGCAGGTTAAGGTAGGACCGAAATTTGATCCGGGGTATTATTAGAATAGCATATATCATCTTCATCATCCTTCTTCTCTTTTAAAGTATATTTATTTTCTAATTTTTTTTGTAGAATACCCGCGACTATAACTGTACTAATTATTTTCTAAAGAATTGTCAAAAAAAAACTTTCAAATTTATTTTTTATATAAAGAAAAAAACTTTTTGGTTATAAAAACATGTTTAATGTTGTATTGATAGAATTTACTTTAAGATTTTGCCTACAAATAACATAAAGTTTTTTAAACTAAAAACAAATAAAATTATGTATAATTTTTTTTTATATAAAATACGTATAGTTGTTTTGATGTTTTTATTTATAAAAAATAGTTTTTCAGTTAAAAAAAGTTTCCAAAGTTACAATTTTTTTTTAATATAAAGAAAAAAGTTTTTGGTTATAAAATATTTTTAATGTTTTATTTATAGAAAGAACTTAAAAGTTTATATTTATAAATGACATGCAGTTTTTTGTACTAAAACAAATAAAAATATATATAATTTTTTTTATATAAAATGCGTACCATTGTTTAGAAGTTTTCACTAATGAAAAATAGTTTTTATTCAATAAAAACGTTTAAAAATAACAGACAAATTTTATTTAGGAAAAAAATTAACATTTTATAATCGCTTTAAGAGGAGATATTGAATTTAGGATATATACTACTTTTTATCATTATCATTATATTTGTTTATTGTACATGGTTCGTGTATCGCACAAGATGTATGCTAGTTTTATTTATAACACAAGTGTCTACGAGGAGAGTCTCTCGGTTGAAAATGAAAAATTTCACATGAAAAAATTAAAATGTTTTAGTATAATATTTAGGATATTAGGATCCGTTGGAAGTTATATATAACTAACGTTCCGTTTACTCCACCTCACCTTACATAATTTGTCGAAGCTTTAGGCTTTAATCAGGGAACAAGTGAGACAACATGTTTAGAATATAAAGTATCGCATCGAAAAATTTATGTATTTTCTACAATATACAAGATTTTGGTGCCTAACTATCCATTTTCAATTGAATTTGGGTAGCAAATACTCATCTTCACTTGACAATATTATTGTTGTATCCTTGTGGATGTGATTATCAAATGCTTATTGGTCAGTGCAACATAACCAGGTCAAATCTTTTATATGATTTGTATGTTTTGAAAAAATAATGTGTCATTATAATTGTGCTTAGGAAACAACATGTTAGTATCTTGAAAGGGATGACATCATAGTCTTTGACACGTGATGTTGTATTTTTTTTACTATTAAAACAACAAGAATTGCAATTTCTCTTTGGTTTGCAATTATAATTATGTTTTTTGTGTTTACATACTATTTTGATAAAAAAAAATCGTTTTTCCAATTTATTTTTGAACACTGAATTATAATATTTTGGTGTTATAATCAAGTTTTTTAGAAAACAACAAAAGGGTAATTTATTATTTTTGTTTTTTATTTTTAAATTCAGACCAATTTATTCATTATATTTTAATGTATTTATACCCTAAAATATAATATACATATATGCATGTATGTATACATGTATAAAACTACATTCATGTATCATGTATGTAAGAGAGTTTTATGTATTTACACACACACACACACACACACACACACACACACACACACATATATATATATATATATATATGCATGTATGCCAATTTTGTCAAATTTGCAAAAAAACTGTGTTTAAAAGCAAGTTTACCAAACGCAAACCAATAATTATAAACACAAAAAATTGAATTTTAAAAATTTAATTAAAAACAACTTTTAAATCGAGTTTTTAGAATACAAAGCCAAACGAGTAGTTTATAGTCTACATGGGCCGTGAAGTATCAAATGTGAAATTGTAAATAACTTTGTCAATTAAATTATATGACAATGTGTGTTATAACAAAGGCACAAAAGTATTAACCATTAACATAACGAAAATTAGGACATTTTTAGGGTAACACTAGGGCTACCCCTTTTTGTTACCTATGGCTTCAAAGTGTTGTACCTTGTTTTGTGTTTTATGCCATGGTGGGACCCATACAAGTAAAGTCAAAGTAAGATACAATAATTTGAAGCCGGGATAACAAAAAAAATAACAAAAAAGGGTAGCCCTAATATTATCCACATTTTTATTAATAGTAAAATATCATTCTCGGAGTACACCCAAAAGCATAGAGTAAGCACTAATTGAATTATATGCTAAAAGCTCACTTCCTAGTCACATATTCACAACGGCAAAAATCCTACTAGTCAAGGACGGTTCCTGTTATTATAGATCACATGGTTCTCCAATCTCCTAGTCAAACGGTTCCTACAATTATGGAACACTAAGATGATATGTGATTTGTTATAAAGTTATAGCAAATCAGTTGTGCAGTTAAACAGCTAGTATACTAACATTTGAATTTAAAATGTTTTAACGTTGTAACATATCTGTGAAATAAAAGTCACTGCTTCATGTAAACTTTAATCTATTTTTCAGTGAACATAAAAACAATTTCTATTTCCTATTTCATATTTGATCATGGTATTAGAGCTTAGTGGTTCTTCTCAAATGACTTCATCTAGGTTGAGTCTCTCTTTGAGCTCTCTTCACTAGTTAATAGCCATTTGTCCCATGAAGCTTAAACTTTCTAATTATCTCATTTGGAGAACTAAAATGTTGCAACAAATTCCGTCCTTAAAAGTGACTCATCTTCTCTATGTTGAGTCGCCGATGCCTCTTACGAATGAAAAGAATAAAGAAGTGGACACGGTATTGTCTACATATGCTGTTTGGGAAGAAAATGACTGCCTTTTGAGGAGATGGATTTCAGGCACTATGAGTGACGAGTCAATGTATTTAATTGGTGGTTGCAATACTGCCAAACAAATATGACAGACACTTGAAGATCAATATCTTCAAGTTTCTAGAGAAAAAGAATTCTCCCCCAAGGAATAATTGCGTAACATATTAATGGAAGGAAAAACCATTGATGAATATGTTAAAACTTTTAAAGAAATCTGTGATGGACTTATGGCCATCAACAAACCTTTGGATGAAGATTCAAAAGTTATTAGTTTTGTCCAAGGGTTGGGAGAAAAATATAAAACTTTTCGCACTGTTATGATTGGAAAACCTCCATATCCAACCCTTGGACAACTCATAACTGCTTTAAGAGGTTTTGATATGAGGGAAGAAAAGGAATCAAAAATCACAACTCATGAACATACATCCACTGGTATGGATCACTCTTTGGCCTTTATGGCACGACGAGGTGGATATCAAGGATATGCTCGAGGAAGAGGAAGACATAATAGAGGGAGAGGCAACTATGGAGGCAACTTTGGACGAAATTATAACTCAAGGGGTCGTGGTTTTAGACCAGCAGGGTTTTATCTTAACAATAATCCCTCGTTTAATCAAAATGACAGTTACAATCATGACTATTATAGCCAAGGTGAGGCAATGCAATCAATGAGACAAGACATAAGGCCTTTTCACACAGAAAGATGATTTTTCAGGAACACAAATCGATCATTTGATCAACGGCTTAAAGAAGAAGCTAATACAACATAAGTGGAATGTCAAATTTGTGGCTCAAACAAGCACTAACCTGTTTCTATAGGTGGGACTTTTCAGTCGGTGCTCCAGGTAACACACAAGCAATGGCACCTACACAATAATATGCTCCTAACCATAACATGTATGTGTACTCAGGTGCTTTTACTCATATAACCAACACAACAGGTAACATTTCAAATTTAAAACCTTATTTCGACAATAATAAAGTTGTAATTGGTGATCTTTCTCAATCAGAAATAACACATGTTAGTGAAAAGAAGATAAATGGTCTGACACTTAAAAATGTGCTTGTTGTTTCAAAACTTAAAAACTCACTTATTTCAGTCTCACAACTTGCTAAAGAAAATGAATATACTCTAGAATTCTCTGACAATGACTTTGTTGTTAAGGACAAGAAGACCAAACAAGTGATGGCCAACGGAACTAGACAAGGATCTTCATATGCCTTTGATGACAACAAGCTTCAAGAATTGTTTGTCAATAAATAAAGTAAGGGCAGTGACGACATTTGGCACATGAGATTAGGGCATCCTAGTAGCCAAACTCTCAAATTATTATCCAAAAATAAGTGTCTTAGTGTTAGTCATTGGAATAAAAGTTCTACTATTTGTCTTTCATGTCAAATGGGAAAGAATTGTAAGCAACCTTTTAATTTAAATGATAAAATTTCATTAGAAACTCTAGCAAAAATTTATTCAGACTTGTGGGGTCCTGCACCCATTAATTCTTCTCAAAATATTAGATACTATGTTGTTTTTATAGACGATTATTCTAGGTATACATGGTTATTTCCTCTTAAGAACAAGTCCGGTTTTTATGAAACTTTTCTCCAATTTCAAAAGAAGGATGAAAATCAGTTTGATAAGAAAATTAAAAAATTTCAGAGTGATGGAGGAGGAGAATTTTCAAGTAATATTTTCATAGAAAACTTACACAACCATGGTATACTTAGACAGATTTCTTGTCCAAATACTCCGGAGAAAAATGGTGTTGCCGAAAGGAAGCATAAACACATTGTTGAAACTTCTTTAACTCTTATGCTTTATGCAAAAATACCTTTATATCTTTGGGTAGATGCTTTTCTAACTGCAGTATATCTCATAAATGAATTACATTCTTCTAAATTAAAGAAATAGAATCCTCTGTTTAAGATGTACCATAAACAACCATGCTATGATTCTCTTAAGGTTTTTGGCTGCAGGTTCTTCCCTTACATAAAAGGAAAAACACAACATAAATTCACCTCAAAATCCTTTCCTTGTGTTTTTATTGGTTACAACTCCTTGCATAAGGGATATCGGTGTTACCATCCATCTACAAGGAGAGTATATGTATCAAAACATGTTATTTTTTATGAATCTATCATGCCTTATGTTACACCTGATAGATATATGAACTCCAGTGAAAAGAGAACATATATGACAACATATCAGGAATTTTTGGAAGTTAGTAAAGAAAGTGTTGAGATAAACAGTCAGATGTCAGGAGACGTGTCAAATAATATTAACTCAACACAAAAGACTTGTGACACAAATCCAAGTCGTAGGAGACCCATAGATAACTCAAGATATGGTGAGACTATAGATATTGTTCCCATGAAATATTTAACGCCATGTCATACAATTCCTTTAGGACAAAGTAAGAACTCACAAAATAAAAGACATACACCTTCTAATAGTCACGCAAATCCTTTAGAACGAAGTAAGAACACACAAATTAAAAGTCATACACCGGTTGTTACTGGAACTGACTTGACATCAAGTCAATCTCCATCTTTAAAACAAGATCTAGACATTACACCTACTTTAAGAAGCCTCTTACCTGCTTCAAAATTAGAATTGACATCAAGCCCCATTTTACATGGAAAGCACACACCACATAAAAGAGGGGAGACCAACTCATAATAGTATATCATATTTAATAGATGGCGATAGAATCTCTGAAAACAGTACCACATTTGACACGCAAGAAAGCAGATTGACCCATTTTCGTAACTTAAATCTAGTAAATAGCAATCGAATTTTTGAGAAAGGTACAAAATCTTCTCAAAAAAATTAAATAACAATTTTTTTTCTAAAAATCGTAATGACAAAAATTCAACTCATACTCTATCTTTACATAGCAGCCCTACACCACCCTCTACAATATCCACATCAACCTTCTTTTCTGACAGTCACCCAAATATACCTCTTACGCCTATTGATCATAGTATTATACAACACACATCTCCTACTCATTTTCTTTACAATCCATGAGGAATTCAACTAACTATTCCCTTAAAATTAGACCAAACACATGTAGTGGAAAATAAACATCCAAGGATAACTAGAGCAAAGTCTAAACCAACCTCAACTAACTCACCTCCTTCTGCCCTCCAAACCACACTCAAGTTCCATATTGAGCCAGTAAATCATAAAGAAGCATTATCGGTTCCAAAATGGATTAAAGCAATGCATGAAGAATTAGCTGCATTGCATAGTATCCATACTTGGACTCTTGTGCCAAAGCAACCACACATGCATTTAATTGGATCAAAATGGGTATACAAGACAAAATTAAAACCGGATGGTAGTATTGAAAGATATAAAGCAAGATTAGTATATCAAGGCTATAACCAAGTAGAGGGTACCGACTTCTCCGAAACATTTAGTACGGTTATCAAACATGTTACAATTCGGATTGTCCTTGCTATAGCCATAACACATGAAGGGTGTATAAAATAATTGGATGTAAAGAATGACTTTTTACATGGAACTCTTCAAGAACAAGTGTACATGAAACAACCACCTGGATTTATCCATCCTTTGTATCCTTCTCATGTTTTTGCATTAAGAAAGACCATTTATGGTCTTAAACAAGCTCCAAGAGCTTGGTTTGACAAATTTAGTGCTTTCCTAATCAATTTTGGTTTTGTATGTAGTCGGGAAGACTCTTCATTATTTATTTATAATTCTTCACATGGCATTATTCTTTTATTACTATATGTTGATGATATTTTAATCACAGGGAGCAAATGTGTTTTGCTTCAAAATCTTATTACAGCGTTTAGTGCAGAATTTGCAATCAAAGATTTTGGTACTCTAAGCTACTTTCTTGGAATGGAATTCATGCCAATCGATGGAGGCTTTCAACATACTCAGAGAAGCTATATTGAGAAACTTCTCGCCAAGGATAGAATGATTCATGTAAAAAAGACGTAACACAATTTGTTTCCAGATAATCCATTAATGATAATGATATTTTTTTATCAAACCCAACCAAATTCTGCTCTTTACTTGGCGCCTTACAATATTTATGTCTTACACGGCCGGACATTGCTCATACAGTCAACATAAATTCTCAACACATACATGCTCCTACCACTTCTCATTTTGGTCAAGTCAAAAGAATACTTCGATGTCTTCAAGGAACAATCTCCTATGGCTTGAAATTTGTTAAACAATCAACACTGTCTCTCTAGGTATTTTCAGATGCAGATTGGGAAGGGGGTCCTACTACACGACGATCTACCTCAGGATTTTGTTTTTTTCTTGGATAAAATTTCATTTCCAAGTCATATAAGAAACAACCCATAGTTTCTCATTCTAGTTGTGAAGCGGAATATCGGTCTACGGCAATAGCTTGATCAGAATTAACATGGGTTTCATATTTTATCCGAGAAATTGGTGTTCACTTATTTAGATCTCCTACTTTATTTTCTGACAACATTGGCACTATTTACATGTCAATTAATCCAGTCTTGCATGCTCGTACAAAACATATCGAATTGGATTATCATTTTGTCGGAGAAAAGGTTGCGTCAAGAGATTTGATCACTCATTACGTTCCAACAAAACATTAACTCATCGACATTCTCACAAAGTATTTACCAATATCTTCATTTTTACTGTTACGTTTCAAACTTGGTGTATGGCCATCACCCAGACCAAGTTTGATGGGGGAATGATAAAATTATATGCTAAAAGCTCACTGCCTAGTCATATATTCAACACAGCTCCAATCTTACTAGTCAAGGACGATTCCTGTTATTATGGATCACATGGTTCTCCAATCTCCTAGTCAAATGGTTCCTATAATTATGGAACACTGAGATGATATGTGATTTGTTATAATGTTATAGCAAATCAGTTATGCAGTCAAACGACTAGTATACTAACATTTGTATTTCAAATGTTTTAACCATGTAACATCTTAGTGATATAAGTATCACTACTTTATGTAAACTTCAATATATTTTTTAGTGAACATAAAAACAGTTTATATTGCCTATTTCATATTTTATCATGGTATCAGAGCTTAGTGGTTTTTCTCAAATGACTTCATTTGGGTTGAGTCACTCTTTCATCTCTCTTCACTAGTTAATAGCCATTTGTCACATGAAGCTTAACCCTTCTAATTATCTCATTTGGAGAACTCAAATGGTGCAACTAATTCAGTCCTTAAAAGTTACTCATCTTATCTATGATGAGCCACTGTTGCCTCGTACGAATGAAAAGAATAAAGAAGTGGACACATATTCTGTTTGGGAAGAAAAGGACTGCCTTTTGAGGAGCTGGATATCAGGCACTATGAGTGACAAGTCAATGTATTTAATGGGTGGTTGCAATACTGCCAAACAAATATGGCAGACTCTCAAAGATCAATGTCTTCATGTTTCTAAAGAAAAAGAATTATCCCTCAAGGAACAATTGTGTAACATATCAATGGAAGGAAAAAACATTGATGAATATGTTAAAACTTTCAAAGAAATTTGTGATGGATTTATGTCCATCAACAAACCATTGGATGAAGATTCAAAAGTTATCAGTTTTGTCCAAGGGCTAGGAGCAAAATATAAAACTTTTCGTACTACTATGACTTGAAAACCTCCATATCCAACCCTTGGACAACTCATAATTTCTTTAAGAGTTTTGATATGACCTAAGAAAAGTAATAAAAAAATCACAAATCATGAACATACATCCACTGGTATGGATCACACTTTGGACTTTATGGAACCATAAGGTGGATATCAAGGATATGCTCGAGGAAGAGGAAGACATAATAGAGGGAGAGGCAACTTTGGACGAAATTATAACTCAAGGAGTCATGGTTTCAGACCAACAAGTTTTGATCCTAACAAGAATCCCTTTTTTAATCAAAATGACAGGTACAATCACAACTATTATAGTCAAGGTGAGGCAATGCAATCCATGAGACAAGACGTAATACCTTTTCAGACAGAAGGAGGAGATTTTAGGAACATAAATCGATAATTTGATCAATGGCCTAAAGAAGAAGCTAATACAACAGAAGTGGAATGTCAAATTTGTGTCTCAAACAAGCACTAACCTGTTTCTATAGGTGGGACTTTTCAGTCGGTGCTCCAAGTAACACACAAGCAATGGAACGTACACAATAATATGCTCCTAACCATAACATGTATGTGGACTAGGGTGCTTTTACTCATATAACCAACACAACATGTAACATTTCAAATTTAAAACCTTATTTCGGCAATAATAAAGTTGTAATTGGTGATGGTTCTCAATTAGAAATAACACATGTCGGTGAAAATAAGATAAATGGTCTTACACTTAAAGATGTACTTGTTGTTCGTAAACCTAAAAACTTACTTATTTTAGTCTCACAACTTGCTAAAGAAAATGAATGTACTCTAGAATTCAGTGACAATAACTTTGTTGTTAAGGACAAGAAGACCAATCAAGTGATGGTCAAAGGAACTAGACAAGGATATTTATATGCCTTTGATGACAACAATCTTCAATCATAGTTTTCCAATCAAGAAAGTATGGGCAGTGACGACATTTGGCACATGAGATTAGGTCATCCTATTAGCCAAATTGTCAAATTATTATCCAGAATTAAGTGTCTTAATGTTAGTCATTGGAATAAACGTTCTACTATTTGTGTTGTATGTCCAATGGGAAAGAATTGTAAACAACCTTTTAATTTAAATGATAAAATTTCATTAGAACCTCTACGAAAAATTCATCCAGACTTGTCGTGTCCTGCGCCCATTAACTCTTCTCAAAATATGAGATACTCTGTTTTTTTTATAGATGATTATTCTAGGTATACATGGTTATTTCCTCTTCAAAACATGTCTGATTTTTATGAAACTTTCCTCAAACTTCAAAAGATGATTGAAACTCAGTTTGATAAGAAATTTAAAAATTTTCAGAGTGATAGAGGAGGAGAATTTTCAAGTAATATTTTCATAGAACATTTACACAACCATGGTATACTTAGACAAATTTCTTGTCGAGATACTCCAGAGAAAAATGGTGTTGCTGAAAGGAAGCATAGACACATTGTTGAAACTGCTTTAACTCTTATGCTTATGCAAAAATACCTTTTTATCCTTGGGTAGATGCTTTTCTAACTGCAGCATATCCCATTAATAGAATACCATCTTCAAAATTAAAGAAATAGACTCCGCTCTTTAAGTTGTACCATAAACAACCATGCTATGATTCTCTTAAGGTTTTTGGTAGCATATGTTTCCCTTACATAAAAGGAAAAACACAACATAAATTCACCCCAAAATCCTTTCCTTATGTTTTTATTGGTTACAGCTCCTTGCATAAGGGATATCGGTGGTATCATCCATCTACAAGGAGAGTATTTGTGTCAAGACATGTTATTTTTTATGAATCTATCATGCCTTATGTTACACCTGATAGATATAGGAACTCTAGTGAAAAGAGAACATATATGACAACATATAAGAATTTTTGGAAGTTAGTAAAGAAAGTGTTGAGATAAATAGTCAGAAGTCAGGAGACGTGTCAAATAATATTAACTCAAAGCAAAAGACTTGTGACACAAATCCAAGCCGTAGGAGACCCATAGATAACTCAAGATATTTTGAGACTATAGATATTGTTCCTAGAAAAGATTTAACGTCATGTCATACAATTACTTTAGGACAAAGTAAGAACACACAAAATAAAAGGCATACACCTTCTAATAGTCACGCAATTCCTTCATAACAAAGTAAGAACACACAAATTAAAAGTCATACACCGGTTGTTACTGGAACTGACTTGACATCAAGTCAATCTCCATCTTTAAAACAAGATCTAGACATTACACCAACTTTAAGAAGCCGCTTACCTTCTTCAAAATTAGAATTGACATCAAGCCCCATTTTACATGGAAAGCACACACCACATAAAAGAGGGCAGACCAACTCATAATAGTATATCATATTTAATAGATGGCGATAGAATCTCTGAAAACAGTACCACATTTGACACGCAAGAAAGCAGATTGACCCATTTTCGTAACTTAAATCCAGTAAATAGCAATCGAATTTTTGAGAAAGGTACAAAATCTTCTCAAAAAAATTAAATAACAATTTTTTTTCAAAAAATCGTAATGACAAAAATTCAACTCATACTCTATCTTTACATAGCAGCCCTACACCACCCTCTACAATATCCACATCAACCTTCTTTTCTGACAGTCACCCAAATATACCTCTTACGCCTATTGATCATAGTATTATACAACACACATCTCCTACTCATTTTCTTTACAATCCATGAGGAATTCAACTAACTATTCCCTTAAAATTAGACCAAACACATGTAGTGGAGAATAAACATCCAAGGATAACTAGAGCAAAGTCTAAACCAACCTCAACTAACTCACCTCCTTCTGCCCTCCAAACCACACTCAAGTCCCATATTGAGCCAGTAAATCATAAAGAAGCATTATCAGTTCCAAAGTGGATTAAAGCAATGCATGAAGAATTAGCTTCATTGCATAGTATCCATACTTGGACTCTTGTGCCAAAGCAACCACACATGCATTTAATTGGATCAAAATGGGTATACAAGACAAAATTAAAACCGGATGGTAGTATTGAAAGATATAAAGCAAGATTAGTATATCAAGGCTATAACCAAGTAGAGGGTACCGACTTCTCCGAAACATTTAGTACGGTTATCAAACATGTTACAATTCGGATTGTCCTTGCTATAGCCATAACACATGAAGGGTGTATAAAATAATTGGATGTAAAGAATGACTTTTTACATTGAGCTCTTCAAGAACAAGTGTACATGAAACAACCACCTGGATTTATCCATCCTTTGTATCCTTCTCATGTTTTTGCATTAAGAAAGACCATTTATGGTCTTAAACAAGCTCCAAGAGCTTGGTTTGACAAATTTTTTACTTTCCTTATCAATTTTTGTTTTGTATGTAGTCGGGCAGACTCTTCATTATTTATTTATAATTCGTCACATGGCATTATTCTTTTATTATTATATGTTGATGATATTTTAATAATAGGGAGAAAATATGGTTTACTTCAAAATCTTATTACAAAGTTAAGTGCAGAATTTGCAATCAATGATTTGGGTACTCTAAGATACTTTCTTGGAATGGAATTCATGATAATCGATGTAGGATTTCAACTTACTCACAGAAGCTATATTGTGAAACTTCTCTCCAAGGACAGAATGATTCATTTCAACAAAGTCGTAACCCCTTTTGTTTCCGGAAAATCCATTAATGATAATGATATTTTTTTATCAAACCCAACCGAATTCCGCTCTTTACTTAGCGCCTTATAATATTTATGTCTTACATGGCCAGACATTTCTCATAGAGTCAACAGCATTTGTCAACACATGCCTTCTCCTACCACTTCCCATTTAGCTCAAGTTAAAAGACTACTTCGATGTCTTCAAGGAACAATCTCCTATGGCTTGAAATTTCTTAAACAATCAACACTATCTCTCTACGGATTTTCAGATGCAGACTGGGCAAGGTGTCCTACTACACAATGATCTACCTTAGTTTTTTTTTATTTTTCTTCGAGATAATTGCATTTCCTGGTCATCTAAGAAACAACCCACATTTTCTCATTCTAGATGTGAAGCCGAATATCAGTCTACGACAATAGCTACAGCAGAATTAACATGGGTTTCATATATTCTATGAGAAATTGGTGTTCACTTATTTAGACGTCCTACTTTATTTTGTGATAACATAAACGCTATTTACATGTCAATTAATCCAGTCTTGCCTGCTCGTACCAAATATATCGAATTGGATTATCATTTTGTTAGAGAAAAGGTTGTGTCAGGAGATTTGATCACTCACTATGTTCCATCGAAACATCAACTCACCGTCATTCTCACCAAGTCTTTACCAATATCTTCCTTTTTGCAGTTATGTTTCAAACACGGTGTATGGCCATCATCCACCCCAAGTTTGAGGGGGGAATGATTGAATTATATGCTAAGGGCTCACTGCCTAGTCACATATTCACAACAACTCCAATATTACTAGTCAAGGACGGTTCCTGTCATTATGGATCACATGGTTCTCCATTATCCTAGTCAAACGGTTCCTATAATTATGGAACACTGAGATGATATGTGATTTGTTATAACGTTATAGCAAATCAGTTATGTAGTCAAACAGCTAGTATACTAACATTTGTATTTGAAATGTTTTAACCTTGTAACATCTCAGTGATATAAATATCACTGCTTCATGTAAACTTTAATATATTTTTCAATGAGCATAAAAAGAATTTGTAATGCCTATTTCATATCTTATCAAGCTCTAACTACACGAATTGTGGCTAGATACTGTTAGCCAAAATTATTACATGAATTAGTCAAACCGTAGATACATTATACATGATCTATTTAACTTTCAAGGACAAACCCTTTTACGTATCTAATGGTCGACTGGAAAGTCAAAAAAAGGCTAAATAATGCCAGGCAAGCTATACCAATGTTAGCCTATAAAAACCCATTCCATCATAGCAAATAAATTACATGGAAACACAAAGATACAACAAACATATCAAACACTGAAGTAATTATGGTATCATGCCGACCTGCAACAAGTTTTTGTGATGGCGTAGGTAAGAGCTCATGGCCAGAACTGTGTGGGGGCACAAGGGTGGACCGCTGCTACCATGATTGAGCGTGAAACCCCCTCGGTTAATGCCACTATCGTGTTAGAAATATCAAACGTCACCCAAGATATTAGGTGTTATAGAGTTCGTGTTTAGTTCAATACTAGGAGCATTGTTACCAGGGTCCCCGTCGTCGGTTAGGGTTCCAATGGAATGGTGGTGAAAGACTTGTGGTTAATTTTTATTGTGTGTTTGAAAATTGCCCAATTAAAATGGACATATGTACGTTATGTTGTACACCTATTGTATTAAATCCTAAATAAAAGTGGCATATAAAAAATAACCTTTCTTTGGATTATATTCTCTCTCTCTCTTTCTCTCTAATCCCACACGCAACCTTGCACACACACAAAAATATTGTTTTATTGGTCCAAAGTTAGGACCTATATAAATATTATTTTTTAAAAATAATTATTTTATCATGGTTTTATTGTAGGAGAATTGCATTAATTACAGGGTCTTCAAATACACATTGGTAGGTAAATTTTCATTCGGAAGGCCATCTATGGAGATTTTATGAAACGTTTTTCATACGTTCTCTTTAAAGGCAAATTTTTCAGTTAGTTTACTTGATAAAAAACACGGTTTAATCTGCCTCAATAGTGAAGAAGACTAATGAAAATCTCCAATGAAAACCTTCAAATGGACAAAGGATTTTAGAGCTAATGCAGATTCGAATATTGCACATGTTTGGATTTATCTTCCAATTCATCTTTTCTCTAAGGCTTCATTATTCTCTATTGCTAACCTTATTGGAACGCCGCTAAAACTTGACGAATCAACTGCATCTCTTAGCAGACAAAGTTACGCTAGGTTTGTATTGCGATCATCCACTTAAAGACTCATCCCAAAAGGATTTTGATATGGTGTGGTGAGAAGGGTTTTTGGCAGATGAATGAGTATGAAAAACTTCAAGTTTACTTTAAATTTTGTGAAAGATAGGGCCATGATGATATTGATCATTATAAGAAAAATATCATTTCGTGGTAATTTTATTGGTGGCTAATCGTTTTATTGCCAGTAAAATGTATATATCGTGGAAAAATATATGTTTTTCATTAAAAGATATTTTGTAATACCCTGTGTTTTTGAAAATAAAATTTTGTGACTGGATTTAATTTAATAATTCATGATTATTTTTGGGAAAAAATTAATTGGATGGATTTAAATCTAAATGGGTAATATTTAAATTGAAAATAAATGTTTATTCATGTTTATGTAATTACATGACTCAATTGTGCCTAATGAGTTCATCCGTGAAAATAAATCATACATTAATAAACTTATGGGTACGTGCCATTTAAATATAATGAAAACTTCTATTTTTAATAAAAATAATTAAGACACATTCTGGGAGGCTTTAAGGGATCGTTTAGGTGTTTAAGACTTTTAGAAATGATCATGGAGTATAGGTATATAAGATGAGAGGTGATTGGGCTAGTTTAGTTATGGGTTCAGGTCCATTTGGGGGTCCCAAAAAAAATAAGGCTTAACTCGGGAATTAAGATTAATATAAGCTTCAGAGTAAGGTTAATAACTCCCCAACTTAATCAAAACCTAAACGTAGTAGCAACACCTCAAGGGAGAATGGAACAAAGGCCAAAGAGGAAAGGAGGAAAATGATTCAAGATGAAGTCATCAAACCATTATAACCAGGCAAGAATTATCTTGCTTAATTTAAATGTCCAAATTACTCCTTAAGTCATTGAAGTTTTCTTCCATGTAGATTCTGGATTTCATAAAAAAATTGATGATTAAAAGATATTGTTAAATCGCAGGAGTGTATATGATACAAATCTAAAATAAGTTAGTTGAATCTAGAAATTAGGTTGAGGTTAGGTTGAGTTTAAATGATGAAATTCACGCCTTAGAACCTAGATGAAATTGGGAAGATTTCTTCACATGTAGATGATTTGTATTCATGTTCAGAAATCTTAAAATTTCTATAATATAGACCATTGTACAATTATATAACATTGTCGGATTTAGTGAGAAATATCTGAGTTATATAGACATCTTAATGGGTTAAATTCTAGGATTTTAGGGAATGAAATTGATTACAATTCATGTAAGTAATTATCCTAAGATGATAAACTAAGTCCTAAAGACTCGCTTTAATATTTATATAAATGCATGAACCATTGGAATGAGAAATGGGGAAGAAATAGGGATTTGCGTATAAAAAACCCGTAGGAGATGTGGGCTTCTACCCAGATTTTAATCGATACGGCCCTGGAGGCGAATCAATTCGATACCAAGGTTCGAATCGAATAGAGACCAAGAGGCAAATCGATTCAACCCTTGGGGTAGGTTGAGGTAGTACCGAAATTTGATCTGGGGTATTATTAGAATAGCATATATCATCTTCATCGTCCTCCTTCTATTTTAAAGTATTTTGGTTTTCTAATTTTTTTTTGTAGAATACCTCAGACTATAATTGTACCAATTATTTTGTGAAGAAAAGTCAAAAAAAGTTTTCAAAATTATTTTTTATATAAATAAAAAAACTTTTTGGTTATAAAAACATTTTTAATGTTGCATATATTGAATTTACTTTAAGTTTTTGTCTACAAATAACATAATGTTTTTTTAACTTAAAACAAATAATATTACGTATAATTTTTTATTTATACATAATATTAAAACTTAAAATAATAATTTTGAAGTTTTTATTTATAAAAAATAGTTTTTAACTTAAAAAAAGTTTTCAAAGTCACAATTTCTTTTTAATATAAATAAAAAAGTTTTTGGTTATAAAAATATTTTTAATGTTTTATTTATAAAAAAACCATAAAAGTTTGTACTTATAAATGACATGCAGTTTTTAAACTAAAACATATAAAAATATATATAATTTTTTTTATATAAAACACGTACAGTTGTTTAGAAGCTTTCACTTATGAAAAATAGTTTTTATATGATAATTTTTTTTTTAAATAACAGACAAATTTTATTCAGGGAAAAATTAACATTTTATTATGGCTTTAAGATAACATATTGAATTTAAGATATATACTACTTTTTATCACTATCATTATATTTGTTTATTGCACATCATTCGTGTATCACACAAGATGTATGCTAGTTTTCTGTATAACACAAGTGTCTCTGAGGAGAGTCTCTCGGTTGAAAATGAAAAGTTTCACATGAAAAAATTAAAAGGTTTTAGTATAATATTTAGGATATTGGGATTCTTCAGAAGCTATATATGACTAACGGTCCATTCACTCCTCGTCGCCTATGGATAAATACTCTATGGATAAAAAAATTCGTTTTGCCAATTTATTTTTTAACACTGAATTACAATATTTTTGGGTTATAATCATGTTTTTCAGAAAACAACAAAAGAGTGTTTTATTATTTCAGTTTTTTATTTTTCAATTTAGAACAATTTATTCATAATATTTTAATGTATTTATACCTTAAAATATAATATACGCGTAAGTATGTATGTATGTATGCATGCATGTTTAAAAATACATTAATGTACCATATATGTATGAAAGTTGAATGTATATATATACATATATATATATATATGCCAATTTGTTTAATTTTCTAAAAAATTGTATTTAAAAACAAGTTTACCAAACGTGAATGAATAATTATAAACATAAAAAATTGAATTTCAAAACTGTATTTAAAAACAACTTTTAAATCGAGTTTTTAGAATACAAAACCAAACGAGTAGTTTATAGTTTAAACAGTTCATGATGTATCAAATATGAAATTGTGTAAACTTTGTCAATTAAATTATATGGCAAGGTGTGTTATAACAAACGCACAATAGTATTAACCGTAAACATAAGGAAAATTAGGACATTTTTATTAATAGTAAAATCTCATTATTGGTGAGCACCTAAACATATGAAGTCAGCTCTACCTACACTTTTTTATTAATAGTAAAATCTCATTCTTGACAGTAAACAAGGTTGAATATTAAGTATGTCAAGCCTTTTGAAAACTAACTAGCGTTACTGATTTTCAGGATCTAACTGCGATGTATGAGGTTTGGGGAATACTTCTTACAATTTAGAGAACGACTACAATGTCGATTCAAGACCATTACTTTGGGATATAAACAATGTTTTGTGACTTTGTTTTGGTTACGAATTGTAGCTGTTGATCTACCATGCACGTAAAGGTGGTTGATGTAAATCAGTAGACTTTTTTCATAATTTTATATATGCCTTTCAAGCATATTTTCCTATTCTTCAACTAACTTATTATTTTCAGTATATATCGAAACAAATTGAGTTAATTGATTATTGAGTAACGTTGATGTATTAGTTGTATTTCAAAAAGTTATTAAATTGATGTTGTTGTTGTACATATAAGGTCCGAAATGGAAAATTATTGCAAGAAGCAGTCAAACCGTAGCTATATTATACATTATCTATTAAGCTTACAAGACCAAACACTTTTACGTATCTAATGCAACACAAGCTATATCAATGTTTGCCTACAAAATCCCATTCCATCAAAGCAAATAAATTACACGAAAACACAAAGAAATGACAAACGCATCAAACATTGAAGTAAAGATGGCATCATGTCGAGCTGTAACCAGTTTTAGTGATGGCGTAGGTAAGAGCTCATGGCCAAAACTTTGTGGGAAACAAGGACGGATTGATGCAACCACTATTGAGCGTGAAAACCCCTCAGTGAATGCCACTATCGTGTTATAAGGATCAAACGTCACCTAAGATATTAGGTGTGATAGAGTTCGTGTTTGGGTTAATTCCAGGAGCATTGTTATCAGGGTCCCCGTCGTGGGTTAGGGTTTCAATAGAATGGTGGTAAAAGACTTCTTGTTATATTTTACTGTGTGTGCGAAAATTGCCTCATTAAAATGGACACTTGGATGTTATGTTGCCCACCTGTTGTATTAAATCCTAAACAAGAGTAGCATATAAAGGATATTGTTTCTTTGAATAATATTTTCTCTGTTTATCTCTTTCTCTCTAACCTACACGCAACCTTGCACATAAAAAAAATATTATTTAATTGAATAACAAATTTAGTGCATTAGTCAAATGTTGGGACTCATATGGATATTATTTAGTCGAAATTACTAATTTATCATGGTTTTATTGTAGGACAATTACATTAATTACATGGTCTTCAAATACACATTTCATAGGTAAATTTCATTTGGAAGTGCATCTATAGAGATTATACGCTACGTTTTTCACATGTTTTCTTTAAAGGAAATTTTTTTTGTTGGTTTACTTACTCGAAAACATGTTTTAATCTGCCTCAATTGCACAGAAGACAATCTAAGAGTTTGGTTGCGTGATCAATGGTATATTCATAAATCTCCAGTGAAAATCTTTAAATGGAAAACTTACTTAAGAGCTAATGCATATTTGTCTATTGCACACGTCTATATATTTTTTGCATGTCTTCGAATTCATATTTTTTCGAAGGCTTTGTTATTCTCTGTTGCTAACCTTATTAGAACACCACTAAAACTTGATGAATCAACTGTATCCATTAGCAGACGTAGTTATGACCTCTTAAAGACTCTTCCCCAAAGGATTTGGATAGGGTGCAATGAGAACGGTTTTTGGCAGAGTAATGATTATTAAAAAGTTCCAGTTTACAACAATTATTATGCAAGACAGGGTTATAATGATGTTGATCATTATAAGAAAAATATTAATTCGTTGCAATTTTATTAGTGACAAATCACTTTTTGGCCCTAAAATGTACATTTTGTGGAAAAAATTATGTTTTCCACTAAAAGATAGTGTATTAGTGGTAATAAATTAAAATCGCCACTAATTTTGTCACTGTGTAAAGCGAAAGAAAAATTAGATACTTACCAAAAACACAAAATTCTAATTAGATGCAAACTTCAAATATTTTCCATCAGTATAGGTTCATTAATAACAAATATACTAGTTTTCCATAAAAAAAAACATTTAAGATACACATAGTTTACCCCTCAAAATTATTTTATACTAAATAAAAAACCTTTTAAGAGGATTCTCCCCAAAATACTTTCAAACCGAGTAGTCTGTAACCTCTCCCATTCATCCCCCAAATTATTCTTATCCTAATGCCTATTCATCTTCCATTTATCCCCTAAATACATGAAGGAGATTCCAGACATACATTGGTATGCAGCCTCTACTATAAATCCAGACATAACATTTTTGTTATGTATATTTGCATATAAATACAAATATGTTTCTTGCGGGATATTTACCGATTCAAATAGGTCTGTTCCTCTATTTTCTCTCTCGCATACGATTCCCCGATTCAATGTTTTGATCGGTTCAAGTTCATTATATTTATATATTGAATAAATTTTATGTTTCACTACTTGTATTGTTGGTGAGAATATTTTATTGAGTTTTCGATCAAAAGTCTGGACCGGTTTGGGTTTGTAATTTGTATTTCGATTTTCCATTTGGTTTTAGATCTGATTCAGTGTTACATATAATTATTTCATTTCTATTTAATCCTGATTTGGGATTTTAATTTGAGATTCTATATACTTCAGGCAGTCGGTTTTGTTTTAAGATAATTTTACTTCATTTATGGTTAATGGTATTAAATGTCAATTTGGAAGATCAATATGGGTGTTTTTTATACTTGATTTGAGTCTCATTATTGGGTTTGATTTTTTCTTGTATTTAAAATTTTAGATTTCTTTTTCTCTATGTTTATAGTGGTAGTGTTGGAGGTCAATCCTAGATAGTGGTAGGTGGTGGAAGTAATTTACTATGATGGAGTTAGTCTTTGTAGGTGAAACTGTCAACTGATGGTAGTGTAGGAGTGATGGTAAGTAGTGGTAATGGCATGTGGTAGAAAAATTGGGATATTTATTCAATATTCCAATCGATTCATACAAGTTATTTGTTATTTTGTTTCTGAAAACATAACATCTCCTCACCAATGTTCTAAAACTCCAATACAAAGTGAGAGCAGCTTACAAAGTCATCTCTCCCTTTGTACTCTTGGGGTTGTCTTACTTAAGGGAAAGGAATCTACTGTAATGGTTAGAGGATTATTTGTTGAAGATAGTTCATTAATAAAATAGTGAATAGAAACGCGACCTAATTGCCATTCTTAATTATAATGGTCACAATTGTACCGTTATGAAACATCACTATAATACAAAAAATTTGTTTAAGACGCAAAACTGTAAATATTTTTAAAAAATTTGGACAGAATATCATTTGTTTACTGGACTATCCACCCTGTAAAAAAATAATCCAATAAAAAGAATACTATCACAATTATACTCTATGAAAAAACAAAATATCAAATAAAGATCTCTCTCAATGTACACTAAATTTGTGATCAACAATTGAGGGAGTTTTTGCTAGAAGACGGACATCAAGTATTGCAAATCCTACCATCTCTGCGGCGCTGCACAAAAATAAACAAACAATCAAATAATCGATAATGAATTAAATTTTAATACTTAGTATTGATTAAAGAAACACATGAAGTGGAGAAGAGATCAATAGACGACATATAAACGATGTACCTTGTTGTGGGTACCCATTTAAAAAATCTGCAAGAATATATCCACTTTTGATGCCTGACCATCGGCTCCCAATCCTAATAAAGGTTGTGAAATGGTTAGAAGTTGAAATAGAATCTTTACATGTATAAAGATAGTGCATAAAAATAATAGTTCTTGTTTTTCTTTCTTATTTGCGATTTTCCATGAATAAGAAAAAAATTTAGAGAAAGGAAGGAAAAGATGGTAAACAAAATATTTTGAAGTTGAAATTCCATTTGTGGTGTGTTTGATTATAGTTTGGATGTGTTTATTTAGCTCAAATCAACAGATATGACCAGGAATTATTTTCTTATGGGTGGAGGTTGGAAAAAGGAAAAAGTAAATCTTTATTAATTTTGGCTTAAGGGTGGGTGGGAAAAAAGATCATGAAAATCAGACATGTTCATTCAATGTTCAAGACCTATTGATCTTTCCAAAAATTGAAAACTTTTTCACTAATTATAAAGACATGTTATAGGCTTATGGAAATCATAACGTGTTGTTATATACCAACATTTGGATTACCTACGCAGTTTATATACCATATTTGGATCAATTATGCTGTTAAAAAATGCATTCAAAAAATAAAGATATGGATCAGTAGTAGTAGTAGTAGTTATAAAACACTCTGTCAAAAAATACATATTTGGACCTGTAGTAGTTATATACAATCAACTAGAATAACAATTGCAACTTAAATAAACAGTGTCCAATCCACAAAAATTCATATTCTTAGCTTTAATTATGTATCCACTTATCTTGCGTTCTTGCTGCTGCTGACTACATTTAACAACTAAATTTAATAGTGATTGTCCATTTAATATGTACTAACTCAATAGTCAAGTGATCATTCAGTTCCCCAACCTTCGTTGTCAACGTTGTTCTAAATCCTCCTGGGTGAGTTTTGAAGGCTATCAACAGTATAGTTGTTGTATGGGTAATTATGCAAGAGATGAACAGGGGACATGTTGTGCATCGATGTTGTTGACCTAATTGAGAATGGAGAGGTCTTCCCCGAGTGTTGGCCTTGTTTTGTGTGTTTTCTAGCTGCGTGGTCCTAGTTTTTTTAGATTTGTTGCCCCTTTATCACTAAAGATTATTGGTGTCATTGTTGTGCCCATATGTGCAAAAATAAATAAACATGTATAAATTAGAAACACGTCATTACAAAGTCAAGATCTCTTCAATGCGATCAAGGACAAATAATAACGGTTGGTTTGAATATCATACTTGTTTTGAAGTGACATAAGGGTTACATGAGGAGAACTATAACTTTTCCAATTGATTTTAAATAAATTTGGAGAAAATAAAATAAACTCAAAATAACCACCCATAATTCCTATTTGGTTGCCAAAGACGTAACCGAATAGGTTACTTATGCGTATGAAACTCTTAGAACTCTTTAAATCACCTGAACAACTTATCGTCTCCCATGGGTTATAAATAAATAATGGTAAGTATTTGTTGTGTGGGCGTGTGGGCCGGTGGGGGAGATACACATTATTCTGAATTACCAACAAAATTAAAAATAAGCAATCAACTTAAAAACCTAATTCAAAAACAACATTTAATAATACAACCATTATTTAAACCATGAATAGCAAGATTTGAACCTGCAAGCATAACACACACCATACAATGACAACCAACAACATATAAAAGGCATATATATATAAATTGGAAGATGCTTTGTGTCATTTATTTTTCAACTACTATAATACATGATGATCAAATTTAGGTTGTTTGTAGAAGCTTTGATCCTCTCCGGATGTAACAATGGTAGTTGAGTCCCCTATTCCAACCTCACTCGCCATCTCTAAGAAGTAACCATGCTTGCAAAACCAAATTGTTCGCCTTCTCAACAATTTATAAGATGAAATTCACAATAGTGTCTAAAGTTAATTTAGGGTGAAAAGCAGTCGCTAGCAAGTTCCCCTGCTTAACGTCCACAATAACTTTCTTATCAAACCCTGCTTCTTCCTGAAGCATGAAAGTAAGTGTAAAATAGTGGGTCCACCATGGCCGTGAATCACTTATTTTCAAACTATTATACATATATTGAGCCAATAAATTAAAATCAATAATAAGAACAGATCAGGAATGGTTCACTATCAATTCACAACTTAATTTTGGAGATACAAAATGCAACCAAACCGAGAATCCCCCCTTCATGAATAGAAAAATAAATTCAACTTTGTAAATCCCAAGCAAACATTTAAACAAATTGACATTGATCTTTACCTGTAGATCCACTCAGCACAATCGCAAAATGAACGTATACCAGTGGCATATCTACGAATCAGTAATATACACACAATATTTGTAATAAATTCAACTATGTAAATCCCAAGCAAACATTTAAACAAATTGACATTGATCTTTACCCGTAGTTCCACTCAGGATAATCGCAAAATGAACGTATACCTAGCTACAAATTAGTAATGTACACACAATATTTTTAATAAATGAGTAACATACAATAACAAATCGGGTATATATGTAATAAATCAGGTATACTTACAGATCTGTAAAAAGTTGCAACTATGGCTGAGTTTTTGAGTTATGTACATAAAAAAAACATGAACTCATGGTTGAGTTGTGACATGAGATGTGTGATATGTGAGGAAGGTTGATTAAAAAAAAAAAACTAAACAAAAGGATTAGGGAGACGGGAGATTTCCTCTGTGTGTGTGTGAGAGAGAGAGAGAGATTTGTGCATGTGAGATCTGTGTGTGTGTGTGTGTGTGTGTGTGAGAGAGAGAGAGAGAGAGAGAGATAAATATGTGCGTGTGTGAGATATGTGCATGTGCGTGTGCGTGCGCATGTGTGTGAGATCTGTGCGTGACTGGGAGTGGGGGAGGGGGTGAGGAAAATTACCTGTAGGTGGAGGGGGAGAAGATGAGGATGAGGGAGATGGGAGAGGGAGAGAGAAATAGAGTCGAATTAGCAGGGGAGGAGACGAGTGAGGATAGGGTTAATCTTCGGGGATAAAGCGTGTTTTGTTCAATTGTGCCATGTCACAATGCTTAATTATAACATGGCACATTCTCACCCCCTTAGATCGTCCCAAATCATTAGATCTCAGTCGTTGATATTTTGGAGGAGTAAAACATCGTCCTCTCATATTATATAGATATGGATATTTATATGTATTTGTGAGTGATCATATGGGTAGTATTTCAACATTCAAAACAACTCATATGCAAAACCACACCCAAAACATATCTCCGCTCAACAAAGGCCCCACTGTATTCATTTAATTATTCCCTAGATCATATATGGTTTGCTTTGTCTCAAACAAATTCTCATTTTTTTTATTCTTTGTCCCACATTACCTTTGTCTAATTTCAACTTTTAGACCTATATTTTATGATCAATTTATCTTCTTTCATACCTCTTCTCACCTTTAAAAATAGGAGCTTAGAAAGATTGGAGGGCGCCAATTTCCGGACAATGTAGAATAATTTTAAGAGCTCCATTTTTTAAGCTCATTTTTGGTTCATCTCTAGTGTATTTTTAGTAGAAGTATTGTATAAATAATTTATTTCTTCTTTTAAATTTTTTAGTGAATTGGATGTGATTAAAAATATATCGTGAAACACAATTTAGGAGTTGAGTGACATTTTTTAGTGTTGTAAAATTCAGAATTATGGGTGTGATTATTGTTCATGTTTGGAAAGATAATATCAAACTCATGGATCCTTAGTTTAATTAATTTCTCTCATTCTGTTTTATTTATTATGCCTCTTAATGTGACATTATTACATTTCATATGTAATAATACCAAATTGGGAGGCTAAATACTACATTCAAGAGGTGAGCTGAAGCCCTTAACGTAATTTTTTTTTAATTTTCAATTTGTTTATTTATTAAGCCCCTTTGAATATTAATATTGAAATTTTTCAATTTATATTTACACCTCGAGCGAGCGTCAATTAATTCTGAGAGAAAATCGTAAATTTCGATTACAATATATATTTATTAATTAAACTTGAGATAGGAATTTTTTTATTAATATTGTAAATCAAAATTCTCAACTCTAAAACTTAATTTTTAATGATTTAAAATACTTTTAGTAAATTTTTCCTACCAGATGATTTGTTAGAAAATGTTTAAATTTAATTTTTATAGACTTGGTGAAATTTTAATATTAATCTTTTAAAAAGACTATATGTAACTTCACATTTGCAACGAGACTTCATCTGTGAAGTTATATATATCGTGGGGTATTTCAGATAAATAAACCATTTAATAAAAATAAATAGGCTAAGTGGTGAATTTTAATTTCTTAAATTATCTCATAATTATTTATTCCTCCCATTTTAGCTCACTTTATCATTTTATTTATTTATTAATGTAGTTTAAATTACATAACATCATTAGTTGAAATATAAATATCCCTTTAACATTTGTTTTAAAAACCCATAATATAGTTTCCACTTTGCTCTTGTGCCCGTTAATGCATGAAGATTCATCCCCTACCTTTCTGTCACCACTGGGCGATGATACTACTGGTCACCTTAATTTCACCATGATGTTGAACCATGAATCCTGGCTTGTTTTGCTGCATCTCTTCTTATAAAACTCACCTGATATTTTTGATTCCTGTCTAAAGATAATATGCAGCCAGAAAACCTCTCCCTTTTGGAATTAGGCAGTTTGTGGTTTGCCCCTGCCTCATTCATAAAATATGAAGCAAAAATTACTACCAACTCCGGGTTCAAAATTTTTCTCCCCATCTCGTAAGAAACTTATATTATTTTATTCATTTCCTTAAAGCATCCGTAGTGAGGGAAGTTTTTATCATGTATCTTTGCAAATCAAAAAGATCACTATAACTTTCTTTGCAATGAGGAGTGGTAGTGGGGAAAGGTTAAGTTCGAGATTCAAAGTTACTACGAACTATATTAGTTCGTAGGAAGTTCTTACGACCTATATTAGTTTGTAGGAAGTTCTTACGAATTAATATAGTTCATAGGAACCCAAATAAATAATAAAAATTAGTATTTGTATTCTCTACGAACTTCTAAAGTTGTTATGAATTCCTACGAACAAATGAAGTTTGTAGAAAGTTTTACAAATTCAGTTGCCCTTCAGTAAAACTGGAGAACCTCTACCTTTTTTATGCGAAATTTGTTAACTTTTGTCCACCACTGCAAACTTTTTAATTTGTAACTTTAACCGTTCGTGTATCCTTTACTTCCATTATTGTGGAAGCTCTTAGAAGCAACTCATGGATATATACTCATGTAAGACAATTTAGAGATAGTCGATGAAGAGGGAAGTAAAAAACTACACTTGGACATCTCTTTTACAATTGCTTCAAAGAAACTGCCATTATAACTAGTCGATTCATACTGTAATTAGATACATGGAAAATTAACTAAAATTGACAATGCAATATAAACATTATGAATAAATGGGGTTTTGTACCAAGTGTTCGAGTGACATTTGGGCTATGGCGCATAAAATCTTCTCACGACATTCCAAATATAGTGAACACCCTTCTCTAGAGTTACAGTTGTTTTCTATTTGAACAAAATACAAAAAGACACGCCTATGTGATGTATTTGTATATTTATTTCAATCCTAGTTACATGTGTCCCTCCTCCCAACAGTCTTATTTGAATATTTCATTCACTGAGTTAAGTTTCGTTTGACCCATGCATTGTTAAGGAAGGCATATTAAAATCCTAAGGCCTATGTATTTATAACCGCCTCCATTATTTGTTTAAGATTGGGGATTGGTGGTGAAATTCCAACCCGATGACCAGAGGTGACGCGAGATGTGCCTAACACCCGATAGCATGTACGAGATTTGCATACAATAGGACCAAACTATGAGGATACTAAGTATATATATGGGTAGTGAGTGATATGTGTATATATCTTGAAAATGTGTGACTATCTATTCAGAGTATTGATGCCATATTTAGTATATTCATATAGACGAGGGTTATATATATTATACAAATCATAATAGTGTGTTTAACTTACAACAGAGAGTTTATTGGGCTAGTGTAGGTAACTATTATGTCTAGTGGGATCAAGTAAATACTAGATATGATAAATAAATGCGATAGTTGTGCGTTGTAGATGAGGGGTGAGGATTTCTTCAAGAGAGTGCGATCATGAAATAAATTATGAACACTATATCCGATATGAACACTATATCCTAAAATCGAGACACAAAAATCTTGTCCCTGTCAGACACAATATCTAATGGCATCCATGCAGTCTCACTATCTCAATAATGAAAATTTGGGCATACTATCTCGTTGTATAATCCCTCCGAACTGGTAGAAAATGAGCTACCTTGGTCAACTAATCCACTGTCACCCATATGAAATCGTGACCCCTCTGTGAAGTAGGCAACCCTGTTATAAAATCCATGAAAATGCACTCCCATTTCCACATTGGAATCTCTAATGGTTATAGATCACCTACTGTCTTCTGATGATCCACCTTCACCAACTGACAAGTGGTACAACTCGAGATAAACTCGTTAATGTACTCCTCATCCCACTCAACCATTACCGTCGTCACATATCTTGTTACTTCTTATCCCCTCAAGGAAGTACCACAAAATGTGACCCATGTGACTCTTCCATCACATCGTGTCACAAATCATCCCCCTCTGGGACAATTAACCTCCTGTTGAATCTTAAACCTCTCTCTGAACTCACAAAATATGACATTGCTCCCCTGACTAAATTATCTGATCCGATCCTGACAGATTGAATCTGATGCCTAGGCCTCTACCACCCTCGTGACAATTTGGGAGGTGATGGACATAACCGACATAAATGATCTGGCAATCGAGTACTGATGTCCCAACTCCTTCCATTTTGCCTTCAAAATTTCAGCTACATCTCCCACTGGTTTGTGGCTCAATGCATCTGCCATCACGATAGCCTTTCTCGGGTGATACTGGATGTCAAGATAATAATCTTTCATAAATTTCAACCAGCTAAGATGACGCATATTCACCTCTCTCTGAGTGAACAAGTACTGCAGTGACTTATGATCTGTGAACAGGAAAAATCCCTCCCCTAGCAGATCATATCTTCCAATTCATAATCCGAACATGATTGTCCCTAACTCCAAGTGATGGTTGGGGTAATTTCTCTCTTGAGGGTTAAGCTTGCGGGAAGCATACGCGATTGCTTGATCATCCTGTTGTAGCACACCCCCAAGGTCCTTGTTTCGAAAGCTTCAATAAAAACATATACTCCACTCCTGCCCTGGGTAGTGCGAGTACGTGTGATGAAGTCAACTTATCCTTTAGCTCATCGAAAGCCAATTAACATGTGTCATCCCAGAAAAATGGTGCGCCTTTGTGAGTCAAATTAGTCAACGAACTCGTAATCTTTAAAAATCCCCAAATAAACAATCTGTATTACCCTGTTAACCCAAATAAACTGCGCACCTCAGTCGGTGTCGTGGGCTATCCCCACTCCCTCATCACTGACACTTTGGTAGGTTCCAATGATATCCTCCGGCAGATACGATATGACCCAAAAACTGAACCTCACGCAGGCAAAACTAAAATTTCTCCAATTTAGCGTACAATTGGTGTTCATACAATGCCTTTATAACATGACGTAAATGCTCGGAATGATCATCCTCAGTCTGAGAATACACCAGGATGTCGTCAATCATGATAATGAAAAACTGATCTAAGAACTCTCTCAATACCCAATTCATCAAGTCCATAAACATAGCTGGAATGTTGGTTAGCCCAAATGGAATAACCCGAAACTCGTAAGACCCTCATCATAAAGGCAGTAATAGATACATCTTACGCGTGGATGCGCAACTAATGATATCACGATTCAAGTCTACCTTAGAGAAGTAGGCAACTCCTCTAAACAAGTCAAATAAGCCATTAATTTTGGGCAATGGATACTTATTCTATATCGTGACCTTATTCAACTACCGATAATCCACATATAATCGTAAACAACCATCCCTTTTCTTCCCAAACAACACTAGGGAACCCCAAGGAAAAGTACTCTGACAAATAAAGCCCTACCCAAGCAGCTGCTCAATTTGATCCCGTAGCTCCCTCATCTCCATAGGAGCCAAACGATAAGGCATACGAGCTATCGACCGAGTGTTCGATGCTAAATCAATAACAAACTCTATCTTTCTACTAGGTGTAAATCCCAAAATCTCCTAAAACACATTGGCCAACTCACACACAACTTGTATCGAATCTAGGGAAATTGTTAATCCATGAGAGGTTTCCTCCTCTATGTAATATAAATGAGTCGACAATCCTCCTTAGGGACGATACATAGACACTAAGAACATCACCTGGACAGGTATCATAAACACTATGCTCCTACTATAATAGTCAATAAAGGGCCTGTACGCTACTAGCCAATTTATGTCAATAATGGCGTCATACACTGACATATCTAATACAAGCATATCGGCAAGAAAAAACTAATCTCCCAATACCTATACTCACACCCTAACAAATAAAGAAGAGAGTGTCCTGCTACCCAGTGGTCAATCCACACACATGACTGTACAATCGACCGTATCTAGCAGTCCGACAGCTCATGCGAATCTAGTGGCTATGAACGAGTGTGAAGCCCTAGTGTCAAATAAAATTCGCCCCAAAATCCCATGTATAAGAAACATGGCTTCAAGTGCGGGTGGAGCCTATGGAACTGTAGTTGGTAGATGTTATATACATGCCCATACTATAAGTTCCCCTGCTGAAGTGGGGCTACTAGAACGATCAGTGCTGCAAGCAAAGTTGGTATTGGTGTTGGTGCTGGAAGGGCGGTATGGAAAATAGGCCTCTAGGCTCCTGGAGAGTGCCATGTTGTTGCTGAACGTTGCCCTTATCAAGGAAATCCTGACATTTATGGTCAGTCTTTCCATATATGAAACACCTTCCTGTAAAATTTTCTCCTCTCTAGCCCTGTTGGCATCATCCCTGCTGGCGATTACCAGCTTTTCCCTTGCCCTTCTGGCCCCCCTTAAAATGTTTTAGGTCGATTTCCCCGATGGCCATTCCTAAATCCACCTTGTCCCTATCTATAATCTCTTAAATGAAATTATTTAGTATAATCCCCCGTGATGGGAACCCTACTCACGCTAGATCAACTGACTCTGAGTCGTCTGTACCCCACTGGTACTGTTACCCCCGATACTACCCTGCAGACTGGACTCTTTTGAGCGTTTATTTCCTTTATCATGGAAGTGGTGGTACTGACAGTGTAGTACATCAGCATTCAACATATTTTGTATATGTCTTCAAGGATGGGTTACCAAATAAATATTGTCGGATCCCCCAGGTAAGACCGTCCATAAACAACAATATCTTCTTCTCTTTCGTAACAAATGTTGTCGGATCCTCCAGGTAAGACCGTCCACAAACACCTCATCGGGGACAAAGTTTGACAGCCTGGTAAATTCTTCTTCATAGTCTGCTATAGTTCTCCCCTCCTATGACACATCTATGATTTTTCACCTCATCCTAGTCTGACCGGCGGATCGGAAGTATTTTCTATCAAACCCCTCCCAGAACTCCTGAATCGTCATGGTGTCTCTCTCCTGTGTGGTGGTAAGAGACTCCCCCACTGTAAGGCCACCCCCACAAGCTTACAGGGAGATATTATATGTCTTTGTATGTCTCTAAACTTATCCATCCTCAAATGCCTCTACATATCCTTCTTCGATTGGCACGCTGCAACGACATCGGAGCTCCCCTAAAACTATGGAGGATGTGCCTTCTGAAAGGAATCTTGGACTCGCTCTCAGGAAGAAGAAAATGTGTGTACAAGGGTTGGAGCTGAATCTTGAGGCTGGGGTGGCTCCTGTGGTGCCTGCTGGGCAAATATAGTCAATGTTGCATTAAACGCCTGTGCCACAATTGCGGTAACCTCAGCAACATCCATAGTCCCTGGGGCCTGAGCTACCTGAGGTTCAGGTTATGCCTCTGGGGTAGCTCATGGTGCACATCGAGGAGGCATCTGTAATGAAAAATAATATTCCATTAGTCCACAATTCAATATGTCTAAAATTATCTGAAGACGTAAATGTGTAATAAAGAATACAAGAGTGTTAATAGTAGGGATCTACATCAAAGAATGATATGCTGAAAATGGTAGTAAGCCACACAGATCCTATAGAAAACTGGAACCTGATGCTCTGATACCATCTGTGATACCTTGCCTATTCTAATCCTCGGTGATCAGTCGATTACTAAATTAAACCGGAATGATTAAATGTTTCATTCTTAGCATCACTATCGAAATTCAATTAATTACTAATACCCTAATGCCCATGTGTTAAAATTAAAATTCTTGTTATTAACATGCAATTGTTATAAACTAAATAAATCACATTCACCATTATTACACACATAGTAATGAATGATGAGATAAAGAAATAAATAAATTTCTCAGGAATAACACTCCATCATCTATAAATAAAATCTAAATCCAATGCTAGAAATAAAATAAAAGTATATAATGTCTCAATAAAAACCATCGATTAAGAAGGGGGCGACATGCGCAACTGGAATAGATAAAATGAGAAATAGGAAGTGAAAGATATGGATACGTCTAATACCAAGGTCCTTCCACTTCCACAACAGCTGCAGTACGACAAGTGAAGGAACTCCTAAGTCTGGCGTCCCCGTGACTAGGCACCTAAAATGTTTTTACAAAATGGAATTGAAATGGGTCAAAGCCTAATTAAAACAGTTTGAAAACAATTTAGAAATTATTTAAAATGCATTAAAGTGTACATATTAGATACACATTAGGTCCTCATTCTCTCACTTGATATCCTCACCTCTGATCTATTACGCACGCCTAATGTACTCTTTAAACACACCTAGTTATGCTACCCAGCCTAACCAGTTTGACTTAAACTTTTTCCCTCCTAATAATTTATTGGGCCCACCCATATTTCCCATACAATAAGATATTATATTATCAATACCTTCGGTTTATTATGAGGCACTATTTTATGATTAAGTTCCCCCATACTTAGAGTGATTCGAATATCACTATCTTTCTTATCTACTATTACACTCATAGTAGAATCAATAACACGTATATGTATTATCATCACTCTTATAACATATATGAATACAACATCCCTAGGTGGAGATCTGTGATGCGTCCTGATAGCGCGCGAGAAGTGTGGTAGCATAAGGTCATAGTCATTATTTTCTGTCTAGCCGACTATACAAAAACCTAAATTACTACTACACTTGCGTGGCAAGTCTAGCGGTAAGTCGGGTATCAAGAATCCACTGGGACGAGTGGCTAGAATTCAATTGATTTAATATTCTGAAATAAAAGGGAAAAAGGTGATTACAAAATAAAAGGGAAAATATGCATAAAATGACAAGATTAATCTAGGCAAGGGTATTGAAACTAGATTATGAAAGAGAGTAAAACTATAGGTTGCATTGCATATCCCTCACCCGAGTTAATTTGTATAAAAAGGTTACATGGGTCGACGAGTTATTATAAATCCGTCTCATTTCGACAGTTAATTGAACCAAGGGTTCTCACGCCCCTAAATCTGCATAAAATCCTAATATGATTTTGGCGTCAACAAATATCCCGAAAATTACGCACGAAAGGTCGTAAGCACGGGACATACATGATATGCCCCATCAAATCTCCTAGGCGTAATAACTAGGACAACGCACCCAAAATAAACCCGTTAACACCATCACCAAAGCAAAGCAACGCGTTAACCCGAGTGAGTTCCATTCAAACACAACCTAATTTAAATTACCTAGAAAGCATGTTAAAAACACGGTAAATGAAAGCGATTAAATTAACGCGATAAATCTACACTTGAAAGTGTGTAAAGAAAGCATGTGAATATAATTAACAAAGCATGGAAATTACACTACAAAGCAAGAAATAATGAAATACAACTATATTAATGGAGATGGAAGATGGTAGCACAAATTACACAACAAATGGAGTGTCAATCCAAGAAGCAATGAGCTTCCAAACCCCCAAAACCCTAAGCTATATAACCTAAAATCGTTTATATATTTGTTCATTACATCAAAATTTCTTTATATAGTAAGTTGGAATTAAACTATAAAAGAAATGAGAAAATAAAAGAAATGCCAAAATATCTCCTGAAAATAGGGGATCGATCGATCAAGGCAAAATTTCGGTTGTACCAAAGGATCGATCGATCGATCGATCAAGAAGGGGTGAGCCAAGCAGCAGCACACTGCATTCCTTTTCTTCCCTTTTCTCCTCCTCTTTTGATTTCCTTGTTTTTCCCTCTACTGAAATCGTCGTAACTTCTTCATACGGACTCAGAATCGCCCACCGTTCATGGACACATGAAGCTAGCGAGGAGGGTTACAACTTCCGTGAAGATGTTGGGACAGGTGCCCAAGCTGCGAAAAGACTAACATTCCCTTGAACATGCAATTGTGTACGAAAATCGAGCGGAACACGCCCGAACTTCACACTTAGCATCCAATTACCTGCAAATGATCAATTAACCCCTACAAAACATGTTAACGTAGAAATCCGAGGTTTCCTGGTTAACGAGCATAAATATAGGGACTAAGATACCCGAGGGGGCTAAAATGCATAGGTTCGGAGGAAGAAATACGTAATATTTGCGTATCATCACACCCCCTAACTTACACATTGCTAGTCCCTAGCAATGAAATAGGATGCAACAAGAAATACAAGAAAACCAAAAGCAGGAGATAGTACAAAAGTATGGTATGAAAGCAAAAGGCCACTTTCGCGGTCTATTCGATTGCATTTAGCGTATGCAATAAGCCGTTAAACCCCTAGGTCACCCTAGTTGATGAGTGTAGTCTCATGAGGATTTTCAGGGATGATACCTACAAGCATCACATGGTTTCATCAAAATATGCCCAACCCAACATGGGACAAGCCTAAAATTGGTGAAAAAGATTTCATACGCATTATTAGCAAAGTGAATGAATTCAAACAAAAGTTCAAATCATTAACATTGTAGAATGCACCTCATAGAATTGAAACTTTAAAATGTGGGAGGGGGAACAATCACATGCAAAGTGTGATTCGGCAAAAACTTATATAAATCGGATACTAAATAAAGCAAGCATATATTCAATCCTCACGTGCATTACACTCATCAAGTAAATTCACTCAAAAAAAGGAGGTAACACATGGAACATGCGGGCATAAAGAGTAAATGTAAATGGACACTAGGCCGCGCACATGTCATAAATGACGAACGCTATATATAAACTGAAAATTTGTAATCTCAATGAAGGATACTGTACACTAAAAGAGGCGAAATGGATTTTCAAAAATTATCACAATTATTATGACTTTTAAATTACATCAACCTAAGATCACATAGGACTTTAATAGGGTTGTAATGTAGGCTAGGCTAGGGTACGAAACGAAGGAATGTATGTATGGATTCAAAGTGTTCGGAATGAAAACTCGGGACAATGGGCAAATGCGAGAAATATCAAAATTGGAAAACATGTTCCAAAATAGCATTACATATATCATCGGGGAGAGAAATCAAAGCTTATTGAACACTATACAACATTTACAACTTTCTCTTTATTTTCTTTTCTTCTTTTTCTCATGTTTTCTTTTTCTTTTTGCTTTCTCTTTTTCATCTCTTTTTTCCCATATCTTTTCATTTATTTTTTCACTCTCATTCACTAAATTGCAACCACAATACACAACATCAGTCAATCCCAAATAACATTCCAAACAAACGTATGTATGGTAACTCCAATTTGGAGTTGGTTATGGGATTCGGGGTTATGAAACGAAAGGCTATTATTTAGTCTCAAAGAGGTTAACGAGGGTAAACATATAAGGGTGAGGTCAAGGCTAGTATGGGTGATATAACAAAGAGTGCCTATGATCATTTCAAAAAGTTTACGCAATTCTCGAATCGAAACAATATATGAAAATCATGATCAAGTAACACATTTCAAGTATGAAAGAATAGAGAGATTACCAATAAATTCAACGTTTTCAATGAGAAAAGAATAGTGTATACCCTCACAAATGAAGAAAGGTACAAAGCTTACTCGGTGTAAGTATATACAATGCAACAAAAGATTGCCGAGTTATAAAAATCTTAAACAAAATCAATATAACGATAAAAACGCATGTGCTCATGGGATTAAAGGTTAATTCATGAAGTTATTCATAATATCAATAATCGAGGACTAAAGTCTAATAACTTCTAAAATCGAGAACATGCATCATTGGGCTGTCTATTGGATCGGGTAATTATTGAAATTTATCTTCACGAAAAAAGGCAAAATGCCCAAAAAAGGAGAAAAAAGAAAGAAAATCTTTTTGAAATTTTAATTTTTTCTAAGAAAAATGTACTAAGTAACTAATATGTGAGAAAAAACATGGACAAAATATGAAATGGATAGAATATCCCACACCCCTAACTTTAAACCTGACATTGCCCTCAATGTGAATTAAGAACCATGTTAAAGAGAGGAAAAGAGCGATATTACCTGAAATTGAGCGATCTCCGTAAGATCAAGTCTAAGGAATCTACAAAACAAGTTAGTACCGAGCATAGAAAAAAAAAAGTTAACTAATTACACTAAACTAAAATGAAAAGAAAGAAAAAAAAAAGAAAGCTAACTATATACAACCTACTATTTAGGCCTCACACTAACTATACACTAGAACTCTAAATAGTTGAGGGTCCACCGTAAAAATAATTTGACTTTGTAGGATAACCGGTATACCCACACATACAATCATGCCCTCCGAAAAAGATGGATTCCATTTGAACAACGAAAGGCATGTGTAAGGCGTAAGAAAGGAACCATCGCCAATTAAAAGTTTTGGTGGGACGATAGGGGGTTTGGATTGAACGGGTGACAAAAACAAGTGGGGGCCAAGAAAAACTGAATATCCTCCCAATGATTTTGAAATTGAAATGGGAGGCGACGCACACAAAGGCACGGATGCGATCGTGGAGGGCGACTTGAGCAAGTACTCCTCATCTCGGCGAACACCGAATCATCTGGTACTTGTGATGGTGTGATAATAGAGAATGAAAATGGGGATGAAAGAAATTCAAACTCATGAGATGAATCATCACCACATGAAGTTTGAGTTTCGAAGGAAATAATATAATTTTCAATGAAATGTTCTTCTTTGGGGGCCAAAGAAGAAATCATTTCATTGCAAATCGATATTACGTCATTATGATCCTCACTTTCAATATCTATTACGATATGGGCAAAGTCTAGAATACTTCGTTCCAAAGTAGGCACAAGTACCTCATTTGGTTCAAAACATTCCGCGACTTCGAAAGTCTCGGAAGAAAAATCGTCGTCGGACTCAAATAATAAATCCAATTCATGTTCCCACGAATGATTTTCTTCCCGATAACGAGTTTCAATTTTCTCATTTTCATGAATATGCAAACCGTCACCGAATGTCATGGTTCGAGGTGCGGATGCATGAAAATGGGAACTTTGAAAGTTTCCATCGGACTTAAAAGAAACCTCATTATGATAGGAATTTTGAAAACTATGGCAATCGTTTCAAAATTCCTATTATAAGGAGGTAAAGGCCCAAAATCATTATCATCATCATCAAAATTCCAAGAACCTAAGTTTTGACTTTCGTTATACTCGCCCAAAGTCATATTTGAATTTGTTATACTTTGGGATTATAAGTATTCACCGAAAGTCATAGGCTTGCGGGAATTTTGAGGATTATAACAACGATTACCGAAAGAATTGGAATAAGACATGGTTACCCAAAAAATGGCTCGAAGTGGCGGATTCCACAAAGTAAGTGCGTGCGGGAAAAATTCGAGCGTTTCTAAGTGCTCAAATGTGGAAGTCCTGCAAAATATTAGTAAATAGTACAAATAGAAAGAAAATACTATGAAATACTAAATCAAATAAGGTATAAAACAAACTAGTCCCTGGCAACGGCGCCATTTTGATAGCGCGCGAGAACTGTGGTTGCGTAAGGCCACAGTCATTGTTTTCTGTCTCGTCGCGACTATACAAAAACCTAAATTACTACTACACTTGCGGGGTAAGTCTAGCGGTAGGTTGGGTATCGAGAATCCACTGGGACAAGTTGCTAGAATTCAATTGATTTAATATTCCGAAATAAAAGGTAAAAAGGTGATTACAAACTAAAAAGGAAAATATGCATAAAAGGGAAAGATTAATGTAGGCAAGGGTATTGAAACTAGATTATGAAAGCGAGTAAAACTATAGGTTGCATCGAATATCCCTCACCCGAGTTAATCTGTATAAAATTGTTACATTGGGTGACGAGTAATTACAAATGCATCTCGTTTCGACAGTTAATTGAACCAAGGGTTGTCACGCCTATAAATCCGCATAAAAGCCTAATATGCTTTTGGCGTCAATAAATATCCCAAAAATTATGCACGAAAGGTCGTAAGCACGGGACATACATGATATGTCCCGTAAAATCTCCTAATCGTTATAACTAGGACAACGCACCCGAAATAAACCCGTAAACACCATCACCAAAGCAAAGCAACGCGTTAACCCGAGTGAGTTCCATTCAAACACAACCTAATTTAAATTACCTAGAAAGCATGTTAAAAACGCGGTAAATGAAAGCGAGTAAATAAACGTGATCAGTCTACACTAGAAAGTATGTAAGGAAAGCATGTGAATATAATTAACAAAGCATGGAAATTACACTACAAAGAAAGAATAATGAAATACAACTATATTAATGGAGATGGGAGATGGTAGCATAAATTACACAACAAATGGAGTGTCAATCCAAGAAGAAATGAATAAATGAGCTTCCAAATCCCAAAAACCCTAAGCTATCTAACCTAAAATCGTTTATATATCATTTTATTACATCAAAAATGCTTTATATAGTAAGTTGTAATAAAATTAGAAAAGAAAAGAGAAAAGAAAAGAAATGCCAAAATATCTCCTGAAAATAGGGGATCGATCGATCGACAAAAAGGGTCGATCGATTGGTGAAGGCAAAATTTTGGTTGTACCGAAGGATCGATCGATCGATCAAGTAGGGGTGAGCCAAGCAGCAGCACACTACATTACTTTTCTTCCCTTTTCTCCTCCTCTTTTGATTTCCTTATTTTTCCCTCACTGAAATCGTCGTAACTTCTTCATATGGACTCGGAATCGTGCACCGTTCATGGCCACCCTAAGCTAGCGAGGAGCGATACAACTTTTGTGAAGATGTTGGGCCAGGTGCCCAAGATGTGAAAAGACTCAAATGCCCTTGAACGTGGGATTGTGTAAAAAAATAGAGCGGAACGTGTCTGAACTTCACACTTAGCATCCAATTACCTACAAAAGCTCAATTAACCCCTGCAAAAGATGTTAACATAGAAATCTGTGGTTGTCTAGTTAACAACCATAAATATAGAGAATAAGATACCCGAGGAGGCAAAAATGCGTAGGTTCAGAGGAAGAAATACGCAATATTTGCGTATCATCACGGCCATACTCTGTTATCCAGTCCGGGTACATCATATACTAAATAAGGACATCAGTTCGGCTATCATCCTCCAACCATAAATCAAATCTCACATATTGGAGGCGAACATAGTTTCAAGTCTATGTTTCATGCACGACCCAAATGTGCCCAATTTATCCTTGAAACCGTCATACACTCACTGGTACCTAGGTTCCATGCTCTGGAAAACAAGTCAAAATCACCTCCCCCCCCCCCCCAAACGGTCTCATCGGGATAAAGTTGTCCAGAAAGAGGAAACCTCTCGTGATAGCAAGTAGCCTAGGTATGATTACACATAATAATTCAAACAATTGGTATTCACACCACCTATATATGCATATATATTAACTATAGGTATTCACTTAACCTATAATAGATATCATGTACGTAGTATGATAATTCTCGAATATTCTACACATCATTAATTTACCATAATATTTCTCACCATCTAACCCTAAGTGTTTCCCAATACTCAAAGGATTACAAATTTTCCCTGAAATCAATTCAGTAGATAGCTCACTCGTACCCCACTGGTCTAGGTCATACATTCCCTTGATTTCCCATGACACAATATCATTATCCCAATTAGGTTTTATTACCCAATTAAACCCAATTAAAGTATCTCATATTTTATTTAAAAAAATTCCTTCCAAAAGTTCAACTGATCATTTTCCATGAATAATAAACAAAAAACGGGAAAACAATAGTAATTTGGGAAACCGAATCGATTCGGCCTTACCCCGAATTGATTTTCCTTTCGAATTGATTTGGTTAAGGAGCCGAATTGATTCAGCTGTAACAGGTCTCGTCTTCTCAATTTTAACAGTTATGGGTTCTACTGTTTTTATCTCTCCAAACCTCCATGACACAATCCCAAACTCCTAACCAAACATACAAAATTAAAAGGTTTGCAATGGTGGATGAAAGTTAACAAATTCGGCATAAAAAAGGTAGAGGTTCTCGATTTTTACTGAAGGGCAACTGAATTTGTAAAACTTCCTACGAACTTCATTTGTTCGTAGGAATTTCTATGAACTTCCGAAGTTCGTAGAAAATATAAATACTATTTTTTATTATTTATTTGGCTTCCTACGAACTATATTAATTCGTAATACCTTTATACAAACTAATATAGGTCGTAAGAACTTCCAACGAACTAATATAGTTCGTAGGAACTTTGAATCTCAAACTTAAGCTTTCACCAATGTTGCTCCTCATTGCAACGAAAGGTATACGATCCTTTTTTATTTGAAAAGATACATGATAAGAATATCCCTCACTACGGATGCTCTAAGGAAATGAAGAAAATAATATAGGTTTCTTCCGAGATGAAGAGAAATTTTTTTAACCCTTTAAAGAGGGAGTTGGTAGTAATTTTTGCCTCATATTTTGTGAATGAGGCAGGGGCAAACCACAAACTGCCTACTTCCAGAAGGGAGAGGTTTTCTCGTTGAATGTTATCTTTAGGAAAGAATCAAAGATATCAGGTGATTTTTATAAGAAGAGATGCAGTAAGACAATCCAAGATTCATGGTTCAACATCGTGGTGAAATTAAAGCGACCAGCAATATCATTGCCTAGTGGAGATGGGAATGTAAACAATGAGTCTGAATGCATTAACCTGGACAAGAGCAAAGTGAAAATTATATTACGGGCTTTTTTAAAAAATGTTAAAGTGATATTTATACTTTAACTAATGATGTTATGAAATTTAGACTACATTGATAAATAAATAGAGGGGTTTTTACCAATTAGTCCCGTTTACTAAGTATGTAGTTAAATAGGTCCTAACATCTTTTTTTCCTCCATCAGGTCCCATGAAATAAGATTTTTGTTCCAGTAGGTCCTATTTGTAAACATACAGTGAATATTCACTGTATGTACAAATAGGACTTATTGAGAAAAAAAATATTGTAATAGGACCTATTAGGAAATATCCCATTCAAACAGGACTTAACAGGAAGATCCCTATAAATAAAATGATAAAGTGAGCGAGGAATAAATAATTATGAGATAATTCAAGAAATTGAAATTCACAACTTAGCCTATTTATTTTTATTAAATGGTTTATTTGTTAGAAAAACCCCAAGATATATATAAGTTCACAAATCTACTCTCATTGCAAATGTAAAGTTATATATAGTTTTTTTAGAAGATTAATATTAAAATTTTACCAAGTCTATCAAAATTAGATTTAAACATTTTCTAACAAATCACCCGGTAGGAAAAATTTACTAAAAGTTTTTTAAATCATTAACGATTATGTTTTAGAGTTGAGAAATTTAAACTACAATACAAATCAAAAACTTCCTATCTCTGATTTAATTAATAAATATATATGGTAAATATAAATTGTAAATTTTTTATATCAATATTCAAAGGGGCTTAATAAATAAAGAAGCTAAAAATTAAAACAATTACGTTAAGGGCTTCATCTCAATCCTTGAATGCAGTATTTCAGGCTCCCAATTTGGTATTATTACGTATGAAATGTAATAATGTCAGAATAAGAGGCATAATAAATAAAACATGATAAGAGACACCAACCATCCATCTTAACACATTCTCCAATACTTGAGGAGGTAACTGATCAGTAGCGGCAATTCACTTGTTCAACAATTCACTCGTTCAACAGTTTGTTTCAAATAATTATTTTTAGTGGCAGTTATATATAGTGGGAAGTTTCTTTGTAGTGGATAGTTTTACATATGTAGTGGCTAGAATGACTGTATTCTATAATTATAAATGATAATACTCTTTGGCTAGAGAATGTTAAGTCTGTAAGCCACTTCCAAGCTAGTTCTTAAAAAATCTATATGGTATCAGAGCCACTAGGTTCAGTGGCATGCAACTCTACACCACAAAATGGGTTCTCTCTTTGTATGGGATCCCTACACCACCTCATAACCATCTATTTAGTTAAACTCAAACCCGATAACTATCTCCTTTGGAGAACCCAAATAGTATAGCTCATGAAAACCATGAAGGTGACTGATTTGATTTATCAAGAGCCACCCAATCATAAGGATGACAAAGGTAATCAAACATCTGAATACTCTCAATGGGAGGAAAAAGGTACCTTAGTCAGAGGATGGATCTCTGGAACCCTACATGTGGAATGTATGTTTCTCATTGTTGGGTGTGACACAACAAAACAAGCTTCAAATTGCTTGGAAGCCAACTACTTGTAATCCCCAAAAGAGAAGGAATTTCAACTGAAGCAGTAAGTTCAAAATATAAAACTTTATGGTATGTCACTTGATGAATTCATCAAGGAATTTAAAGGGATCTGTGCTGGACTAACAGCCATTCACAAACCACTTGATGAAGATATCAAGGTAATTAGTTTTACTAAGGGTTTAGGACACAAGTATTAAATTTATTGCACTGTGATGCTTGGAAAGCCACCTTATGCTTCTATATCTCAACTAATAACCTCTCTTAAGGGGTTTCATATTAGAGAAGAAATTTTGACTGACCATTCACGTTTGGAATCAAAAAAATCTATAGATCATTCTATGGCATTTTTAGCCATGCGAAAACCAAACCAAGCGTATGGAAGAGGAAGGAGCAGGCCCAATCGTGGAAGATGATTTGCTGGAAATTTTCAACAATTATTCAATCATTTCACTTCAAGAGGAAGATGATTCATACCTGTTGTTCATAACTATCCGTCTCAGTCCGGAAGACATAGCAACGGTATAATAGCGGTGCTCAACAACAACAATATGCAGCCATTTCAAGGAGCAACAACCCCGGTTAGAGGGACAACGATTCAAGAAGCTTGTCAAATTTGTGGTAAGATGAATCATAAAGCCGTTACCTGCTACTACAGGTGGGAATACTCATATCAAAGTCAAAATGATCCCCCTCAAGATTTAACAATATTCAACTTTCAACCCAATATTGACAATGCAATGTATGTGGACTTAGGTGCTACCTCCCATATCACTCACTCACCAGGTAACCTATCTGATCTCACCTCTTACAAAGGACTAGATGAAGTCATTGTTGGCAATGGTACAAAACTAGGCATTACACATATATGAGACAAACAATTGAACAAAGATATCAAATTTAAAGATGTTCTAGTAGTCCCAAATATTAAGAAGGATTTGGTCTCATTTAGCCAATTGCTTAAAGATAATGACTGTTCATTGGAATTTACTAATGATGGCTTTATTGTTAAGGACAAGAAGACTCATCTAACACTAGCAAAGGGTAATAAAAGACGTTCACTATATGTCTTTGATGAAGATAACAAGGAGGCAATGACAGCTATCACTCAAGACAAACTCAGCGATGGGATATGGCATCAAAGGCTAGGACATCCACACTCAAAATCCTTAAAACATTGAAGTGAACATAATCTTTTTAATGTTCATTATTGAAATAGAACTCATACTGTCTGTATTAGTTGTCAAATGGGGAAGATTTATAGGTTACCTTTTCGTTTGAATTACAAAATTTCAAAAATACGACTTGAAAAGATTCATTGTGATTTGTGGGGACCAACACATGTCCCATCCTCTCAAGGAATGAGATTTTATGTTATATTTGTTGATGACTGTAGAAGATACACTTGGTTGTACCCATTGAAATCCAAATCAGAATTTGTCAAAACATTCTTAAGCTTCCACAAAATGATTGAAAAACAATTTCATGCAAAATTAAAAAAAAAATTCAATGTGATGGAGGGGAAGAATTTGCAAATAATAACTTTGTGCAATATCTTGAGAAGTTTGTAATTATAAGGCATATATCATGTCCTTACACACTTGAGAAAAATCGTGTGGCCGAAAGAAAACACAGACATGTGGTTGAAACTGGGTTTACAATGCTATTTTATTCAAATATTCCAATGTATTTATGGGTTGAGGACTTTCTCACAACTGTGTACCTTATTAACAGATTGCCCTCAACTCCACTCAAGCAAGACACACCTTTTTTCAAGATTTATGGTGTTCATGATAATTATTCTAATTTAAGAGCATTTGGTTGTCGTTGTTTTCCTTACCTTAGAAATAAAAATTAAACAAAATTATCTCCCAAATCATACCCTTGTGTGTTCATAGGCTACAGTTCTTTACACAAAGGATATAGGTGCTATTTACCATCAACACACAAGGCCTTCATTTCTAGACATGTGTTTTTTTTATGAAAAGAGTTTCCCATATATAAAAACTCTTGCAAACCAATTGACAAGAACCCAAAACTGTATATTTTATACCCCGAATAGATGTACTTTAGTTGCTAATTCTCGACAATACTGGTCTTATGTGCTTAAATATTTATTTTGTAGGTCAAATTGTGCATTGCAGAGTTCAAACGCTTAAATCAAGGCAATTGTGCAAAAATGGTGTAAATACCTTGTCCCATAACCCTAACCTACCCCAACCCGAGCTTAAACCATGTCCCAAAACCCCTGTGTGTTAGTTTGTGCCCTTTTATTATTTTTTAGATTTTTAGTTTGAGTCATTTTTATTTTTAGGATTTATTTTAGATTTATTTAGAATTTCTAAAATTTATTTTCTAATTTTTATTTAGTATAATTTTATTTTGATTTTTACTAGTTTTTAGTTTTATTTTATTAGGATTAGTTTTTAGGAATTTAGTTTTATTAGAGTTTACTTTTTTTAGGACTTTAGTTTTTAAGTTTAATAGGTTTTTAATTTTTAATTTTATATCTTTTTATTTTTAGACTTAAGAATTTATTTATTTAGTTCATTTTGTTTTAGTAGATTTTATTTTTATTTTGTTAGTTCAGTCTTTTTATTATTTTAGTTAGTTACAAATTAAACACACACACACAAACATCCTAACTAACACACTCACCCTCGCCTAATTCCCCTACACCCCCACACACCTTAACACCCTTACACAACTATTCATCATCTTCACCACTTCCCTTCAACACATCTTTTCTCTCTCCTAACCTCTAACCCAAAACCATAAACCCGGCACCATACCTCTGACCCAAACCAAATTCGGGGGAAAAACCCAGCTCCGACAAGAACCTTCGTTCGGCGACCCCCAGCACCCATACCTGGGGAAACTCATGTTCCCTCTCCTTCGGCGCACAAACCCAGCGCTCGCGGTTCTCAAACCCAGCTCCGGCTAGCGTCGGCGACACCTACCTCTGAACTCGCCGGCTACCCAATAACCCTACCAAACCCACATAAACCCGACCTCAATCCCACCTCCGGCGGCAAAACCTCCATCCCTATCCACCGGACTTCCCAATCCAACCTGCTCCCCCCTCCTGTTGCACCTCCAGTGCCATGCCCCTACTCCTACCAGCTGCCGGCACACCTCCGACACCACCTCCAGCCGGAAAACCTTAACCTCTGTCCGATGACCCTCAAACCTCCATTAAACAAACCCATAATCAAAACTCATTACCCATTTACCACATTTAACACCCAAGCCCATTTCTCCCATTTAAGCCATGATCTGCATAAACCACAAACCAACAAATACCCCCATAAGAATATCAGATTTTTATTCCCATTCACATGACATACCCAAACCACATGCACACTTATACCAATTACCAAATTTACCCCTAGCTCCATGGCACCTACTATTTAAAGAAAGTTGAAGACCTTTTTGGGGATGGAATAAAGAGTAGAGAAACCCTAGAGAGAGAATTAGATAGAGAAACACCATTTTTGTGTTTTTAGTAGTTTAGTTTTTTTTTAGATTAGAAAAAAAAAAGAAATTCAATAAACTGAGCGTTGTAATTAATTGAGATGATGGAACTTTGATTAACTTTATGATAGGGTTTGAGAGAGAGAATTAAATAGAGAAACACACCACTTGTAAATAGTTTTATTTTATTCTTTTTATTTTTGTGAGATTAAATATTGTAAGAGAGTTAATTAAGTGGATATTTAATTTAAAATCCATTGGATGCTCAATTAGAGGGGTTGTATGCTTCAATTTCGAAGAGTAGAGTTCAACTTTCTCAAAGAGATTTCGTTTGCTTGTTCTATTCCCTTCTATTTTATTTTAGTAGCCTTGATTATTAATTTGTTAAATCTTATACCATGTTAGGCTAAATCCCCTTTCAAGGGGTGGGGGGAAACCCTTATTTGATGTTATTTTAATTTAATTAGTTTGATTAGTTGAAATTTCCCTTTGAATGTTAATTTTGATCCCTCACCCTTAAATTTACGTCTCGAGAGAGGATAAATGATTTTCGGGAGAAAATCAAAATTCTAGGTATAATACCCATTTTAGATACGAACTAGAGATAGGGGATTCTTAAGTGGGGTATTATAACTTGAATTTCAACTCTAAATTTATTTTCTAAGATTTACATATATTTTAATTGATCGATCGTAGTGGGTGATTAATTAAAAGGAGTGTAGATCTATTTTTCTAGAGTTGTGGGGTGTTAAACTTAATTTCTAAAATATTACTATTATAATTACATTTGCAACGAGAGTTGGTTTGTAATTTTGATATTAATTTGGGAGAATTCAAATAATTAAATTAATTAATTAAAATAGCTAAAATTTGTGGTATAATCCCACTCCTTGATTCTTCTCACAATTATTTGCCTCACTTTATCTCTTATTTTAGTGTTAGACTTTATTTTCCATTTTCGTTTGTAATTTGATCTTCCATTTAGTTTAGTTTAGTTTAAATCATCACCACACCCAAATCGTTTTAATATTTGAAAAAGCTAAAAAAAAGTAGATAAAGTAAGAAGTCCAAAAATAAAATAAAAAAAATGAATTACAATTGAATTTTGTCTCTAACTTTACACCCTAAATGTGGATTGATACCCTTACTTACCACTATAATTGAGTTGTTATATTTTATAAGTATTTAAGGTTTTAACTAATTTGACTTTCAAAAGCGACTATACGCAAAAGTCACGTTATCACCAATCAATCAGTCCTGACCTTACCACCTATCAAGACTTTTACGATCCTCAGACTCAAACTCTCTTAACTGACAAACCTTCACTATATACACAGTAGCATACTTGTCCCAAGAACTTGACGGGTACTACCATTGACCCGTCTCTTCAATGAAAATCTTAGTCACCTAACTCCCAAACCTCAACACATCCTTGCATTGCTACTACTTTATCATTCGGACCTACGGGAGATGCTACTCCTTCAGAAATCTTAACCATTACTGCATCTACACCAAACCTTAACTTCCACACCCAACGTCTGTCATTAAACACCATATTCAATCCAAACGGCCTACATTTAACTATTGACCTTCCACTTAGTTCCACTCCTAATGATACAAATTCTGCTCTAATTGTCAGTTGCATAAATGATCATCTCAAAATTCCTTGGAAAATAAAAGAAGAAGTTCTACAAATTCAAGATCTCATCAAAGGCCTAAACATTAAAGTTTCTCATTGCTTTAGGGAATCAAACTTCACCGCTGATTTGTTATCAATGATTGGAATGGAAGCTCAAGAATCCAAAATGTTCAACACAGCATATGAATTGCCGAGTGAAATTAAGGGGTCTCTTTATTTAGATAAACATCATGTCCCTTACTTGAGAATAGTGAGTAAAGATTCTTCATGTAATAGATAGTTTCTTTTCCTCTATGTATAAGCTCTGAGAGAAGCTGTTTCTCTCCAATCAATAAATTCTAAATTTAAAAATAAAAAATAAAAATAAAAAATAAAAAATAAATAAAAAAAGGTGTCACCTCTTATTTCTAACCTTTATCCTATGCAAACATTCTAAAAACAAAAGTCCTCCCACCATCCTCTCCTACTGCCTTACAAACCACTACCTTGATGTGTGAACCTATAACCCTTCATCAGGCACATACCGAACCTTTTTGGGTTAAATCTATGCATGGAGAATGTGAATCTCTCCATCACAACCACATATGGACCCTCGTACCTCAACAGCCTCACATGCATATCATTGGTTCAAAATTGGTCTACAAAATTAAACTCCATGCTGATGGCACACTTGACAAATACAAAGATCGTTTGGTTGCTAAAAGATTCCCTCAAATAGAAGGTGTGGACTTTGGAGAAACATTTACTCATGTGATCAAGTCAGCAACAATTTTCATTGTTCTCTCTCTTGCTATCACTCAACACCGGCCCATCAGATAACTTGATGTCAAGAATGCATTTCTCTATGGGCACTTGAATGAAGAGGTCTATATGAATCAACCACCTGGATTTCACCATCCTTTATACCCCAACCATGTATGCCATCTTCATAAAGCCATTTATGGCCTTAAACAAGCACCAAGGGACTGGGTTGATCGGTTCAACCTTTATCTTCTTCATTTAGGCTTCCTATGTAGTAAGGCTGACTCATCCTTGTTTATTCACCATTCCTGTCATGTCACTACACCCATTCTCCTATACGTTGATGATATCATCTGAACCAGCAGTAACCCTCAATCCTTATCTCATCTCATCTCTAACCTTCGATCAGAATTTGCTCTCAAAGATCTTGGCCAACTCCATTATTTCCTTGGAATTGAAGTTCTCCTTTTCTCTAGTGGCTTATTTCTCTCCCAAATAAAATATGTGCTTAATTTTCTCCACAAAGAGAACATATTATGTTGTAATTCTGTACAAACACACCTCTCCACCAAACATCAACCAATTGAATCCATAATTGTTCTTAACCCCACAGCCTTCCGCTCCTTAGTGGGTGCTCTCGAATATATAACCTTGACCAGACCTGATATAATGCACATTGTGAATACCATTTGTCAATTCATACATGAACCTACCATGTCTTACCTCCACCAAATTAAAAGACTCCTCCAATACCTCAAAGGTACTCCTCATGGTTTACATCTACTTGAGCAGTCCTATATATCTCTTTATGGGTTTTCCGATGCTGATTGGGTTGGTTTCCCCACTACACGGCCGTCTACCTTTGGCTTTTGCATTTTTCTTAGTGCCAACTTCATTTCATGGTCTTCTAAACGCCAACCCACCTTTGCACGGTCTAACTGTGAAGCTGAATATCGTGCCCTCGCTGTGGCTACCGCTAAAATTACATGGATTACGTATCTTCTTCAAGATATTTGGATTCCCCTTCCTTCACCACCTACCCTCTATTGTGAAAACTTAAGTGCCCTCTACATGACAGTAAATCAGGTGCTCCATGATCACACGAAACATGTGGAACTCGATTACCATTTTGTTTGAGAAAAAGTTGCACAGGGACTGCTCGACACTCATTTTGTTCGCTCTCATGATAAGTTAGCTGACATCTTCACCAAACCCTTATCCACTGCACAATTTACTTATTTACGCTCCAATCTCGGAGTATGCGCTGCATCCCTCCTTCACTTACAGGGGAGTGATAAGAGTCACCAACCATCCACCTTACCTCATTATCCTATACTTGAGGACGTAACTGATTAGTAGCAACAATTCACTTGTTCAACAGTTCACTCGTTCAGTAGTTTGTTCCAAACAGTTATTTTTAGTGGTAGTTATATGTAATGGGTTATATTTAGTGGGAAGTTTCTTTGTAGTGGATAGTTTTACATATGTATTCGGCAGGCTGACTGTATTCTATTCTTATTTCGGGCCTCGGGCCAGGCCGGGCCTCATCGGGCTTAAGAACTCATGCCCAAACCTGCCCGAAAAAAAATCGGGCCTATAAAATTTTGCCAAGCCCGCTTTGCGTGCCTATTTACCTTACCCAAGCCCTATTTTTTTATTGGGCGGGTTGGGCGGCCTTGGCGGGCCTCGGGCCTATGGCCACCCCTAATGTTAAGCCTGTAAGCCCCTTCCAAGTTAGTTCTTAAAAACTCTATAAAACATAACGAGAGAAAATAAATAAACTAAGTCTCCTTGAGTTTGATATTAGCTTTCAAAATTTAAACAATAATCACGCCCACAATTTTGAATTTTAGAACATTAAAAAATGTAACTCAACTCACAATTTGTGTTTCACGATATATTTTGTATCTCATCCAATTCACTAAAAAATTTAAAAGAAGAAATAAAATATTTATACAATACTACTCTTAAAAATACACTATTAATGAACCAAAAATAAGCTTAAAATATGGGTCTAAAAGTGGAAATTAGGCAAAGGTAATGTGGGACAAAGAATGAAAAAAAGGATGATTTATTTGAAACAAAGCAAAAATATCTTATCTAGGGAGTAAAAAAATTAAAACAGTGGGTCCTTTGTAGAGGGAAGATATGTTTTGGGTGTGATTTTGTAGATGAGTTATTTTAGGTCCGAAAATACTACCTATATGGTCACTCACAAATACATATAAGTATCCATATATGTACATATATTAACCACATATTTTCAGATATGATTATATATATATATACACATATTATCAAGCATATTCTTCCAATACTTACATGATAGTATGGGTTGGACCTATTATACAGGAAGTCTCTGTCTTGATATTGATATTACGCATGTTGTTTCTTTTTATTTTACTAAAGCCGATAGTTCTCCTATGAAGTTGGAGACCACTTGGTCAAAGTTGCTCCTTATTTTTAGCTGTTAGTTAAACAACAGCTTGGGTTATTTAGGGCATCTATGTATGAAAGTTTTATGTTTGTTTATATATATCTATATAATAAAGTGAAGTAGGAAACTTATGTATGTCATAAGCTTAAAAGATGATTTCATCAAGATAAATTTTGTTTACACTTCCTATTTTTCCCTTGAAATTTTTTATTTCCCCCTATTTTGACACACTCTAATTTGTTTCCCCCTTTTTTTCAAAATTCAAACATAAGGGTAGAATAGTATTTTTCACATTCTCACTCTTACACTGAATCGTTTAAGGCAACCCGTCTCATTTTTTTTCCCCACTTTACTCCCTCTCTTCTCTCTCTCTCTATATCTCTCTATCTTTCGGCTTGACAGTGGTTAGTATGCTCTAACCATATCCACTTCAAATCCATCACCAAAACCCAGATCCCCACCACCCATAAGAACCTCTTAGTCACCTTCTCCACCACCACTAACATCCAAAACCGCCATACCACCACCACCATTTCCCAAGAGTGCATCTTCAACTTCGTCGCTTGCCCCGCCACTCTTCTCGAAAATGTCCTGTAAAAAAGTGAATCTGAGCTCTACATCTGGAGCAACGCTGGTATGAAAGTCATGGAAATGAGCCACAGGTTCAACGATTTCCTCTCCATCATATGAAAATATGAAACAGATATACGTTCCCTCTTCAGCATCCCCGAAGAATAAGCCGTCCTTTTCCTATAAGGCAGTGCCACCACCCAATTTGCCACCATCCCTCTCAACATTTGCAAACCCGACGACCCAGTCGATTTCATAGTCACCTGATCTTGAGGTGACAAGGACTTTAAAGAAGCCACCAAATCTGAGAAAGGTGAGCAGTTGGGTGCTTTTATATGTTTCGTTCTTTGATAGAATTTCCGTAGTAATAATTTTCAATCAGAGTTTAGATATAGAAATAATAAATCATTAGGAGATGGATTAGGATTAGGAGTAGGAGTAGGTTAACGGATGGTATAAAGTTTGTATGAAATTAAAGAATCGCAATATATGATGGATTTCAGAATTTACCCGCATGAGGTTTGAATTTGGGAATGGAGTTGTTAAGGTGATATGGATCTCCTTTTTGTTGAAAAACTTTCAGAGTTTGGGTCCAACACGACACCTTTGACGCTTTTTGTTTCACGTTTATGTATTAAGATTAGGATTTTATTATATCATTGGTTTTCGAGGTTAGCTCACGCACGACTATCAAAGAGTCACAAATACTCGCTTTGGTCATTTATTTATTTATTATTATTATTTTAACATTTTAATATGTTTGTTTCGTTTTTATCAGCTGTCATCTATTTCAATCTGACTATTGACACAAAAATTAGTCAGCTGATGTGGACAAATTAAATAAAGACATGTGTCACCTTACGTGGCTAATACATACTATCACCAAGCAACTCAAGGCGTGCAGAGCAACTCAAGGCGTGCAGAACAACAAGCAAATGTGCAGAACAACGAGCAAGTGTGCAGAGCGACTCTAGAAAGACAGATCAAAGGATAATTATGCATTTAATGTGCGTTAATGAAGATAGCAACGCATTTAATGAGCCTTAATGTACATTTCTACTGTATCAATAGATGTCTACTAGATGACAACACATCACCTTTTCATATGTACAACCTCAAGGCTATAAATACATTGTAACCCCATCATAGGGGGGGGGGCGGACAACGAAGAAACACCATACACAAGATACACACTCTTTCTCTCTCTACACCATATGGTGCTATTATAAACCCTTGGGAATAAAGTAACAGTGGACGTAGGCTTTATTGACATCCAAAACACTTTAAAAACCTTTGTCTCTTATGTGTTTGATGTGATCACCATTTCATCTTCAATCATCATCTTCAACAGATTGGCGCCGTCTATGGGAACATGTTACAAGCATTGTTCTCCATCTAAAGCTAATTTCTTTTCTTCGTAAATAAATAATTACATACTGCGTATACCTTTTTTTTTTTACATCATGATCCTTATATGTTCATATTCAAGAATTGTTTGAATCTGAAATAATTGAATTTCATAATCATAAGTTATGTATGAAGCCTTGAAAATAAGGCAAACACATATATTCGCTGATTTAGATCTGATATTTTAATTTCCATATCTGATATTTTTGGCTGAGAATAAACGTCTAAAACAGATGATAACCACAACGTTTTCTATTAAGGAACTGTATATTTTTTATCTATAAATCTGCACAATTGTGTCAAATTGTTGAAAATTTTCATTGTTGATTTTGAGCCACGTTTCGAAACATTTTTTATTTTTATCATATTTTTCTATCTATAATCAGAGAATAGGAAAAGTTAAAGTTAAGAACAAGTTGTCTCCTGGAAATCATGACCCATATCTATTTTCTCTCTATTCAAGAAATTCGCTATGTTTCTCTTTGCATAGATGTTAATCATATTGTTTATTTGCAAATCTGTGCAACTATGGCAATTTTAGATATTTTTCATTATTGATTGTATGGTATGTAGTGGTACCGGATTCTTGATATCATCTTTCGATCTAATTTCCCAATATCTAATTGACGTCAATTGTGTATCCTCTTGAACATTTTCTGAACAAAAATGTTTCACATATGGGTCATATCATTTTTCATATATTTAGAAGATGGAAAGTCATTTCTCTTTCCAAATATGTTTCTGTGAGAATATATCTTTTATAACATGTTTAATTCCAACTCACCAGATCTTCAATTGAACATCAGATCTTGAATCAATTAGGGGAACAAGCAACAAAAATCATAAAAATGAGATCCACTTTCTCTTTCTTCAAAAAAATAATTTTCTCTGCATAGATATTAACCATATCATTTTATTCATATGAATTAATCGTATACTCAATTGTATTCCTCTGTCAATTTGCAATATAATTTCCACTGTTCATTTTGAGATTAATCTGGTAATGATTCTTCAATGACTCCCTTAATACCTGATATTTGATGATCATATATGATACTTTTCTCTCTCTTAAATACCCAATTAGCCGTATCCAGATGAAGTTGAAAAATAAATTGGCATGAATACAATTCTTGATTATCATAGGAAGTCACCTAAATTTTAGACTATGGGCAAAATTTGGATTGAAAATTTCTCCACAATTTCACGATTCAACAATACTCATTGAATAGAGCTTCAAAATTCAATCATATATCAATATTTATATATTCAACTAGCGAGATATTTTTAATGGAGAATCTTGGTACCTCAGTATTTGGGTTTGGTAAAAACCCCAATTGTCACCATGGTGGCAAATAAATGGAGCGATGAAACCATCAAAATTGATGCGCAATTTACAATTTAAACTCGTCAAAACTTTTCAACTTCTGAAAGGGTAAGCGTTGGACACATTGAATTTATTGGTCTTCTTAAGTACCTTCGACCAATGACTTTCCTCATCAAGCAGCCCAAATGGGTCCAATATACCTGGTCGGCATTTGTATGCAATCCCACACAAGATCACCGAAGATCCTGTCCTTGGTCGCCGATCATTCACTGCCACATCTGAATCGCCAGACCATAAACTTTTGTTGGTCGACACCCCAAGTTCCTCCCGGACTATAAACTTTGGTATTGTATGTTGGTCGACAATTATGCAAATCTACTTCTATATTAGTCGGCACCATGGCCTATGTGTTATTATTAGTCGGCAACTCGGAACCTACTTCTATATTAGTATGCACCATAGCATCATCTAATACTGGTCAGTACCATTTGATGTTGGTCGACAATTTCTGTATTACGCCAACAACAATCTATTAATAATCGACGACCTCAAATTCGTTTTTCTACAACTACAAAATTATGATGGTTGTTTGACAACAAATGATTTAGAATGATAGACCTACCGTTTTTTTATATGTGATAGGAACGAAGTCACCCAGTCACATATGGTTGGTTGGCAATATATATTCTTAGTCGGCAACAGGTCGACAGCTCCATTGGACCATATGAACTTGATCAGAGAATTATTGTTGGTCGGAAGGACCTGCTGCTAGTCGGCGATTTTTAGTTGAGAGCTTCTATATGTTGCAACAGGGAGGAGGTCCCTATCATCTAGTTACAGGTTTACCTGGATAAAAGAAGATCATCGTCAACGTCTCACTGGTCGATGAAATCAATTTGTTGATCAGAGACCCCTACTGCAGATCGACGGCTTCAATATGTTGGTCGGCAGAAATTTGATCAGTGTGTTTTGAAGGAGGTCGGCAAACGTCTAATAGTGATTTATTATTAATCGGGAGTAGATCGGTAACAACTATTCATGGTAACAAGCCTCTATATATATTGTGCGACTATTACTATAATATCATAACATCTTTTGATCGACAACAGTTCAAAAGTTCGGTATCTGATCAGCTCTATAAATACAACCCATTTGGGTTTGCAACTTAGGGGACACTTGGTGACCCAAGTTGGGTCTCACATGATGCTTGAACTCAAATATATTTAATTTCATTAAAACCAATACTGGTTGTTTAATGCTTTGGTTTCTTACACCACAATCCTTATATTTCACATTTTATAATAATTTCTAAAAACTAAATTATATTTTATACACGGTGGATTTTAAATAAATTTACATAAACTCCAGATTAAATAAGCAAGCCTTGCATATGGGTATGACACATATTTGATAAAAAATTTCTTAAGCTTCACACATTTGGCACAAAACATTTTATTTAATATTTTGAAATTTTTATTGCCTTATGATGATACACATCATATATTGTTTGGTTGAATAATTATTCTCATGACTAACTATCTGATCTAGTCTCAACAGGTGTTCGGGCAGCTTATTAAAATTTCGTATGTACAAGATTCAATCCCGACGAAAGCTCGACCACAATCTTAAACTTCTAGAAACTGTTATTGCTCGACATCAGACAATTTTGCCTAGAAAGATCTATCGGACAAATATTATTTCATATTTTGAAATTGATATTTTTATTGCTCGAGAAAATACATATTATATATTGATTATATTGACAAGATTATTCTCATGACAAGTAATCAATTCAGCCTCCACATATGGTAGGAAAAGCTGTTACTTTTTACAGGTACAATTTTCGGTCTCGACTAAGTATTCATCCATGATTGCTTGGGAATCTTATTAATGCTCTGATATATATATTCGATCGAGCACAAATAGCTACTCGCCACACTCTTAAACTTAAGGAAAATATTATCATTGCTTGACATTATGAAATTTTACCTCAGCAAGGCATTATATATTTTTCATTGCTCTGATCTAAGCTCAAGCACGAATCACTCTCTACATCCATTCGGATGCATATTCTATATTAATATCATCATGGAGCTCGACGAGATATATATTCATTTCCAAAGAGATCTGCAACATTTATTACATTTCACCCCCAACGGATAGTTGGTCGGGGTAATTCTTATTTATATTCAGGCCCGACAAAGTACTCGGTCATATTCTTATGTCCTGGAATATATTATTCTTATTCGGCATTATGAAATTTTGCCTCGACAGATCAGCGAGACACTTTATTATTATTCTGAATCATTCTTTATATCTATTCGGATGCATATTCTATATTTATCTCAACACGGATCTCAACAAAATATTTATTCTCATATATATTCATCTTCAAGAAGGTTTCCAACAATTATTATATTTTATTCAGGAAAATTCTTTTTTCTCTATATATTCAACGAACCAACTAAGGTTGGTCGACATCAACAAACCACCAACTTCGGTTGGTCGGTATATCAGCAACCACCAACTCCGGTTGGTCGGCAATAACAACCAACTCCGGTTGGTTGGTAACAATAAATTTAACCAACAATGTTGGCACCGGTAACACATACATATATATACAAGAGAGAAAAAGAGAAAAAGAAATGGGTCAGAGCCCGATAGTGTGTTTGATTTAAAATTCGTTTAGCAAGTATTTAAATTGATACAGGCCAATGCAAAAATATATTAGTGCGACACTCTCTTGAGAAATTCTCACCACTCTTCTAATGTGCACACCTATCGCACTAACCTTCCCAATAGTCTATCTCGTCATATACCACACTATCTTTCCCCAATGATTTAACTTATCTTAGGTTATTAGCAGGATTTTAAAACTGAACAACACAAGTATTTAAAACGAAGATTTCAACTTATAACCAAAGTTCTCATTTTAACTTTATTAATCAACAAAGTTTTCCAGTATCACATTATACTTTCTCAAAACACGTATTTATAATTTGAGTCATCAACCATATCCTACTTACAAATTACCGAATCATACTCTCAAATCGGGAGATCCACGACTACGTGGTCAGTTCCAACAAGTTTCATTTGTCCCACGCAAGGTGTTCGTGCCTCTTACGGCGTCGTTTCGGCGCTGGTTTGCATATTCACCCTCAAACAGCTTGTTTCTAAGCCCAATCTAGATATTTTCAAATTATCGTAATATTCTGAAATCGGGAGACACGCGACTACGCGGTCAGTTTCTACAAGTCACATTGGTCCCGTGAGAGGTGTTATTGCCTCATACGGGGTCGTTTGGGAGTTGATTTTGATTTCCACCCTTCAACGACTTGTTTCTAAACCTAATCTATATATTTTTCAAAGTGTTAGTATATTCTTAAATCGAGAGTCCCGTGACTACGCGGTCAATTCCTCTAAGTTACATTGGTCCCGTGCGAGGTGTTCGTGCCTCTTACTGGGCCGTTTGGGGACTAGTTTGGATTTTTACCCTCGAATGGCATGTTTTTAATGCTAATCTAGATATTATCAAATTATAATCATATTCTCAAACCGGGAGACCCACGACTACACGGTCGGTTCCTACAAGTCACATTGGTCCCGTGCGAGGTGTTCGTGCCTCTTACGGGGCCGTTTGGGGACTGGTTTGGGTTTTCACACTCAAACGGCCTGCTTTTAAGCTTAATCTAGATATTTTCAAATTATCATCATATTCTCGAAATCGGGAGGCCCGTGACTACGCGGTCAGTTCCTACAAGTCACAATGGTCCCGTGCGAGGTCTTTGTGCTTTTTATGGGGCCGTTACGTGACTGGTTTGGGTTTTCACCCTCAAACGGCTTGTTTTTAAGCATAATCTTGATATTTTCAAATTATCATCATATTCTCAAACCGAGAGACCCGCGACTACGTGATCAGTTCCAACAAGTCACATTGGCCCCGTGCAAGGTGTTTGTGCCTCTTATGGGGCCGTTTGGGAACTGGTTTGGGTTTTCACCCTCAAACGGCATATTTTTAAGCCTAATCTTGATATTTTCAAATTATCATCATATTCTCAAACCGAGAGACCCACGACTATGCGATCAGTTCCAACAAGTCACATTGGCCCCGTGCGAGGTGTTCGTGCCTCTTACGGGGTCGTTTCGGCGTTGGTTTGAAGTTTCACCCTCGAACGACATGTTTTTAAGGCTAATCTAGATATTATCAAATTTTCGTCATACTTTCAAATGGGGAGACCCGCGACTACGCGATCAGTTACTACAAGTCACATTGGTCCCATGCGAGGTGTTCGTGCCTCTTACGGGGCCGTTTGGAGGCTGGTTTGGGTTTTCACCCTCAAACGGCCCATTTTTAAGCCTAATCTAAATATTTTCAAATGATCATCATATTCTAAAACCGGGAGACCCGCGACTCCGTGATCAGTTACTACAAGTCACATTGCTCCAACCCGTAGTGTTCGTACCTCTTACGGGGTCGTTTGGGGACTGGTTTGGGTTTTCACCCTTCAACGACTTGTTTCTAAGCCGAATCTATAGATTTTCAAAGTATTGTCATATTCTCATACCGAGAGGCCCGTGAGTACGCGGTCAGTTGCTACAAGTCACTTTGGTCCCGTGCGAGGTGTTCGTGCCTCTTAAGGGTCCGTTTGGGGACTCGTTTGTGTTTTCACCCTCAAATGGCTTGTTGTTAAGCCTAATCTAGATATTTTCAAATTATCATCACATTCTCAAACCGGGGAGACCCGCGACTCTGCGGTCAGTTCCTACATGTAACATATGTCCCGTCCGAGGTGTTCGTGCCTCTTCCTGGGCCGTTTCTGGGTTATTTTGCATTTTCACCCTCAAACGGCTTGCTTTTAAGCCTAATCTAGATATTATCACATTATCGTCATATTCTCAAATCGGGGGACCCCGCGAGTACGCGGTCATTCCTAAAAGTTACATTGGTCCCGTGCGAGGTGTTATTGCCTCTTACGGCGTCGTTTGGGGGCTGATATGGATTTTCCCGCTTCAAGGGCTTGTTTCTAAGCCGAATCAATAGATTTTCAAAGTGTCGTCATATTCTCAAACTAAGAGGCCCGTAAGTACGCGGTCAGTTCCTACAAGTTACTTTGGTCCCGTGAGAGGTGTTATTGCCTCTCACGGGGTCGTTTGGGGGCTGATTTTGGTTTCCACCCTTCAATGGCTTATTTCTAAACCTAATATATATATTATCAAAGTATATTCATATTCTCAAACCGAGAGGCCCGTGACTACGCGGTCAGTTCCTACAAGTTACATTGGTCCCGTCCGAGGTGTTCGTGCCTCATACGGGATCGTTTTGGGGACTGGAGGTTTTCACCCTCAAACGGCCCATTTTTAAGCCTAATCTAAATATTATCAAATTTTTGTCATAGTTTCAAACGGGGAGACTCGCGACTACGCGGTTATTTATTACAAGTCACATTGGTCCCGCGCGAGGTGTTCGTGCCTCTTACGGGGTCGTTTTGGGGACTAGTTTGGGTTTTCACCCTCAAACGGCCCATTTTTAAGCCTAATCTAGATATTTTCAAAAGATCATCATATTCTAAAACCGGGAGACCCACGACTCTGCGATCAGTCACTACAAGTCACATTGCTCCCGCCCGCGGTGTTCGTACCTCTTACGGGGCCGTTTGGAGACTGGTTTGGGTTTTCACCCTCAAACTGCTTATTTTTAAGCCTAATCTAGATATTTTCAAATTATTGTCATATTCTCAAATCGGGAGACCCGCGACTACGCGGTCAGGTCCAACAAACTGGATTTGTCTTGTTGGAGGTGTGGTCAGGTCCAACAAACTGCATTTGTCTTGTGGGAGGTGTTCGTGCCTCTTACGGGGCCGTTTGAGGACGGGTTTGGATTTTCACCCTCGAATGGCTTGTTTTTTTGCCTAATCTAGATTTTTTAAAATTATCATCATAATCTCAAACCGGAAGACCCACGACTACGCGGTGAGTTCCTAAAAGTCACATTGGTCCCGTGCGAGGTGTTTGTGGCTCTTATGTGGCCGTTTGGGGACTGGTTTGGGTTTTCACCCTCAAACGCCTTGTTTTTAAGCCTAATCTAGATATTTTCAAATTATCGTCATATTCTCAAACCGAGAGACCCGCGACTACGCGATCAGTTACTACAAGTCACATTGTTCCCGTGCGAGGTATTCGTGCCTCTTACGGGGCCGTTTGGGACTGGTTTGGGTTTTCACCCTCAAACGGCTTGTTTTTAAGCCTAATATAGATATTTTCAAATTACCGAATCATACTCTCAAACCGGGAGATCCGCGACTACGCGGTCAGTTCCAATAAGTTTCATTTGTCCCGTGCGAGGTGTTCGTGCCTCTTACGGCGTCGTTTCGACGATGGTTTGCATATTCACCCTCAAACAACTTGTTTTTAAGCCCAATCTAGATATTTTCAAATTATCGTAATATTCTGAAATCGGGAGACCCGCGACTACGCGGTCAGTTCCTACAAGTCACATTGTTCCCGTGAGAGGTGTTATATTTATCAAGTATAATGGTTCGTTTCTAACTTTAATTCGAAGGTTTTTTTTTTCCAACTTACTACGTAACCCTCATAGACTCTATTCTTTCAAATGTACAATTCAATAGATACCCATTTATGTTCCAACGTAATTCTCTCTTACGTGTCTCCCCTTTAATAAATACCTAACTGATTTTTTTTTTAATCTCTAAGAGTCCTCAAAACATAAAACTGTCTAGCAAAAAAAAATATTAAAAAATATTGAACAATCCGATCGAGCTGATTTTTTTATGTAGCTTCCTCTCGTATTCAGCTAATTCTCTGTAAAATTTCATCCAAATCCAACAGTCCGATCGTCAGGAATAAATTTTCTATTTTTACTGTTTGTATCTGATTAGAACTCTTTTCTTAATCAAACTCTTAATCCTTTACATGACAAAGGGTTTCCAGAATATCCAAAAAAATATTAAAAAATATTGAACGGTCCGATCGATGTGAATTTTTTTTTGTAGCTTCCTCTCGTCTTTAGATAATTCTCTGAAAAATTTCATCCAATTCCAACGGTCCGATCGTCCGTAATGAATTTTTTAGTGTTTGTATCTGATTAGAACTCTTTTTTTAATCAAACTCTTAATCCTAATCATTCCTAAACCAATATGAAAGATGCATCAACGAAATAAGCAAGATAAATAGTTTCCTGGGATTTTCAGAAATCTGGTTTGGTGTTGAATTTGGTGTGGTTGCGTTACCCGTCTCGCGATCTACGCGTTGGCGGTGGCGGCAATGCAAACGGTTGAGTTTTGAGCCTTGGAATGCCTTGAGAGTTCTCTCCTCTCCTCTCCAATGGCCGTTCTAGTGTTTTGAGTTATCTAACCCTAGGAGATAACCTAAACATCTGATATAACCCCTTTAATTTTCGTCGGTTTAATTACACAAAAATACAAAATGACTCAAATGCCCTCCCGGGGTACTAATTAGGCCTAAAAACGTCCCGAGACCCAAATCAAACCCTCGGGTATACTTTTCTGACTATCTCGACCCTTTAGGACGCATTGGCGCACTCAAAATGACCATACGAACAACCTATAAAATATTATTCACTTTTATTAATCCACTTTTAGTCCTGACACGACACAGGCGCGTCCCGACTTAAATTTCCACAATTGTCATTTTATTCACACGTGACAATATTATAAAAATAAATCTCATATATTACTATACTCATCCAGTAATATGCAACAAATAATATATTCCCAATAATTACTAACTCTTGTCACGCTAGTAAATATTTAAAACAGCATTTCGGATTAAAATTAAATTAATTTATCTCAATTAAATTTAATAAATCCCATAATTTAAAAGCTATAAAAATACGGGGTATTACATACTTCCCCCCTAATAACGGAATTTCGTCCCGAAATTCGGAAAATAAGGCCTATCAGGTAGCACAATTCTGGATATCCTTTTTCCGTACACAAACTAACTACACATTACGGCGCTCAATCACTATAGCCCTTTCTTAATAGCAACATTGTTTTACATTCTCATTGGAGACACTTCACATTGCACTCCCAACTGACAACATTTGAATAGGTTACGTCTATACGTTATAAATTCCATTATCTCACTATCATTAAGAGGCCGCACCTCACTACATGACAACTACTCGAATTTATTCGTACACAAAATTCCCATTCAGAGAAGATCTTACGAACATTTGACCACTCTTGACTGCCTAAAACAGTCGTGGAATTCCACCATAGTTATCGGATATTTTCTCGACCGATCCAAAAATTCTGATTATCTACTCTCCTCTAAACATACGGAAGGAGAATAGTCGAGGTTCTTCCATAACAAAACCTTAATAAGTACCTCGTACGCGACAAACAGGTACGAGTGCTTTTACCGAGCATTCTTGAAATCATCGTACCAAGATTCCAAAATCTCCTTCACGTGGCTCCACTAATCTTTAATCACCATGCGCTTATTCCCTGGCTAAGGGTGATACATCCTACTTGAAATGAAATCTTATCTCCGCTGGTTCCTGAAATCCCAATTCAAAGGTGGAATTCACATGTTCGGGATAAACCCTTGATCTTGTTTTGAGGATGGCAACCCATCCAAGAACATTACCGACTTTACCAACCTCTTCCAATTTCAGGAATTTTTTTATAAACACAAAATTCTTTGGTTGATTCTCCTGTTTCAACCAAACCTTACATATGGGCAGTGCATGTAGAGACTACTCACTACGTCTCGCTAAACATCGATTGTGTGTGTGTAATTATATTGCATATATAATTCATAATAAAATTATATACATACATGCATTGATAATATTTTTTAATACATATGTATTATATATGTATTTTCTATTTTCCATGCATTAGTAATACATGTTAAAATTATATATAAGTTTCATGCATCCATTAATAATATTATTTAACATATAGATCTTAATATATTATATAATTTAGTAAAATATAAATATAAGTAATTTTGTGTATATGTACATATATATTTTTTATTTATAAGAATTACGTACATATTAATGTATTATGTATGTATATTATATATTATGGTATAACTATAATAAAATATTAGGAATGAATAATTCTAAGTTGAAATATAAAAAATAGAAGTTATAAAACACCATTTAAGTGTTTTATGAAATGCTTGATTATAACACATAATTATTATAATTCAGTATTTAAAAAGAGGTGTGCGAAACGCATATCTTTATCAGGTTTGCATTTAAACATAAAAAACAGAATTATAGTTGGAAACCAAACAGGCTCTAAATGATTTTAGTATAATAGGCGAGATATTGGGATTCCTAGAAAGCAATATATGACAAACGGTCCATTCGCTCCACGTCGCCTAACATAATTTGTCGAAGTTTTATGCTTTAATCAAGACACAAGTGACACGGCATGTTTAGAATATAAAGCATCGCATCGAAAAAGTCAAGTCTTTTCTATAATATACAAGATTTTTGGGCTCAACTATCTATTGTCGATCGAGTTTGGGTAGCTCTTACTCATCTTGACTTGGCAATATTATCGTTGTGTCCTTGTGAATGTGATTATCAAATGCTTCTTGCATACAGTTGTGCACCATAACCAAGTCAAATTATTTATATGCTTTGAATTTTTTGAAAAAAGAATGTGTCATTATAATTGTGCTTAGGAAACAACCTGTTAATATCTTGAATTTATAAAAACAGTAAGGGATGTCATCATAGTCTGTGACAATGGGATCGGGATCATCTGGAGCGCCAATTTGGGGTGAATAGGGGTGGCACAGAACTTTAAAAATAGGAGCATATATATATATATATATATATATATATATATATATATATATATATAGTTTGTAAAAATGTCATAGATATTAAACTTTATTGTATATACCAGAAAATGAAATAGTTTTATATTTCTGACATTTTCACAAATAATAACATTTACTGTGATAATATATTTATGAAATAGTTTTATATATATAACATTTTCACAAACAGTAACATTTACTGAGTTAATATTACACAATATATATATAACATTTTCACAGAAACAGTAACATTTACTGAGTTAATATATATATATATATATATACACGGTATATCCAAACCTCTTTTTTATTTTAAATTACCATATTTTTAAAGGTTTACGCTAGCGACATTCAATCCCCACCACTACCCACCCCAATTGTCGACGCTTCAACGACTTTCATCAGCGCTATGATTTAGGTGGGTAGTAGTGGCATAGGGTGCCGCTGGCGCAGACCTCTGAAATTAAAAGAATATTAGATAAATGGAGTTTGGATCCACTGTAGCTCCGATTTGGGGTGAGTAGGGGTGACAGTGGGTTAGGTTTATATCTATAACATTTTTACAAACGTTAACATTTATTGTGTTATAACACAGTATATATATATATATATATATATATATATATATATATACGGTGGATCCAAACCTATTTTTAAAGACCCGCGGTAGCGGTATCTAATCCCGACCACCACCAACCCCAATTGTTGGAGCTCGAACAACCTTCATCAGAGTTCTGATTTGGGGTGACATGGAGTGCCGCTGGCGCGGACCTTAGAAAATAAGGGAATATTGGATAAATGGAGTTTGGATACACCGGCGCTCCAGTTTGAGGTGGGTAGGGGTAGCATTGGATTAGGTTTATATCTGTAATATTTTCACAAATAATAAATGTTACTGTTTGTGAAAATGTTACATCGGCATCCCATGCCACCTCAAATCAGAGCTCTGATGAAGGTTGTTGGAGCTCCGATAAAGGGGGTGGGGATTGGATGCCGCTGGCGCGGATCGTTAAAAATAAGATAATATCTGAAAAAAGAGGTTTGGATCCACCCTATATATATATATATATATATATATATATATATATATATATATATATATATATATATATACTGTGTTATAACACAATAAATGTTAACGTTTGTAAAAATGTTATAGATATAAACCTAACCCACTGTCACCCCTACTCGGAGCGCCAGTGGATCCAAACTCTATTTATCTAATATTTTTTTAATTTTAGAGGTCCGCGCCAGCGGCACCCTATGCCACTACTACCCACCTAAATCATAGCTCTGATGAAAGTCGTTGAAGCTTCGACAATTGGGGTGGGTTGTGGTGGGGATTGAATGTCGCTAGCGTAAACCTTTAAAAATATGGTAATTAAAAAAAAAAGAGGTTTGGATCTACCGTGTATATATATATATATATATATATATATATATATATATTAACTCAGTAAATGTTACTGTTTGTGAAAATGTTAAATATATAAAACTATTTCATAAATATATTATCATAGTAAATGTCATTGTTTGTGGAAATGTCAGAAATATAAAACTATTTCATTTTCTGGTGTATACAATGAAGTTTAATATCTATGACATTTTTACAAACTATATATATATATATATATATATATATATATATTTAATATGCTCCTATTCTTAAAGTTCTGTGCCACCCCTATTCACCCCAAATTGGCGCTCCAAATGATCCCGATCCCATTTATCCAATCTTATTTTCAAAGCTCCGCGCCAGCGGCCCCCCATGATACTTCGGTGGATCGAAAGCCCTTTTATTCAATAGTCTCTTATTTTCAAAGGTCCGCGCCAGCGGCACCACATGCCACCCTTACCCACCCAAATCGGAGCTCTAACGAAGGTCGTTGAAGCTCCAATAATGGTGGTAAGGATTGGATACCGCTAGCGTGAACCTTCAAATATAAGGTAATTTTGAAAAAATAGGGTTTGGATCCACCATATATATATATATATATATATATATATATATACTGTGTAGTCTTAACTCAGTAAATGTCTGTTTGTGAAAATGTTATATATATATTGTGTAATATTAACTCAGTAAATGTTACTGTTTGTGCAAATGTTATATATATAAAACTATTTCATAAATATATTATCACATTAAATGTTGTTGTTTGTGAAAATGTCACAAATATTAAACTATTTCATTTTCTGGTGTATACAATAAAGTTTAATATCTATGACATTTTTACAAACTATATATATATATATATATATATATATATATATATCCAATATGCACGTAAATTTTTAAGTTCTGTGCCACCCCTATTCACCTCAAATTGGCGCTCCAGATGATCCCGTTCCCATTGATCCAATCTTATTTTCAAAGGTCCGCGCCAGCGGCACCCCATAATACTCCGGTGGATCCAAAACCCATTTATTCTAAAGTCTCTTATTTTCAAAGGTCCGCGCCAGCGACACCACATGCCACCCTTACCCACCCCAAATCGGAGCTCTGGCGAAGGTCGTTGAAGCTCCAACAATGGTGGTAAGGATTGGATGCCGTTAGCGCGAACCTTTAAATATAAGGTATTTTTGAAAAAAGAGAGTTTGGATCCACCGGATGTGTATATATATATATATACTGTGTAGTATTACCACAGTAAATGTTACTGTCTGTTTGTGAAATGTCACATATATAAAACTATTTCATATTCTAGTGCATACAGTAAAGTTTACTGTTTGTGTAAATTTTTTTATTTGGAATTTTATAGTCTTCATGGATCTTGTTTGATAGATCTCGTCGAGCAGATTTCAAAAATAGTAATTTTGCGAAAAACGGATTTGTGAATCAAAAGTTATGATCATTTAAAGATTACAAAAAAAGTCAACCACTTATGTAACTTCCTCAAGGAAGTTATAGATGGTTGGTTTTAAAAGGGTAAAATTGTGAAAAAATTTCCTAAAAAGTTGGAATAGGACCTATGGGATTATGAAAAAGTCAATAGGCCTTATAAGCTTGTTGACCTAATAAATGGGACCTAGATATAATTTGCTCTATATTTTATTGTGTGTTTGAAAATTGCCCCATTAAAATAGACATATGGACGTTACATTGTCCACCTGTTGTATTAAATCCTAAATAAGAGTGGCATATGAACAATAATCTTTCTTTTTATAATATTCTCTCTCTGGCACTCTCTCTCTTTATCCCACACGCAACCTTGCACACACACCCAAATATTGTTTTAATGAATTATTAATTTAGTACACTGGTCCAAAGTTGGGACCGATATAAATATTATTTAATTGAAGTTATTAATTTATCATGGTTATATCGTAGGACCAATGTTTTAAATCGCGGTCGTACAGGGTGTCGCGTTCTGGCTCCGAAGTGGCGTCGCGCATCGCGCAAGCAATTCATGCATTCCTGCTTTTTAATTAAAAAACTTATAAAAATATATATATATATGAAAAAATAAATAACATTTTAAAATGAAATTTGTAAGAAAGTAACATTTTAAACTGAAATTGGTAAAAAAAGTTGTATTTGAAATTAATTTTTTTAATTTTTTTCTAAAGCTACTTTTTAAATTGACAATTAAAAATAATAATAATAATAATAACATTGTAAACAGAATTTCGAAAATAAGTAACATTCAAAGCTAAAAATAATAAAATAAAATAAAATTTAATATGAAATTTGTAAAATAAGTAAAAGTTTAAAATTATAATTATAATATAATAACATTTTAAACAGAAATTTATAAAACAAGTAGTACTTTAAAATGACAAATATAAAAAAATAATAATAATAACATTTTAAACAGAAATCTAAAAAATAAGTAACAATTAAAGCTGAAAATTATAAAATAAATAAAAATTTAAACAGATATTTATGACACATGTAGCATTTTAAACTGACAATTATTAAAAAAAATTGAACTGAGATTTGAAAAATTAGTAACATTTAAAACTGGAAATTATAAAATAAAAAAAAATTATTTACTGAAAAATGTAAAATAAGTAAACGTTGAAGTAAACCGAGAGTTTGGAATAGAAAATATTAAATAAAAGTAACCTTTTAAGCTAAACTTTTTAAAATAAGCAAATAACATCATTGAGACCTTCATAAATAACTCAATTGAATCCATAATAAATGACACATAATTATGGCGCGAGACAGTCGCACCTTTTTAGTTCAAATCTTGAACGTTCAAAATATAGTTATATATCCAAGGGCCGTGATTAAATGACCTTTGGATGTGGTGTTTGTTCATGAACAGACACCACAAGAGGCTATATATATAGAAGGTAAAATCCTATCATAATTAATTCCGAAAAAATTATCTTTCTCTATTATTTCTTCTTATCAATTTCGTAGAGTGTTCTGGGGTATTCTTTAAGTTTGCTACTTGAATAAACCCGTGGATTTGTTGTATCTTGAAGGTAATTTGTTTAGACCCGTTAACAAACTCTGTACGAGTGGGGGAAAATAACACCTTAAGGACAGTAATTTATTACGCCTCAAATCCAATCATCTGTTCATATTTTCTGCATTATTAAAAAATTAGTCAACATATATATGTATTTTTGTTTTAAAAAACCCTAATTTATTTCAAAAAGGTAGCAAAAAAAGAAATTCAGTCAACGAAATCAACCTTTTCTTTTCCTATTCTGGTGTAATATCATATAAGTTTCCAATCAGCTTTAAGTGCACTTGATTAAAAGCAAAACAAGGAAGGAATTGCTGATGGAAGAGTTAGGTATAACAAAACAGACTAGCAAATCAACAAAAGTCCTCTTTGGATTAAGCTCATCACCAAAATAATCCTTCAAAACTAAGCTCATAGACCCCTGACATTCTTGATGAGGATGGGCTTAAGTTTGACCGCTCTTATATTCAATCCTCTCATGTGCATTATAAGTTTCGTAACTTTTCGAATATAAAGTCAACAATGTGTGGGATAGAAAAATAGAATAGTGAATATCATCTTCATCTTCCTGCTTCTCTTTTAAAGTATTTTTGTTTCTAATTTTTTTTTTTAGTATACTTGAGACTATAACTATACGTATTATTTCTAGAAAGAAAGTTTAAAAAATTACTTTTTATATAAAATTTAAAAAAATCGCTATAAAAATGACATAAAGTTTTTCCAACTTAAAACAAATAAAATATGCATAATTTTTTTCAAATAAAATACGCACATTTTTTTTGAATATTTTTTATAAAAAATAGTTTTTAAGTTAAAAAATGTATTAAAAGTTTAAAAATTGTTTTAGTATAAATAAAAAAATGATTTTTTTAATGTTTTATTTATAGAAAAACTATTCAGTTTGAATCTATAAATGACATACAATTTTTAAACTAAAATCAATATATATATATATATATATATATATATATATATATATATATAATTTTTTATATAAAATACGTAGAGTTGTTTAGAAGTTTTTACTTATAAAAAATAGTTTTTATATTATAAAAATATTTAAAAATACTAGAGGAATTTTATTTATGTAAAAAATTAACCATTTATACTGGCTTAAAGATAAAGATTGAATTTTAGGCACATATAAATTTTTATAATAATTATTATATTTGTTTATTCCAAATCGTTCTTACATCGCACAGGTTGTATGTTAATTTTATGTATAACACAAGTGTCTATGACGAGAGTCTCTCCGTTGAAACTGAAAAGTTTCACGTGGAAAATTAAATCGTTTTAGTACAATAGGCGGGATATTGGGATCCCTTGAAAGCTATATATGACTAACGTTCCAGTCGCTCCACATCGCCAGACATAATTTGTCGAAGTTTTAGGCTTTAATCAAGACGCAAGTGACAGGGCATGTTTAGTATATAAAACATCGCATCGAAAAACTTAAGTCTTTTCTAGAATATACAAGATTTTTGGGCTCAACTATCTATTGTTCATTGAGTTTGGGTAGCAATTACTCATCTTGACTTGGCAATATTATCGTTGTGTCCTTGTGGATGTGATTATCAAATGCTTCTTGCATACCTTTGTGCGACATAACCAAGTCAAATTATTTATATGCTTTGAATTTTTAAAAAAAATAACGTGTCATTATAATCGTGCTTAGGGAACAACCTGTTAGTATCTCGATTTTATAAAAACAATAAGGTATGTCATCATAGATTGTGACACGTGATGTTGTATTTTTTCGAAAGATTAAAACAACAAGAATTGTACTTACAAACATCTAGTTTTTAGTTTAAACGGGTAGTGAAGTATCAATTCTGAAATTGCAAAAACTTTATTAATTAAATTATATGACAAGGTGTGTTATAACAAAGGCACAAAAGTTTTAACCATTAACACAAGGAAAATTAGGACATTTTTATTAATGATAAAATCTCTATCATGGAGTGCACCCAAAACCATAAAGTCAAACCGTACCTACATTATACTTATCTGTGAAGCGTACAAAACCAAAATATTTTACGTATCTAATGGCGGGCTGGAAAGTCAGAAAAAGGCTAAATAATGCCAGACAAGTTATACCAATGTTAGCCTATAAAAACCCAATCCATCACAACAAATAAATTACACGGAAACACAAAGAAACAACAAACATATCAAACACTGAAGTAAATATGGCATCATGCCGGGATGCAACAAGTTTTTGTGATGGCGTAGGTAAGAGCTCATGGCCAGAACTGTGTGGGACACGAGGACAGGCCGCTGTTACCACTATTGAGCGTGAAAACCGCTCGGTGAATGCCACTATCGTGTTAGAAGGATCAGACGTCACCCAAGATATCAGGTGTGATAGAGTTCGTGTTTGGGTTTATTCTAGTGGCAGTGTTAGCAGGGTCCCCGTCGTTGGTTAGGGTTCCAATGGAATGATGGATGAAAGACTTGTTGTTATATTTTATTGTGTGTGCGAAAATTGCCCCATTAAAATGGACATTTGGACGTTATGTTGTCCACGTACTGTATTAAATCCTAAATAAGAGTGGCATATAAAGAATAATCTTTCTTTTGATAATATTCTCTCTCTCGCCCTCTCTCTCTTTAATCCCACCCGCAACCTTGCACACACACAAATATTGTTTTAATGAATTATTAATTTATTACACTGGTCCGAAGTTGGGACCGATATAAATATTATTTAATTGAAGCTATTAATTTATCATGGTTATATCGTAGGACAATTGCGTAAATTACAGGGCCTTCAAATACTCATTGATATGTAAATTTTCAGTTGGAATGCCATCTATGGAGATCATAGGCAAGCTTTTTAATTGATCAAAAACATGTTTTAATGCCCCTCAATTGTGAAGAACAATATCTAAGAGTTTGGTTTTGTTATCAACGTCATATTCATAAATCTGCAATGAAAATCTTCAAATGGACAACTCACTTTAGAACTAATGCAGATCCGTCTATTGCATCTGTCTGGATTTGTCTTCCATATCTTCCGAATCATCTTTTCTCCAAGGCTTTGTTATTCTCTATTGCTAACCATATTGGAACGCCGCTAAAACTTGACGAATAAACTGCATCTCCTAGCAGACGTAGTTACGCTAGGTTTGTATTGAGATTGACCTCTTAAACACTCTTTCCAAAAGGATTTGGATAGGGTGTGGTGAGAAGGGTTTTTGGCAGATGATGAGTATGAAAAACTTCTAGCTTACTACAAATTTTGTGAAAGACGGGGCCATGATTTAGATAGTAAAATCTCATTGTTGGGGTGCACCCAAACGCATAAAGTCAGACACTTCAAGCCAAAAGTATTCCATGAAGCAGTCAAACCGTACCTACATTGTACTTATCTACTGACCTTAAAAGAACAAACTCTTTTATGTATCTAATGGCTACCAAAAAAAACATTCCAATGGCCGGCTGGAAAGTCAGAAAAGGCTAAATAATGCCAGACAAGCTATACCAATGTTAGCCTATAAAAACCCGTTCCATCACAACAAATGAATTAGACGGAAACAGAAAGAAATAACAAAAATATCAAACACTGAAATAAAAATGGCATCATGCCAAGCTGCAACAAGTTTTTGTGATGGCGTAGGTAAGAACTCATGGCCAGAACTGTGTGGGGCACAAGGACGGACCGCTGCTACCACTATTGAGCATGAAAACCCCTCGGTGAATGCCACTATCGTGTTAGAAGGATCACCCGTCACCCAAGATATCAGGTGTGATAGAGTTCGTGTTTGGGTTGATTCCAGGAGCATTGTTACCAGGGTCCTCGTCGTTGGTTAGGGTTCCAATAGAATTGTGGTGAAAGACTTTTTATATTTTATTGTGTGTGTGAAAATGGACACTTGGAGGTTATGTTGTCTACCTATTGTATTAAATCCGATATAAGAGTGGCGTATAAAGAATAGTGTTTCTTTGAATAATATTCTCGCTCTCTCTCTCCATCTCTCACCCACATGCAACCTTGCACACAAACAAAAATATTATTTAATTGAATTATTAATTTAGTACATTGGTCCAAAGTTAGGATCGACAAAATTATAATTTATTCAAAGTTATTATTTTATCATGATTTTATTGTAGGACGATTGCATTAATTACACGGTCTTCAAATACTCATTCAATAGGTAAATTTTCATTTGGAAGGCCATCCATGGAGATTACACGAAAGGTTTTGCATACGTTTTCTTTAAAAGCAGATTTTTCTGTTGGTTTACTTCGTCAAAATCTGGAATGAAAATCTTCAAATGGACAAATGACTTTAGATCTAATGCAGATCCGTCTACTACACCTGTCTGGATTGAGAGAAGCAGTGTTCCTATTATCTAGGAACATAAGCAGTGTTACTATTATTTAGAAAGATCTCCACATGAGTTATATTATTCAAGTTCAATGGGTCAACGTTGTGTTATTCAAATGCCAACAAAGATGAACTACAAATATGGAGAAGTTAGACTATAAATATGGAGGCTGTTATATTCTTATAACGTTAACATCAAATCAGTTCATTTCTATGTATTTAAATATTGTACGGTTAGTCTACTGTAACGTTAGTTTTCTTTCCAGTGCTATATATATAGCAGTGATTGTATATCATTTATTAACTCCATATCATTCATCTTTTCTCTAAAGCTTCGTTAACCTTATTGGAAAATTTCTGTTTACTACAAATTTTATGGAATACAGGGCCATGATGATACTGAACACTACAAGAAAATATCAATTTGTATTGCCACTAAAGCTTATATTTTTTGGTAAAACTTATGTTTTTCACTAAAAGATAATGTATTAGTGACAACAAATTAAAATGGCCACCAAGTGTAAAGCGAAACAAAATTAAACACTTAGGGGGAACACGATTATAGGTTCATTAGCAGCAAATATAATAGTTTGTCATAAAATAATATTTGACATACACACAATTTACCCTCCAAAATTTATTTCTACTAAATAAAAAATATTTTAGGAGGATACTTTCAAACCTAGGAGTCAGCAACCTCTCCCATTCTTTCCCCAAATTCATCTTATCCCAAATCCTCTTGTAAATCCATAAAGAAGATTCCAGGCATAGACTTGTGTGCAATCTGTCCTATAAATCCTGAACATAAATTTTTTTTTATGTATATTTGTATATAAATACAAATATATATCTTTCGGGCAATTCACCGATTCAGATAGGTGCGTTCATATATTTTCTCTCCTGCATACGATTCACCGATTCAATGTTTTGATCGATTAATTGTTCATTATATTTATATATTGAATATATTTTTTGTTTCACTAGTTATATTGTTGATTTGGATATTTGATTAGGTTTTCGGTGACAGGTCTGGAACTATTTGGGTTTGTGATTTGTATTTGGATTTTTCTTTTGGTTTTAGATCTAATTCAGCATTAGATCTAATTAGTTGTTTTTTGTACTTAATACTAGTTTCATTATTGGGTTTGATTTTTTCATCTATTTAAAATTTTAGTTTTTTTTCTCCATGTTTATGGTTGTAGTGTTGGAGGCTAGTCGTAGATGGTGGATGGTGGTGGAAGTAATTTACTATGGTGGAGTTAGTCTTAGGATGTGAAAATGGTAAGTGGTGGTAGTCTAAGAGTGATGGTAGGTTGTAGCGATGGCCGATGGTAGAAAACTTGAGATATTGATTCAATATTTCAATCGATTTAAACAACTTATTTGTTATTTTGTTTGTGCAAACATAACATCTCCTTACCTATATTATAAAACTCCAATACAAAGTGAGAACAGTATACAAAGTCGTCTTGCCCTTTATATTCTCAGGGTCGGCTTGCATAGGGGAGAGGAATTTAGTGTAATGGTTAGGGGATTTTATTTGTTGAAGATAGTTAATTAATAAACTAAAGAAAATAAACGCTACCTATTTGCCATTACTAATATACTATATGTTGAATTCAAAATAAGTTCGGCACTATGTAGTGAGGATTTAAATAAAGTATTCTCTCTCACATAACTTCGTATAAAGCACACATGTTCCCATGTGTTTATTCAGTAGCTTGTTTGATTATTTTTCGGATTCTAGAAGGGTAGATATTCAGCTTTGATTGGAAGGACAAGCGTAGAAATCCATCTTTGATTTGTAAACTTGATTGCTTTGAAGGATAAGGGTAGAAATTCGAAGATCTCGTGCCTATGACTAAAGTGTGGTATATGACTCATTGGAGCAAAATAAATGACAATTAGGTTACTCCATAGAGTGGAAGAGTATATGAAAGATGTTTTGAATTTTTTTATTACATTATTTTATAATAACATTACTGTTGATGTCAAAAATTTGATTATCTCTAATTATTTAATCACAGATAAAAAATAAATAAGACAAAAGATTTTTAAAGTGGTTCAGCCTTGAAAGAATGGCCTACGTCCACTGTTTGTGTTATTGCTGACTATTTGCAGAATTCTCGATAATGAGTTTACCACGAAATTCCGAGTTTCCTGCTAATGAGGTGGTTACAATGTATTTATAGCCTTTAGGTTGTACATATGAGAGAATATTACATAGCTGTCCAATAGGCGTATACATCTGTATGATAATAATCAGCATTTAATGCACATTCAATCCTCTTAATTATTCGGTTATAAATGCTCTGTACGAGGTGCAGCTCGGACCGCCTAAGTAGCTCGGTACAATAAAGTTCCTCGGAGAACACTTGTTGTTTGTAACGACTGAGTTGGTTGGGGAAGCTGAGTTCCTCGGAGTCAAGGTGTTGTAAAAAATGTTCTCAGGTGCCATGTAGATTGACACGTGTCTCCACATAATTGGTCCACATCAGCAAGTTAAATTTGGTATCAACAGAAGCCCCAAATGTTTCGTGGTTTGATGTTGAAGAAAAGTATGGAACATTTATGCTACCTAAACTTTATGAATTTTAGACAATCGTTCTGTGTACATAACTCCTTTTCTGAGTACATAGTATCATGCTTTTTAAAGTGTTTCGAATTTCAATAATCGCTTCGTGTTTCATGCCTTTTTCTTCTTTTTAGCCGCCGGATACGCAATCGTCCATCTTGGTAATCATTGCTTTTCTTCATTCTCGAGGTAAAGTATTTAAACACTTCAGAAAACTCGATCGTCTTTTACTTTTTCAAATCTGCATCTTTAGAACTTCTTCACTTCTTCTCTGTCTTGTGTGTTCGTTTCTTCCATTTGTTCGTTGTCACCTGATTCATCTTTTTCCTATAAGATCTTCTTCCATTTTGGTCATTTTTATAGGGGGGTGAATAGTAATTTCGGATATTGTCCTATTATAAGTATTTGAAGATTAAGTGTACGTGGATTATTCATCTCATCTACACAAATTAGAGAAGTCATCTTCCTAGAGAGAGTAAAAGGTTGCTTTGGAAGAGAAGAGTTTACTTTGGAAGGAGAATAACAAAGAACCAAGGGTCACCACCACCAACCACCACCGGAGGTTGACCGGAGAAGGGAAAACCACCTGAGATATACTACACCAAAGGATCAAACCTTCATTAGAGGCAAGTGTTTGATAATGGCGATCTAAGTTTGTATATTTTCCATGTTAGAATATTTATTAAAAGAGATGATTTTTCATGTTTGGAAGAAATAATGGAGTTGTTAAATGGATTTCTGGAAACTGAAAATATATAGGAATCAAACTGATGTTGTAGGTTGTTAGTAATCCACGAAATAATCATGAATCTGTTGAAGAAATTATGAAAACCATTGATGTGTTCTTGAAGATATTTTGTTGATAATTTTCTGGAAAAAGTGGATATAAACTTGCTTTTAATTCAATCTCTTGATGATTCTAGGATGTTTAGATGATTAAAAATCATTTATATATATTGGTATATCCTTTAGTAAGAATCATAAGTCATTTGGAATGTTAATATGAAGGTTTGAATGATCTAAAATGGCTAAACCCGTAGTTGTAGAAATGCAGAAAAACTGGGTTGTTACTTGAGTGATCGATCAATCGATCGACCACCTGCCTTCGATCGATCGACCTCCCCAGGATAGTTAAAGTTGTTTCTTTTTAATGTTGATTCTAATCACAAACCTTTGGTAGATCTATGGTGATTATTAATTGGATATTATGGGAGTTATATAAGATCAGTAAGACCTAGATAAAATTTGAATTAATTTGATTGGGATTTAACTGATTAGAATAATGATAATTAAATTGGAAGGAATTTCGGTTTCTAGATTCATTTGTTGGATTCTAATTGGTATGAATGAGTATTTAGGATAGGACCAGTAGGGGTGATTGAATATAATGCCTGAGTATCCTTAAGTTTACAAGAGGGTTTAATCCTAAGTGAAAGCAGATGTGTTTATAAGAGATTTGAAACTATCGGTTTTAACCTTAATTAAAGGGAGAGTTTAATTTGTCGTAATTCGGGAGATATGATGATATGGACCAGTAGGTTATAAGTGACTTCTTACTGAATATATGTTGAGGAAAATCCTACTTGAACCATGAGTATTGAGTGAGGCCCAGGAATAATTAAATTAAGAAGTAAAGTTATGATATTTTAACACGTGGGATTTAAAACAATATAATGCTACGTATAGGAATCATCTAAGGGTAATATGAGTACCTTGTTGATTGTATATTATAGGTATGATAATGCCTATTTGATTGATTGATGATTATGTGTATGGCATACCTATCTTACTTGCTATCGACGGGAGGTTTGCGCATGAGGGCAGTCATATCCAGATGAATCCATGGGATCTTTGATTTGTCGCTCAAGAACATAGGTCTATGAAAGACTTATCGGGGAGTTGATAAGTCCGCTGACTGTGGGAACGTTGGTATGTGCGTGACCCATGGATACGAGAACTATGTTAGTCTCCAATTTGTTTGTTGATGTTTGTGGTTCGAGGAATCCTTACCGAACCCTTAGTCCCCTATTCGGCGACCAACGATGATGGGACATGATAGCAGAGTAATGCATTGCACCGCAGCTGTGACTCGAGGTGTCGTATTATATATATATATATATATTGAATTAAATGAATGAATGGTTATATTGTGGTTAAATCATCTACTGTGTGATAATTGTAGATAACGGTGAATTGAGAAAAGAATTGAAGAAAGTTAATGAATATTTACTGACAATCTTAATTCATGTTAATGATAAACGTTTCACATAAATGAGAAATGTATAAGTGATTAAGTAACGTATGGTATGGGACATACAGGGTTATGATATGGGAATGGAATCATATTATGGAATTGTTGAAGTGGAACCATTAACTAGGAGGTTAATAGGAAACGTTAAGTGTGCACTCTAGTTGAGAGGTGAGAACAGCAAGTGAGAGATGGATACTAACATGTACATACAAAATGCTTTATTGCACTTGTTAAATACTTGATGTTTTCAAAATCATTTTTCACAATCGGGCTCTGACCCGTTTCCTTGCATATTTTCTTTTCTATTGTACCTTCTATATCAGGTGTCCAGTAGCTGGGATGCCAACCTTAGCGGATTATGACGAGCAATGAAAGAATGAAGTTTTGCTTAGATGTCTATCTTCATTTAATTCACAGTATTCTTATAGTTAGGGCATGTCGCCCAAAGGATTTCAGTTATCACTTTCTATCGGAGTCATATACTATTATGTTCATGTCATTTTAATACATTTGTTATTGTTGGGATTACTGTAATGGATTAATATTATTTGGAAATGTTTATTCCAATTGCATTTAAACTATTTTGTGTTATCTGTTCAGTTATAAGTGTTATAGAGTAAACTGTGTTGCGTTATTCTTAAACTAAAAATGGATTTGTTGCAATTAAAATTTGGAAAGTTTTTAACACCAGCTTAATTGGGTATTGGGTGAGTTGTAAATGTTTTCGACAGTGATGCTAAGAATGAGCCAACTGTATATTCTATTTTAATTTGGTATGGGACTGGCCACCCGGAATTTAATTATGCGAGGTGTTATAAAAATATCTATCAGTTCCACAAAAACCGAATGTATCATTTGAGATCCTAATAGTCTCATCATCTTGAGAACCTTTAAAACTATTTTCTAATGCCCGAATATTGCTGCACTAAGTAGTAATAATCAATGAATCTGAAGACTTTTTTTGTTTCAAGTCTTCACTAAAAATCTTGTAGATGAATAATGACTTTTGAGCTCTTGAATTTCTTCAACAAATAGCAGAATATTAGATCGTAACTAACTCAAAACTTGTAGATGTGAATGTCAAATTGCAGATGAGTAGAATAATGAAAGTACAAATCTGATTGCTCTCTATTTTTCGACCCCTTTTTTTGTTCAGTTCATACATGCTTTCTTCTTGCAACTGCTGGACAATATATTCTAAAAGAAAATAGATGTTGGGGATTTTGAAGGATGGAAACCCTTGATCAACTTGAGAGCTTTATTAATTGCGAACTGAAAGATGGAGACCATATTTTTCTTCTCTGATATCTATCAAAACAATAAATGGTAGACTGATGGAGAGAGAAACGTCAGAGACAAATGAGATATAAAAAAAAATTTATGGAGTGTTTTAGAAGAGAGATAATAATAAAAGAAATCCTCTCTTTTCAAAACGTCACCAGTCAATAGAGATAGAGAAAAAGAAATAAGGGTACTGTTATTACTATTATTACAATCTGTCAATAGAAAAAAAATTGTCCAAGTCAAATAATAGGCGTGAGATTTGGATGAATTAAATGGTGTTGGACCAAGACGGATATCAAATCTTTAAATAAAGATTTTGTCCGTGTACCACCTATAGAATAGATCCAAGAGAGAGTCGGTCCAAAAAAAAAATTATATAACTGAACGAATAATTATCTTAAGAGAATAAAATGAATTATAAATCTTGCCTCATATTAATTTCAAGAACAAAATCTGCCGAAGCAGTTGGCATGTGACTCAATGGAAGAGACAGGGAAATCACGTCCCAAGAAATGAATTCACAAAGAAGTGAGCTAAAAGGTTTTCCCAACCATTGATAGAGCAGTACACGGATGGGATAAGACAAGGGGTGTAAGCATTAAAACTGCACTAGACTGTTCATACTGTGGCTTAAGGAATAAAGTGGATAGCTTTAGCATGAAAAGAAATAACCCATTTGGGTCTATCAATGGGATGCAAAAAGCAAGCATAGCCGACAGAGGTAAGGCATGAATTACATTCAATATCAATTGTACCAACTTATATATAAATATTATATATAAACGTACCATATAAAGAAAGAGATGATTAGTACATGTGGGGCCCAAGATTTAAAAGAACACAAAGCAGAGGATAGAAGCAAGCGTGTGATTGTGGCAAAACAAGTGCACAAAAAAAATAGTCAATTTAACTGTATGATTCTAGGTGCATTAACGTGGGGCTATATAAAAACTTATCAAAGAAAATATTTCGTATAATATAATTAACAACATCAAAAATACAAATAAAATATAAATAAATATAGATATCTAACATATAGATAAAACGTAATATTGACATAAATAAACATAATATATAATTAAGTATAGTATAAATAAAAAAAATATTCAGACAAAATAAGTAATATAAAAATAATAGCAACAGTATTTGGTAGATTGATATATATTATTACTGAGAAAATGACATCTCGAACTGACAAAGTAGATGGCACAAATAATCCATATCTTCTCAAGATTTTACACAATTTCATCACTGTACTATATGTCAATCAAGACTTATGACATTTCATGAGTTCCAAGAGAAAGGACCAAAGCTAAGTTTATTTGCAGTAGGTAAGAGTAAAGAAATAATAAGACTAAAGCTCATAAAAGTAAGTAGCAGGTATGACATTCCATGGAAGTGTAATAGGACGAACTACAAAAAAATTCATTATAAACTAAAGTTTATGATGTATACTAATGTATATATAAACATAGTTTTACAAAGTAATATATTATATATTATCGACTAAAAAATATTAATACTTACATAACATAATTAGTACAAAAAAATGAAATAAATGAATATACTTAATAATTATATTAACTATTATATAAGTACACATATATAATTGTTCAAAAAAAATTAATAAAAGTATGTTTGGAATCATCAAAATCAATATATTAAGTTAAACTAAAATGTACATTAATTATACTTAAACAAATTAAGTATTAATTAGGAAATAAATACATTTTCGTTAACACCGTGTTTTCGGAAATAAAATATCGTGACAGGATTTAATGTAATAATTCACGATTAATTTTGGGAATAAATTAGTTAGATGGATTTAAATCTAAATGTGTAATATTTAAATTGAAAAGAAGTGTTTATTCATGATTATGTAATTACATGACTCAATTGAGCCTAATAAGTTCACATGTGAAAATAAATCATACGTTAATAAACATATGGGTACATATCGTTTTTGAATAAAAATAATTAAGATGCGTTCTGGGAGGTTTTATGGGGTCGTCTAGGTGTTGGAGACCTTTAAAAATGATCTTGGGATATAGGTATATACGTTGAGAGGTTACTGAGCTAGTTTAGTTATGGGTTCGGGTCCATTTGGGGGTCCAAAAATGGAAAATAAGACTTAACTCGAGAATTAAGATTAATACAAGCCTAATAGTAACGTTAATAACTCCCCAACTTAACCAAAACCTAAACCTAGTAGCCACACCTCAATGGAAATTGTAACAAAGGCCAAAGTGAAAAGGATGCCAAGGATTCAAGATGAAGTCATCAAACCATTATAATCATGCAAGAATTATCTTGCTTAATTTAAATTTTCAAATTACTTATTAAGTCATTGAAGTTTTCGTCCATGTAGATTCTAGATTTCATAGAAAATTGATGATTGAAAAATATTGTTAAATCAATCGAGTGTAGACGATACAAATCTAAAATAAGTTAGTTGAATTCAGAAATTAGGATGAGGTTAGGTTGAGTTTAAATGATGAAATTCATGCCTTAGAATCTAGATGAAATTGGAAAGATTTATTCACATGTAGATGATTTGTATTCATGTTCAGAAATCTGAAAATTTGTATAATTGAGACCATTGTACAATGATAGAACATTGTGGGATTTAGTGAGAAAGATCTGATTTACATAGACATGTTAATTGGTTAAATTTTCAGATTTGGGGGATTGAAATAGATGCCAATTCATGTAAGTAATTAGCCTATGATGATAAACTAAGTCCTAAAGATCCGCTTTAATATTTATGTAAATGCATAAACCATTGAAATGAGAGATGGGGAAAAATAGAGATTTGCGTATTAAGAAACCGTAGAAGATCTAGACTTCTACTCAGATTCGAATAGATTCGGCCCTGGAGGTGAATCGATTCAACACCAAGAGGCATATCGAATCGAAACCAAGAGGCGAATAGATTCTTCCCTTGGGGCAGGTTGAGGTGGGATCGAAATTTAATCCGCGGTAGTATTAGAATAGCATATATCATCTTCATCGTCCTTCTTCTCTTTTAAAGTACTTTTGCTTTCTATTTTTTTTGTAGAATACCTGAGACTATAACTGTACGAATTATTTTCTGAAGAAAAGTTAAAAAAAGTATTCAAAATTATTTTTTTACACAAATAAAAAAATATTTTGGTTATAAAAACATTAATAATGCTGTATTTATAGAATTTACTTTAAGTTTGTCTCTTTTATTTTTTGAAAAGAAGGACATGACCCTCAGCTGTTTATTATGAAATATAGGAGAAATAGCCTCTCCCGGGGTAAGAAAGAGCAGTACATGAAAAGCTTAAAAAAAACTTGGGGTTTTATATTAACCCCATTAAAATGATTAAACATATATGATATATAGTGGCAACCTATCTTGTCAATCTTGAGAGCACCTTTAGCAACTGAAGGAATATCCTCAATATTATGATAGACTAAAAGAGATGGAATGTTAACTCCATAATTAGCTAAAACATCAGCAACCATATTTGATTCCTTGAAATAGTGAGATAAACTGAAACTGAACTTTTGAAAGGCAGCTTGAATTTCTTCAACATAATGAATCATCTTCCAAGGAAGCTTCCATTTGTTATTGAGAAGATTGACAACATAAGAAGAATCTTATTTAAAATCCATAAATTTGTAGTTGAACTCGAAAAACAACTTGATTCCTTGCCAAAGACTTTTAATTTCAACTACTAAATTTGTAGCTATGCCTTCTTGATTTGCATAAGCAAAGATGAACTCACCTTTATCATTCCTAAGAATCCCTCTAGAACCACTTCTGCCTGGATTGCCTTTTGAAGCCCCATCAATATTTAGTTTAAGTCTAGAATATATGGGAATTCTCCATTTTATTGTTGTGGGAACTTTAGTTTTCCTTTTACTGACGATGTTGAATTTACATTGAAGCCCCTTATCAAAAGGAGATAAAGTATTCTTGAAAGTAACTCCTTGGAAATTGTTGGAAATAGAAGAACTTACATGATCAATTATAGCCCTGTCACTGATTGTAGAATTATCAAAGAAAGCTTCATTTATGGATTTCCAAATTTCCCAGCACACCATTATGGGAAGACACTTGCCTAAGAATTTGACATAATCTTGGGGCCCTGACATCATCCAGCAACTCATGAGCATAGAAGAAATATTTGAAAAGTTCATATTAATCCCCATCAAATTTGAGAAAAATTGCCAAACTGGTAAAATTTTTGGACATCGGAGAAAGACATGGACAACAGATTGAATATTGATGTGACAGAATTTGCACCTTGAGCATAATCTAACACTGGTAGTTTTAACAATCTCATCAATGTGAAGACAATTATTAAGAATTTTCCAGAAGTTAGTTAAGCATTTTTTAAGTTTTTGTCTACAATTTACATAAAGTTTTTTAAACTAAAAATATATAAAATTATGTATAATTTTTTTTATATGAAATACGTATAGTTTCTTTGAAGTTTTTATTTAAAAAAAATAGTTTTTAAGTTAAATTTTTTTTTCAATGTTTCAAATTTTTTATAAAAATATAAGTAAAAAGTTTTTGCTTATAAATTATTTTTAATGGTTTATTTATAGAAAAAACTTTTATGTTTGAATCTATAAATGAGATACAGTTTTTTAAATTATAACAAATAAAATTGCATATAATTTTTCAAATAAAATACGTACAGTTGTTTAGCAATTTTAACTTATAAAAAATAGTTTTTATATTACAAAAATGTTTAAAAGTATTAGAAAAAAATTTTTTATGGAAAAATTAACCTTTTATAACGGCTTTAAAATAAAGATTGAATTTTAGACACACACTAATTTTTATAATTATTATTATATTTGTTTATTCTACATCATTCCTATATCGCACATGTTGTATGTTACTTTTATGTATAACACAAATGTCTATGAGGAGAGTCTCTCCATTGAAAATGAAAAGTTTCACATGGAAAAATTAAGGGCCCGTTTTGTTCTGTATTCAGAAAACTTGAATTAATCATTGCTTTTAAATACAGTTTTAAAATTTTGATTTTTATCTTTATAAATATTAGTGTGTGTTTGGTAAACTTGTTTTTAAATACAGTTTCGCAAAATTGACATTCATTTATATTATACATGTGTGTGTGTGTGTGTGTGTGTGTAGATAAAACTGTCATACATACATGATACGTACATACATCGTAATTGCATCAATATATCATGTGATTTTATATATAATTAATGAGGTATGTTAGAGAGTTTAACTATATATATATATATATATATATATATATATATATATATATATATATATATATATATATATATATATATATATATATATATGTGTGTGTGTGTGTGTGTGTGTGTGTGTGTGTGTGTGTGTGTGTGTGTGTAATTATATTGCATATATAATTCATAATAAAATTATATACATACATGCATTGATAATATTTTTTTAATACATATGTATTATATATGTATTTTCTATTTTCCATGCATTAGTAATACATGTATAAAATTATATATAAGTTTCATGCATCCATTAATAATATTATTTAACATATAGATCTTAATATATTATATAATTTAGTAAAATATAAATATAAGTAATTTTGTGTATATGTTCATATATATTTTTTATTTATAAGAATTACATACATATTAATGTATTATGTATGTATATTATATATTAAGGTATAACTATAATAAATTATTAAGAATGAATAATTCTAAGTTGAAATATAAAAAACAGAAGTTATAAATCACCATTTAAGTGTTTTATGAAATGCTTGATTATAACACATAATTATTATAATTTAGTATTTAAAAACAGGTGTGCGAAACGCATATTTTAATCAGGTTTGCATTTAAACATAGAAAACAGAATTATAGTTGCAAACCAAACAGGCTCTAAATGATTTTAGTATAATAGGCGAGATATTGGGATCCCTCGAAAGCAATATATGACAAACGGTCCATTTGCTCCACGTCGCCTAACATAATTTGTCGAAGTTTTAAGCTTTAAACAAGACACAAGTGACACGGCCGGTTTAGAATATGAAGCATCGCATCGAAAAAGTCAAGTCTTTTCTATAATATACAAGATTTTTGGGCTCAACTATCTATTGTCGATCAAGTTTGGGTAGCTCTTACTCATCTTGACTTGGCAATATTATCGTTGTGTCCTTGTGAATGTGATTATCTAATGCTTCTTGCATACAGTTGTGCACCGTAACCAAGTCAAATTATTTATATGCTTTGAATTTTTTGAAAAAAGAATGTGTCATTATAATTGTGCTTAGGAAACAACCTGTTAATATCCTGAATTTATAAAAACAGTAAGGGATGTCATCATAGTCTGTGACACATGATGTTGTATTTTTTCGAACTATTAAAACCACAAGAATTGTACTTACAAACATCTAGTTTTTAGTTTAAACGGGTAGTGAAGTATCAATTCTGAAATTGCAAAAACTTTATTAATTAAATTATATGACATGGTGTGTTATAACAAAGGAACAAAAGTATTAACCATTAACACAAGGAAAATTAGGACATTTTTATTAATAATAAAATCTCATTCTTGGAGTGCACCAAACCCAAAATATTTTACGTATCTAATGGCGGGCTAGAAAGTCTGAAAAAGGCTAAATAATGCCAGGCAAGTTATACCAATTTTAGCCTATAAAAACCCATTCCATCACAACAAATAAATTACACGAAAACACAAAGAAACAACAAACATATCAAACACTGAAGTAAAGATGGCATCATGCCGGGATGCAACAAGTTTTTGTGATGGCGTAGGTAAGAGCTCATGGCCAGAACTGTGTGGGGCACGAGGACAGGCCGTTGTTACCACTATTGAGCGTGAAAACCGCTCGGTGAATGCCACTATCGTGTTAGAAGGATCAATTGTCACCCAAGATATGAGGTGTGATAGAGTTCGTGTTTGGGTTGATTCTAGGCGCATTGTTAGCAGGGTCCCCGTCGTGGGTTAGGGTTCCAATGGAATGGTGGTGAAAGACTTGTTATATTTTAGGGGCATTTAGGTTTAGATCCTATTAGACGTTCTTATATACATTCTAGTCCCATCATGTTTTTCTCTTACATATAAGTCCTATTCCTAATTTTTTGAAACTTTTTTTCCAATTTTACCCTTTCAAAACCAACAATCCGTAACTTCCTTGAGGAAGTTACATAAGTGGTTGAACTTTTTTTTAATCTTCAAATGATCATAACTTTTCATTCACAAATCCGTTTTTCACAAAATTACTATTTTTGAAATCTGCTCGACGAGATCTATCAAACAAGATCCATGAAGGCTATAAAATTCCAAAGAAAAAAATTTACACAAACAGTAAACTTTACTGTATGCACTAGAACATGAAATAGTTTTGTATATTTGACATTTTCACAAACAGACAGTAACATTTACTGTGCTAATACTACACAGTATATAAATATATATATATATATATATATATATATATATATATATATATATACGGTGGATCCAAACCCTTTTTTTTCAAAATTACCTTATATTTGAAGGTTCGCGCTAGCGGTATCCAATCCTTACCACCATTATTGGAGCTTCAACGACCTTCGTCAGAGCTCCGATTTGGGGTGGGTAAGGGTGGCATGTGGTACCGCTGGCGCGGACCTTTGAAAGTAAGAGACTTTTGAATAAATGGGCTTTGGATCCATCGAAGTATCATGGGGGGCCGCTGGCGCGGACCTTTGAAAATAAGATTGGATAAATGGGATCGGGATCATCTGGAGCGCCAATTTGGGGTGAATAGGGGTGACACAAAACTTTAAAAATGGTAGCATATTGGATATATATATATATAGTTTGTAAAAATGTCATAGATATTAAACTTTATTGTATACACCATAAAATGAAATAGTTTAAATTTCCGGCATTTTCACAAACAATAACATTTACTGTGATAATATATTTATGAAATAGTTTTATATATATAACATTTTCACAGACAGTAACATTTACTGTGTTAATATTACACAAAATATATAACCTTTTCACAAACAGTAACATTTGCTGAGTTAATATATATATATATATACACACACACACAGTACATCCAAACTTTTTTTTTTAAATTACCATATTTTTAAAGGTTTACGCTAGCGACATTCAATCCCCACCACTACCCACCCCAATTGTTGAAACTTCAATGACTGTCATCAGAGCTATGATTTAGGTGGGTAGTAGTGGCATAGGGTGCCGCTAGCGCGGACCTCTGAAATTAAAAGAATATTAGATAAATGGAGTTTGGATCCACTGGCACTCCGATTTGGGTGAGTAGGGGTGACAGTGGGTTAGGTTTATATCTATAACATTTTTACAAACGTTAACATTTACTGTGTTATAACACAGTGTGTGTGTGTATATATATATATATATATACGGTGGATCCAAACCTCTGTTTTCTGATATTGTCTTATTTTTAACGGCCCGCGCTAGCGGTATCTAATCCTGACAACCACCAACCCCAATTGTCGGAGCTCCAACAACCTTCATGAGAGTTCTGATTTGGGGTGACATGGAGTGCCGCTGGCGCAGACCTTAGGAAATAAGGGAATATTGGATAAATGGGGTTTGGATACACCGGCGCTCCAGTTTGAGGTGGGTAGGGGTAGCATTGGATTAGGTTTATATCTGTACTATTTTCACTAATAATAAATGTTACTGTTTGTGAAAATGTTACATCGGCATCCCATCCCACCTCAAATCAAAGCTCTGATGAAGGTTGTTGTAGCTCCGATAAAGGGGGTGGGATTGGATGCCGCTGGCGCGGACCGTTAAAATTAAGATAATATCAGAAAAAAGAGGTTTGAATATCAATATATATATATATATATATAGTGTGTTATATGAACACAGTAAATGTTAATGCTTTTGAAAATGTTATAGATATAAACCTAACTCAATGCCACCCCTACTCACCCCAAATCGGAGCTTCGATGGATCCAAACCCCATTTATCTAATATTCTCTTAATTTCAGAGGTCCGCACCAGCGGCACCCTATGCCACTACTACCAACCCAAATCATAGCTCTGATGAAAGTCGTTGAAGCTCCGACAATGGGGGTGGGTAGTAGTGGGGATTGAATGTCGCTACCGTAAACGTTTAAAAATATGGTAATTTTGAAAAAAAAATAGTGGTTTGGATCGACCGTCTCTCTCTCTCTCTCTCTCTCTCTCTCTCTCTCTCTCTCTATATATATATATATATATATATATATATATATATATATATATATATATATATATATATATATTATGTAATATTAACTCTGTAAATGTTACTGTTGGTGAAAATGTTATATATATAACACTATTTCATAAATATATTATCACAGTAAATGTTATTGTTTGTGAAAATGTCACATATATAAAACTATTTCATTTTCTGGTGTATACAATAAAGTTTAATATTTATGACATTTTTACAAATTATATATATATATATATATATCCAATATGCTCCTATTTTCAAAGTTTTGTGCCACCCCTATTCACCCCAAATTGGCGCTCCAACTGATCCCGATCCCATTTATCCAATCTTATTTTCAAAGGTCCGCGCCAGCTGCACCCCATGATACTCCGGTGGATTCAAAGCCCATTTATTCAAAAGTCTCTTGTTTTCAAAGGTCCGCGCCAGCGGCACCACATGCCACCCTTACCCACCCCAAATCGGAGCTCTGACGAAGGTCGTTAAAGCTCCAACAATGGTGGTAAGGATTGGATGCCGTTAGCGTGAACCTTTAAATATAAGGTATTTTTGAAAAAAGAGGGTTTGGATCCACCGGATGTGTGTGTGTGTATATATATATATATATATATATATATATATATATACTGTGTAGTATTACCACAGTAAATGTTACTGTCTGTTTGTGAAAATGTCAAATATACAAAACTATTTCATGTTCTAGTGCATACAGTAAAGTTTACTGTGTGTGTAAAAAAAATTCTTTGGAATTTTATAGTCTTCATTGATCTTGTTTGATAGATCTCGTCGAGCAGATTTCAAAAATAGTAATTTTGTGAAAAACGGATTTGTGAATCAAAAGTTATGATCATTTAAAGATTAAAAAAAAAAGTCCAACCACTTATGTAACTTCCTCAAGGAAGTTACGGATGGTTGGTTTTAAAAGGGTAAAATTGTGAAAAAATTTCCTAAAAAGTTGGAATAGGACCTATGGGATTATTAAAAAGTCAATAGGACTTATAAGCTTGTTGACCCGATAAATGGGACCTAGATATAATTACCCCTATATTTTATTGTGTGTTTGAAAATTGCCCCAATAAATTAGACATATAGACGTTACGTTGTCCACCTGTTGTATTAAATCCTAAATAAGAGTGGCATGTGAACAATAATCTTTCTTTTGATAATATTCTCTCTCTCGCCCTCTCTCTCTTTAATCCCACACGCAACCTTGCACACACACCCAAATATTGTTTTAATGAATTATTAATTTAGTACACTGGTCCAAAGTTGGGACCGATATAAATATTATTTAATTGAAGCTATTAATTTATCATGGTTATATCGTAGGACCAATGTTTTAAATCGCGGTCGTGCAGGGTGTCGCGTTCTGGCTCCGAGGTGGCGTCGCGCTAATCGCGTCGCGCATCGCGCAAGCAATTCATGCATTCCTGCTTATTAATTAAAAAACTTATAGAAAAAATATATATATGAAAAAATAAATAACATTTTAAAATGAAATTTGTAAGAAAGTAACATTTTAAACTGAAATTGGTAAAAAAAGTTATATTTGAAATTGATTTTTTTAATTTTTTTCTAAAGCTACTTGTTAAATTGACAATTAAAAATAGTAATAATAATAACATTGTAAACAGAACTTCGAAAATAAGTAACATTCAAAGCTAAAAATAATAAAATAAAATAAAATTTAATATGAAATTTGTAAAATAATAAAAGTTTAAAATTATAATTATAATATAATAACATTTTAAACAAAAATTTATAAAACACGTAGTATTTTAAAATGACAAATATAAAATAATAATAATAATAATAACATTTTAAACAGAAATCTAAAAAATAAGTAACAATTAAAGCTGAAAATTATAAAATAAATAAAAATGTAAACAGATATTTATGACACATGCAGAATTTTAAACTGACAATTATTAAAAAAAAATGAACTGAGATTTGAAAAATTAGTAACATTTAAAACTGAAAATTATAAAATAAAATAAAAATTATTTACTGAAAAATGTAAAATAAGTATACGTTGAAGTAAACCGAGAGTTTGGAATAGAAATTATTAAATAAAAGTAACCTTTTAAGCTAAACTTTTTCAAATAAGCAAATAACATCATTGAGACCTTCATAAATAAGTAAATTAAATCCATAATAAATGACACATAATTATGGCACGAGACAGTCGCACCTTTTTAGTTCAAATCTTGAACGTTCAAAATATAGTTATATATCCAAGGGCCGTGATTAAATGACCTTTGGATGTGGTATCTGTTCATGAAAAGACACCACAAGAGGCTATATATATAGAAGGTAAAATCCTATCATAATTAATTCCGAAAAAATCCTCTTTCTCTATTATTTCTTCTTGTCAATTTCGTAGAGTGTTCTGGGGTATTCTTTAAGTTTGCTACTTGAATAAACCCGTGGATTTGTTGTACCTTGGAAGTAATTTGCTTAGACCCGTTAACAAACTCTGTACGAGTGGGGGAAAATAACACCTTAAGACAGTAGTTTATTACGCCTCAAATCCAATCATCTGTTCATATTTTCTGCATTATTAAAAAATTCTTCAACATATATATGTATTTTTGTTTAAAAAAACCCTAATTTATTTAAAAAAAGGTAGCAAAAAGGCAATTCAGTGAACGAAATCAACCTTTTCTTTTCCTATTCTGGTGTAATATCATATAAGTTTCCAATCAGCTTTAAGTGCACTTGATTAAAAACAAAACAAGGAAGGAATTGCTGATGGAAGAGTTAGGTATAACAAAACAGACTAGCAAATCAACAAAAGTCCCCTTTGGATTAAGGTCATCACCAAAATAATCCTTCAAAACTAAGCTCAAAGACCCCCGACATTCTTGATGAGGATGGGCTTAAGTTTGACCGCTCTTATATTCAATCCTCTCATGTGCATTATAAGTTTCGTAACTTTTCGCATATAAAGTCAACAATGTGTGGGATAGAAAAATAGAATAGTGAATATCATCTTCATCTTCCTGCTTCTCTTTTAAAGTATTTTTGTTTCTAATTTTTTTTGTAGTATACTTGAGACTATAACTATACGTATTATTTCTAGAAAGAAAGTTAAAATATTACTTTTTATATAAAATTTTAAAAAATCTCTATAAAAATGACATAAAGTTTTTCGAACTTAAAACAAATAAAATATGCATAATTTTTTTCATGTAAAATACGTACATTTTTTTTTAATTTTCTTTATAAAAAATAGTTTTTAAGTTAAAAAATGTATTAAAAGTTTAAAAATTGTTTTAATATAAATAAAAAAAATGATTTTTTTAATGTTTTATTTATAGAAAAACTATTCAGTTTGAATCTATAAATGACATACAATTTTTAAACTAAAAACAGTATATATATTTGTTTATATAAAATACGTAGAATTGTTTAGAAGTTTTTACTTATAAAAAATAGATTTTATATTATAAAAATATTTGAAAATACTAGAGGAATTTTATTTATGACAAAAATTAACAATTTATACTGGCTTAAAGATAAAGATTGAATTTTAGGCACATATAAATTTTTATAATAATTATTATATTTGTTTATTCTAAATCATTCTTACATCGCACAGGTTGTATGTTAATTTTATATATAACACAAGTGTCTATGACGAGAGTCTCTCCGTTGAAAATGAAAAGTTTCACGTGAAAAAATTAAATCGTTTTAGTACAATAGGCGGAATATTGGAATCCCTCGAAAGCTATATATGACTAACATTCCAGTCGCTCCACATCGCCAGACATAATTTGTCGAAGTTTTAGGCTTTAATCAAGACCCAAGTGACACGGCACGTTTAGTATATAAGACATCGCATCGAAAAACTTAAGTCTTTTCTATAATATACAAGATTTTTGGGCTCAACTATCTATTGTCAATTGTGTTTGGGTAGCAATTACTCATCTTGAGTTGACAATATTATCGATGTGTCCTAGACGAGATGTCATTCAAACTGGCGGTTAAACTGTCTCATCTCAAGGGAGATATCATTCGGTGGAACAGAGATGTGTTTGGCTATGTGGGGGGTGTGATTGTGAAGCTCATGGAGGAAATTCGGGCTCTAGACGAGAAAAAAGGGACGGGCGGTCTTTCGGGGGCAGAGAAAGTGGTGAGGGTAGAGAAAAAAAGGGAAGTTGGGAAGCAATTGGCTCAGGAGAAAATTAGCTGGAGACAAAAGTCTAGGGCTCTTTGGCTTAAGGAAGGGGACAGCAATACTAAATTCTTTCATAAAGCGGCCAACTCCCATCGCCACTTTAATCATATAGGGAAGGTGGTAGTTGGGGAGCAGGAGTTTTCCGAGGTGAGTGAGATTCGCAAGGAGATCAGTCAGTATTATGAGAGACTTTATACGGAGGAGGAGTCCTGGCGTCCCAAGATCTATGGGCTTCCTTTGGCAAGCATTTCGGGGGACGAGGCGGACCAGTTAGAAAGGTGGTTCACAGAGGAGGAGGTAGTTCAGGTTTTAGGGTCGATGTGCGGTGATAAAGCGCCTGGGCCGGACGGGTTTACTATGGCCTTTTTTCAGCAATGTTGGACGATTCTCAGGTCAGATGTGATGGCAGTGTTCAGCGAGTTCCATGATAGGGGGTACTTCTTGAGGAGTTTGAACGCCACGTTCATTACTTTGGTTCCAAAGAAAGGTGGGGCGACTGATGTGAGAGATTTCAGACCCATTAGTCTGGTGGGTAGTGTGTATAAGCTCGTGTCTAAGGTCTTATCGGTTAGACTTAGAAAAGTGATTGCTCCTCTTATTTCGGATGCACAGAGTGCGTTTGTGGGGGGTCGTCAGATCCTTGATGCAGCTTTGGTGGCGAATGAGTGCATCGAATCCAGATTGAGAGGTGGTGATCCGGGAGTCATTTGCAAGTTGGATATTGATAAGGCGTACGATCATGTGAGTTGGGACTTCCTTTTGTATCTGTTGAGGAGGATGGGGTTTGGGGAGAGGTGGTGCAGGTGGTGCAGGTGGATTTATAGGTGTATCTCTTCGGTCAAATTCTCTGTCCTGGTGAATGGGGTTTTAGAAGGATTCTTCCCTAGTTCTCGTGGCCTTCGGCAGGGTGACTCACTGTCACCCTTCCTCTTTATTCTGGTTATGGAGGCGTTCTCTCGGATGATGTGTCGTACGGTGGAGGGTGGTCTGATATCTGGTTTTCTGATTGGAAGCACGGGTCCCCATCAGGTGGAGATCTCTCACCTTTTGTTCGCGGACGACACTATCATTTTTTGCGGGGCATCGGTGGGTGAGGCGAGGTCGGTGAGGTTATTACTGGTGTGTTTTGAGGCTGTGTCGGGCTTGCGCATAAACGTTAGGAAGAGCGAGATGATTGCCGTTGGAGGGGTGGGGGACGTGGGTTTCCTGGCCAGTGTCCTTGGTTGTAGGGTGGGTTCGCTCCCTTCTACGTATCTTGGCCTACCTCTAGGGGCTAAGTTTAAGTCTACTTCGTTGTGGGCTCCGGTCCTTGAGAGGGTCCAAAGGAGATTAGCTGGGTGGAAGCATAGTTACCTTTCCAAAGGGGGTCGATTGACGTTGATCAAAAGTGTGTTATCAAGTCTTCCGACTTATTTTATGTCCGTGCTCCCTTTACCTGCATCCGTGGGTAAGAGGCTCGATAAGTTGATGAGGGATTTTCTGTGGAAAGGGCATGATGATCAGTTTAAGTATTGTTTGGTTAGCTGGGATGAGGTGTGTAAGCCGCTGAAGGCGGGTGGGGCGGGGGTGAGGAGTTTAACACATTTCAATACGGCTCTACTAGGCAAGTGGTTGTGGCGGTTTAATCATGAAGCCGACAGACTGTGGAGGAAAGTGGTGGTAGCTAGACATGGGGCTGGCCCTTTTGGGTGGGGTCCTTCTGTGGGGAGCGGTGCTCATGGCGTGGGATGGTGGAGGCACATTGCGATGGAGTGGGGGAAGTTCTGTGGCTTCACCTCTTACCAGCTCGGGAGTGGGGATCGTATAAGGTTTTGGAAGGATAATTGGGGTGAGGGGGGATCTTTGGAGGTTCTCTTCCCGGGGATGTTCCGGATTGGGAGAGACGGTGAGGGGTCGGTTGAGGGTCATCGATGGAGGGTTAGGGATCGGGCTGTATGGGATCCCAAGTTTAGGAGGAGGTTCCGGGATTGGAACCGGAGGAGGCGGAGGAGTTCTTTGAGTGGCTGAATTTGGCGCCTATCCCGTCCTCTGTGCAGATGGGTTGAGGTGGTCGAGGTCCCACGATGGCCTCTTTTCCGTTAAAAGTTATTATCTTGGACTGAGGGGTGATGGGGGTGCCTCTTTCCCCTGGAAGGCCATTTGGAAGAGTTCTGCGCCGTCGAAGGTTTGCTTCTTTGTGTGGACCGCTGCCAGACAGGCTATATTGACTATTGAGGGGCTACAGAAGAGAGGAAGGAGGTTGGCCAGCAGGTGCTGGTTGTGTAAGAAGGAGGAGGAGACGTCCAATCACCTCCTTCTCCACTGTCAGGTGACTAGGGGCCTTCGGGACTTGTTCTTCACGCTTTGTCAGATTCATTGGGTTATGCCTCATTCGGTTATTGAGATGATGGCGGCTTGGAGGAGCCCTAGAGGTTGGATTGGCCCGAGGGTTCTGTTTAGGATGGTCCCTCATTGTGTTCTTTGGACTGTCTGGCAGGAGAGGAACAGGAGATGCTTCGAGGGGGTCGAAATTGATCCCTCTCGAGTTCGGTACAACTTTTTGAGCCTTCTTCTTACCTGGTTCAGGAAAAGGCATGACTCATCGCTTGATCATTTTCTTGACTTTTTGGAGGAAGTTTAGGTGGTAGGCTTGGCTGTTCCGGGCTTCGGCCCTTTGTTTTTGTGCTTGGTATACTTCCTGTATACGGGATTCCGCCCCCTTAGGCGGGTTGTTTTAATGATATCATTTGCTTATAAAAAAAAAAAAATATTATCGTTGTGTCCTTGTGGATGTGATTATCAAATGCTTCTTGCATACCTTTGTGCGACGTAACCAAGTCAAATAATTTATATGCTTTGAATTTTTAAAAAATATAACGTGTCATTATAATCGTGCTTAGGGAACAACCTGTTAGTAGCTTGATTTTATAAAAACAATAAGGTATGTCATCATAGTTTGTGACACGTGATGTCATATTTTTTCGAAAGATTAAAACAACAAGAATTGTACTTACAAACATCTAGTTTTTAGTTTAAACAGGTAGTGAAGTATCAATTCTGAAATTGCAAAAACTTTATTAATTAAATTATATGACACGGTGTGTTATAACAAAGGCACAAAAGTATTAACCATTAACATAAGGAAAATTAGCACATTTTTATTAATGATAAAATCTCTATCTTGGAGTGCACCCAAAACCATAAAGTCAAACCGTACCTACATTATACTTAATCTGTTAAGCGTACAAAACCAAAATATTTTACGTATCTAATGGCGGGCTGGAAAGTCAGAAAAAGGCTAAATAATGCCAGACAAGTTATACCAATGTTAGCCTATAAAAACCCATTCCATCACAACAAATAAATTACACGGAAACACAAAGAAACAACAAACATATCAAACACTGAAGTAAATATGGCATCATGCAGACCTGCAACAAGTTTTTGTGATGGCGTAGGTAAGAGCTCATGGCCAGAACTGTGTGGGACACGAGGACAGGCCGCTGTTACCACTATTGAGCGTGAAAACCGCTCGGTGAATGCCACTATCGTGTTAGAAGGATCAGACGTCACCCAAGATATCAGGTGTGATAGAGTTCGTGTTTGGGTTTATTCTAGTGGCAGTGTTAGCAGGGTCCCCGTCGTTGGTTAGGGTTCCAATGGAATGATGGATGAAAGACTTGTTGTTATATTTTATTGTGTGTAAAATTGCCCCATTAAAATGGACATTTGGACGTTATGTTGTCCACGTACTGTATTAAATCCTAAATAAGAGTGGCATATAAAGAATAATCTTTCTTTTGATAATATTCTCTCTCTCGCCCTCTCTCTCTTTAATCCCACACGCAACCTTGCACACACACACAAATATTGTTTTAATGAATTATTAATTTATTACACTGGTCCAAAGTTGGGACCGATAAAAATATTATTTAATTGAAGCTATTAATTTATCATGGTTATATCGTAGGACAATTGCATAAATTACAGGGTCTTCAAATACTCATTGACAGGTAAATTTTCAGTTGGAATGCCATGTATGAAGATTGTAGGCAAGCTTTTTAATTGATCAAAAACATGTCTTAATGCCCTCAATTGTGAAGAAGAATATCTAAGAGTTTGGTTTTGTGATCAATGTCATATTCATAAATCTGCAATGAAAATCTTCAAATGGACAACTCACTTTAGAACTAATGCAGATCCGTCTATTGCACCTGTCTGGATTTGTCTTCCATACTTCCGAATCATATTTTCTCCAAAGCTTTGTTGTTCTCTATTGCTAACCATATTGGAAAGCCGCTAAAACGTGACGAATAAACTGCATCTCCTAGCAGACGTAGTTAAGCTAGGTTTGTATTGAGATTGACCTCTTAAACACTCTTTCCAAAAGGATTTGGATAAGGTGCGGTGAGAAGGGTTTTTGGCATATGAATGAGTATGAAAAACTTCTAGTTTACTACAAATTTTGTGAAAGACAGGGCTATGATTTGGTTAGTAAAATCTCATTGTTGGGGTGCACCCAAACGCATAAAGTCAGACACTTCATGCCAAAAGTATTCCATGAAGCAGCCAAACCGTACCTACATTGTACTTATCTACTGACCTTAAAAGACAAAACTCTTTTATGTATCTAATAGCTACCAAAAAAAACATTCTAATGCCACTATCATGCCAAGCTGCAACAAGTTATTGTGATGGCGTAGGTAAGAGCTCATGGCCAGAACTGTGTGGGTGACAAGGACGGACCTCTGCTACCACTATTGAGCGTGAAAACTCCTCGGTGAATGCCACTATCAGGTGTGATAGAATGGTGGTGAAAGACTTGTTATATTTTATTGTGTGTGTGAAAATGGACACTTGGACGTTATGTTGTCTACCTATTGTATTAAATCCGACATAATGTTTCTTTGAATAATATTCTCGCTCTCTCTCTCTATCTCTCATCCACATGCAACCTTGCACACACACAGAAATATTATTTAATTGAATTATTAATTTAGTACATTTGACAAAAGTTGGGACCGACATAAATATAAGTTTTTTTAAATTATTATTTTATCATGATTTTATTGTAGGACAATTGCATTAATTACACGGTCTTCAAATACTCATTCCATAGGTAAATTTTCATTTGGAAGGCCATCCATGGAGATTACACGGAAGGTTTTGCATACGTTTTCTTTAAAAGAAGATTTTTCTGTTGGTTTACTACGTCAAAATCTCCAAATGGACAAATGGCTTTAGATCTAATGCAGATCCGTCTATTGCACCCGTCTGGATTGATATAAGCAGTGTTCCTATTATTTAGGAACATAAGCAGTGTTCCTATTATTTAGAAAGATCTCCACATGAGTTATATTATTCAAATTGAATGGTCTATGTGAGTTATTCAAATGCCTACAAAGATGGACTACAAATATGGAGAACTTGGACTACAAATATGGAGGCTGTTATATTCTTATAACGTCAACATCAAATCAGTTCATTTCTATGTATTTAAATATTGTATGGTTAGTCTACTATAACGTTAGTTTTCTTTCCAGTGCTATATATATAGCAGTGATTGTGTATCATTTATTAACTCCGAAAGTTATCAATATACAAAAACAGTTTTCCAATTTTACTCTTTTTGTTATCATGGATTTGTCTTCCATATCTTCCAATACATCTTTTCTCTAAGGCTTCGTTATTCTCGATTGCTAACTGTTGGAACGCCACTAAAACGTTGACGAGTCAACTGCTTCTCTTAGCGGACATAGTTACGGTAGGTTTGTATTGAGATTGACCTCTTAAAGACTCTTCCCAAAAGGATTTGGATAGGGTGTGGTGAAAAGGGTTTTTGGCAGAAGAATGAGTATGAAAAGCTTCTAGTTTACTACAAATTTTGTGAAAGACAGGTCATGATGATACTGATCACTATAAGAAAAATATCAATTCGTCATAATTTTATTACTGACTAATTATTTTATTTCTACTAAATTGTATATTTTGTGGCAAAATATATGTTATTCATTAAAAGATAATTTGTAATATCCCCTGTTTTCGAAAATAAAATATTGTGACAGGATTTAATTTAATAATTCCCGATTAATTTTGGGAATAAATTAATTGGATGGATTTAAATCTAAATGTATAATATTTAAATTGAAAATAAATGTTTATTCATGATTATGTAATTGCATGACTCAATTGGGCCTAAAGAGTTCACCCGTGAAAATAAATCATACGTTAGTAAACGTATGGGTATGTGTTGTTTAAATATAATGAAAACTACTATTTTGAATAAAAGTAATTACGACGCATCTGGAAGGCTTTATGGGCTCGTTTAGGTGCTTAAAACTTTTAGAAATGATCCTAGGGTATAGGCATATAAGTTGAGAGGTTATTGGGCTAGTTTAGTTATGGGTTCGGGTCCATTTGGTGGTCCAAAAAAATAAGGGTTAACTCGGGAATTAAGATTAATCTAAGCTTAAGAAGAAGGTTAATAAATCCCCAACATAATCAAAACCTAAATCGAGTAGCCACATCTCAAGGGAGAATGGAGCGAAGGCCAAAGAGGAAAGGAGGCAAAGGATTCAAGAGGAAGTCATCAAGCCATTATAATCAGGCAAGAATTATCTTGTTTAATTTAAATATCCAAATTACTTCTTAATTAATTGAAGTTTTCTTCCATGTTGATTCTGGATTTCATAGAAAATTGATGATTGAAAGATATTGTTAAATTGCACGAGTGTAGAGGATACAAATATAAAATAAGTTAGTTGAATCCAGAAATTAGGATGAGGTTAGGTTGAGTTTAAATGATGAAATTCATGCCTTAAAACCTAGATGAAATTGGAAAGTTTTCTTCACATGTAGATGATGTGTATTCATGTTTAGAAATCGAAAAATTCGTATAATTGAGATCATTGTACAATGATAGAACATTCTGGGATTTAGTGAGGAATATATGATTTACATAGACATGTTAATGGGTTAAATTCTATGATTTTGTGGATTGAAATCCTTGCCAATTGATGTGAGTAATTAGGCTAAGATGATAAACTATGTCCTAAAGACCCACTTTAATATTTATATAAATGCATAAACCATTGGAATGAGAAATGGGGAAGAAATGGGGATTTGCATATTAAGAAACCATAGCAGATCAAGGCTTGTGCCCAGATTTGAATCGATTTGGCCCTGGAGGAGAATTGATTCGACACCAAGAGGCGAATCGATTCGGCCCTTGGGGCAGGTTGAGGTAGGACCGAAATTTGATCCGGGGTATTATTAGAATAGCATATATCATCTTCATCATCCTGCTTCTCTTTTAAAGTATATTTATTTTCTAATTTTTTTTGTAGAATACCCGCGACTATAACTGTAGTAATTATTTTCTAAAGAATTGTCAAAAAAAAAATTTCAAAATTATTTTTTATATAAAGAAAAAAACTTTTTGGTTATAAAAACATGTTTAATGTTGTATTGATAGAATTTACTTTAAGATTTTGCCTACAAATAACATAAAGTTTTTTAAACTAAAAACAAATAAAATTATGTATAATTTTTTTTTATATAAAATACGTATAGTTTTTTTGATGTTTTTATTTATAAAAAATAGTTTTTCAGTTAAAAAAAATTTCCAAAGTTACAATTTTTTTTTAATATAAAGAAAAAAGTTTTTGGTTATAAAATATTTTTAATGTTTTATTTGTAGAAAGAACTTAAAAGTTTATATTTATAAATGACATGCAGTTTTTTGAACTAAAACAAATAAAAATATATATAATTTTTTTTATATAAAATGCGTACCATTGTTTAGAAGTTTTCACTAATGAAAAATAGTTTTTATTCAATAAAAACGTTTAAAAATAACAGACAAATTTTATTTAGGAAAAAAATTAACATTTTATAATCGCTTTAAGAGGAGATATTGAATTTAGGATATATACTACTTTTTATCATTATCATTATATTTGTTAATTGTACATGGTTCGTGTATCGCACAAGATGTATGCTAGTTTTATTTATAACACAAGTGTCTACGAGGAGAGTCTCTCGGTTGAAAATGAAAAATTTCACATGAAAAAATTAAAATGTTTTAGTATAATATTTAGGATATTAGGATCCGTTGGAAGTTATATATAACTAACGTTCCGTTTACTCCACCTCACCTTACATAATTTGTCGAAGCTTTAGGCTTTAATCAGGGAACAAGTGAGACAACATGTTTAGAATATAAAGTATCGCATCGAAAAATTTATGTATTTTCTACAATATACAAGATTTTGGTGCCTAACTATCCATTTTCAATTGAATTTGGGTAGCAAATACTCATCTTCACTTGACAATATTATTGTTGTATCCTTGTGGATGTGATTATCAAATGCTTATTGGTCAGTGCAACATAACCAAGTCAAATCTTTTATATGATTTGTATGTTTTGAAAAAATAATGTGTCATTATAATTGTGCTTAGGAAACAACATGTTAGTATCTTGAAAGGGATGACATCATAGTCTTTGACACGTGATGTTGTATTTTTTTGACTATTAAAACAACAAGAATTGCAATTTCTCTTTGGTTTGCAATTATAATTATGTTTTTTGTGTTTACATACTATTTTGATAAAAAAAATCGTTTTTCCAATTTATTTTTGAACACTGAATTATAATATTTTGGTGTTATAATCAAGTTTTTTAGAAAACAACAAAAGGGTAATTTATTATTTTTGTTTTTTATTTTTAAATTCAGACCAATTTATTCATTATATTTTAATGTATTTATACCCTAAAATATAATATACATATATGCATGTATGTATACATGTATAAAACTACATTCATGTATCATGTATGTAAGAGAGTTTTATGTATTTACACACACACACACACACACACACACACACATATATATATATATACATATGCATGTATGCCAATTTTGTCAAATTTGCAAAAAAACTGTGTTTAAAAGCAAGTTTACCAAACGCAAACCAATAATTATAAACACAAAAAATTGAATTTTAAAAATTTAATTAAAAACAACTTTTAAATCGAGTTTTTAGAATACAAAGCCAAACGAGTAGTTTATAGTCTACATGGGCCGTGAAGTATCAAATGTGAAATTGTAAATAACTTTGTCAATTTAATTATATGACAATGTGTGTTATAACAAAGGCACAAAAGTATTAACCATTAACATAACGAAAATTAGGACATTTTTAGAGTAACACTAGGGCTACCCCTTTTTGTTACCTATGGCTTCAAAGTGTTGTACCTTGTTTTGTGTTTTATGCCATGGTGGGACCCATACAAGTAAAGTCAAAGTAAGATACAATAATTTGAAGCCGGGATAACAAAAAAAATAACAAAAAAGGGTAGCCCTAATATTATCCACATTTTTATTAATAGTAAAATATCATTCTCGGAGTACACCCAAAAGCATAGAGTAAGCACTAATTGAATTATATTCTAAAAGCTCACTTCCTAGTCACATATTCACAACGGAAAAAATCTTACTAGTCAAGGACGGTTCCTGTTATTATAGATCACATGGTTCTCCAATCTCCTAGTCAAGCGGTTCCTACAATTATGGAACACTAAGATGATATGTGATTTGTTATAAAGTTATAGCAAATCAGTTGTGCAGTCAAACAACTAGTATACTGACATTTGAATTTAAAATGTTTTAACGTTGTAACATATCTGCGAAATAAAAGTCACTGCTTCATGTAAACTTTAATCTATTTTTCAGTGAACATAAAACCAGTTTCTATTTCCTATTTCATATTTGATCATGGTATCAGAGCTTAGTGGTTCTTCTCAAATGACTTCATCTAGGTTGAGTCTCTCTTTGAGCTCTCTTCACTAGTTAATAGCCATTTGTCCCATGAAGCTTAAACCTTCTAATTATCTCATTTGGAAAACTAAAATGTTGCAACAAATTCCGTCCTTAAAAGTGACTCATCTTCTCTATGTTGAGTCGCCGATGCCTCTTACGAATGAAAAGAATAAAGAAGTGGACACGGTATTGTCTACATATGCTGTTTGGGAAGAAAATGACTGCCTTTTGAGGAGCTGGATTTCAGGCACTATGAGCGACGAGTCAATGTATTTAATTGGTGGTTGCAATACTGCCAAACAAATATGACAGACACTTGAAGATCAATATCTTCAAGTTTCTAGAGAAAAAGAATTCTCCCCCAAGGAATAATTGCGTAACATATTAATGGAAGGAAAAACCATTGATGAATATGTTAAAACATTCAAAGAAATCTGTGATGGACTTATGGCCATCAACAAACCTTTGGATGAAGATTCAAAAGTTATTAGTTTTGTCCAAGGGTTGGGAGAAAAATATAAAACTTTTCGCACTGTTATGATTGGAAAACCTCCATATCCAACCCTTGGACAACTCATAACTGCTTTAAGAGGTTTTGATATGAGGGAAGAAAAGGAATCAAAAATCACAACTCATGAACATACATCCACTGGTATGGATCACTCTTTGGCCTTTATGGCACGACGAGGTGGATATCAAGGATATGCTCGAGGAAGAGGAAGACATAATAGAGGGAGAGGCAACTTTGGACGAAATTATAACTCAAGGGGTCGTGGTTTCAGACCAGCAGGTTTTTATCTTAACAATAATCCCTCGTTTAATCAAAATGACAGTTACAATCATGACTATTATAGTCAAGGTGAGTCAATGCAATCAATGAGACAAGACATAAGGCCTTTTCACACAGAAAGATGATTTTTCAGGAACACAAATCGATCATTTGATCAACGGCTTAAAGAAGAAGCTAATACAACATAAGTGGAATGTCAAATTTGTGGCTCAAACAAGCACTAACCTGTTTCTATAGGTGGGACTTTTCAGTCGGTGCTCCAGGTAACACACAAGCAATGGCACCTACACAATAATATGCTCCTAACCATAACATGTATGTGTACTCAGGTGCTTTTACTCATATAACCAACACAACAGGTAACATTTCAAATTTAAAACCTTATTTCGGCAATAATAAAGTTGTAATTGGTGATCTTTCTCAATCAGAAATAACATATGTTGGTGAAAAGAAGATAAATGGTCTTACACTTAAAAATGTGCTTGTTGTTTCAAAACTTAAAAACTCACTTATTTCACTCTCACAACTTACTAAAGAAAATGAATATAATCTAGAATTCTCTGACAATGACTTTGTTGTTAAGGACAAGAAGGCCAAACAAGTGATGGCCAACGGAACTAGACAAGGATCTTTATATGCCTTTGATGACAACAAGCTTCAAGCATTGTTTGTCAATAAATAAAGTAAGGGCAGTGACGACATTTGGCACATGAGATTAGGGCATCCTAGTAGCCAAACTCTCAAATTATTATCCAAAAATAAGTGTCTTAGTGTTAGTCATTGGAATAAAAGTTCTACTATTTGTCTTTCATGTCAAATGGGAAAGAATTGTAAGCAACCTTTTAATTTAAATGATAAAATTTCATTAGAAACTCTAGCAAAAATTTATTCAGACTTGTGGGGTCCTGCACCCATTAATTCTTCTCAAAATATTAGATACTATGTTGTTTTTATAGACGATTATTCTAGGTATACATTGTTATTTCCTCTTAAGAACATGTCCGGTTTTAATGAAACTTTTCTCCAATTTCAAAAGAAGGATGAAAATCAGTTTGATAAGAAATTTAAAAAATTTCAGAGTGATGGAGGAGGAGAATTTTCAAGTAATATTTTCATAGAAAACTTACACAACCATGGTATACTTAGACATATTTCTTGTCCAAATACTCCGGAGAAAAATTGTGTTGCTGAAAGGAAGTATAAACACATTGTTGAAACTTCTTTAACTCTTATGCTTTATGCAAAAATACCTTTATATCTTTGGGTAGATGCTTTTCTAACTGCAGTATATCTCATAAATGAATTACATTCTTCTAAATTAAAGAAATAGAATCCTCTGTTTAAGATGTACCATAAACAACCATGCTATGATTCTCTTAAGGTTTTTGGCTGCAGGTTCTTCCCTTACATAAAAGGAAAAACACAACATAAATTCACCCCAAAATCCTTTCCTTGTGTTTTTATTGGTTACAGCTCCTTGCATAAGGGATATCGGTGTTACCATCCATCTACAAGGAGAGTATATGTATCAAAACATGTTATTTTTTATGAATCTATCATGCCTTATGTTACACCTGATAGATATATGAACTCCAGTGAAAAGAGAACATATATGACAACATATCAGGAATTTTTGGAAGTTAGTAAAGAAAGTGTTGAGATAAACAGTCAGATGTCAGGAGACGTGTCAAATAATATTAACTCAACACAAAAGACTTGTGACACAAATCCAAGTCATAGGAGACCCATAGATAACTCAAGATATGGTGAGACTATAGATATTGTTCCCAGGAAATATTTAACGCCATGTCATACAATTCCTTTAGGACAAAGTAAGAACTCACAAAATAAAAGACATACACCTTCTAATAGTCACGCAAATCCTTTAGAACGAAGTAAGAACACATAAATTAAAGTCATACACCTGTTGTTACTAGAACTGACTTGACATCAAGTCAATCTCCATATTTAAAACAAGATGTAGACATTACACCTACTTCAAGAAGTAGGTTACCTGCTTCAAAATTAGAATTGACATCCAGTCCCATTTTACATGGAAATGACACACCACATAAAAGAGGGATGACATTCTCATAATAGTATATCATATTTAACATATGGAGATAGAATCTCTGAAAATAGTACCACATTTGACACACAAGAAAATAGACCTGCTCATTTTCGTAATTTAAATCCAATAAATAGTGATCGAATTTTTGAGAAAGCTACAAAATCGTCTGAAACAAAATTAAATAACGTTTTTTTTCCACAAAAACGTAATGAAAAAATTCAACTCATACTCTATCTTTACATAGCATCCCTACACCACCCTCTACAATATCCACATCAACCTTCTTTTCTGACAGTCACCCAAATATACCTCTTACGCCTATTGATTATAGTATTATATAACACACATCTCCTATTCATTTTCTTTACAATCCATGAGGAATTCAACTAACTATTCCCTTAAAATTAGACCAAACACATGTAGTGGAAAATAAACATCCAAGGATAACTAGAGCAAAGTCTAAACCAACCTCAACTAACTCACCTCCTTCTGCCCTCCAAACCACACTCAAGTCCCATATTGAGCCAGTAAATCATAAAGAAGCATTATCGGTTCCAAAATGGATTAAAGCAATGCATGAAGAATTAGCTGCATTGCATAGTATCCATACTTGGACTCTTGTGCCAAAGCAACCACACATGCATTTAATTGGATCAAAATGGGTATACAAGACAAAATTAAAATCGGATGGTAGTATTGAAAGATATAAAGCAAGATTGGTATATCAAGGCTATAACCAAGTAGAGGGTACCGACTTCTCCGAAACATTTAGTACGGTTATCAAACATGTTACAATTCGGATTGTCCTTGCTATAGCCATAACACATGAAGGGTGTAAAAATAATTGGATGTAAAGAATGACTTTTTACATGGAACTCTTCAAGAACAAGTGTACATGAAACAACCACCTGGATTTATCCATCCTTTGTATCCTTCTCATGTTTTTGCATTAAGAAAGACCATTTATGGTCTTAAACAAGCTCCAAGAGCTTGGTTTAACAAATTTAGTGCTTTCCTAATCAATTTTGGTTTTGTATGTAGTCGGGAAGACTCTTCATTATTTATTTATAATTCTTGACATGGCATTATTCTTTTATTACTATATGTTGATGATATTTTAATCACAGGGAGCAAATGTGTTTTGCTTCAAAATCTTATTACAGCGTTTAGTGCAGAATTTGCAATCAAAGATTTTGGTACTCTAAGCTACTTTCTTGGAATGGAATTCATGCCAATCGATGGAGGCTTTCAACTTACTCAGAGAAGCTATATTGTGAAACTTCTCGCTAAGGATAGAATGATTCATGTCATCAAAGACATAACACAATTTGTTTCCAGACAATCCATTAATGATAATGATATTTTTTTATCAAACCCAACCAAATTCTGCTCTTTACTTGGCGCCTTACAATATTTATGTCTTACACGGACGGACATTGTTCATACAGTCAAAAGAAATTCTCAACACATACATGCTCCTACCACTTCTCATTTTGCTCAAGTCAAAAGAATACTTCGATGTCTTCAAGGAACAATCTCCTATGGCTTGAAATTTGTTAAACAATCAACACTGTCTCTCTAGGTATTTTCAGATGCAGATTGGGAAGGGTGTCCTACTACACGACGATCTACCTCAGGATTTTGTTTTTTTCTTGGATAAAATTTCATGTCCAAGTCATATAAGAAACAACCCATAGTTTCTCATTATAGTTGTGAAGCGAAATATCGGTCTACGGCAGTAGCTTGATCAGAATTAACATGGGTTTCATATTTTATCCGAGAAATTGGTGTTCACTTATTTAGATCTCCTACTTTATTTTCTGACAACATTGGCACTATTTACATGTCAATTAATCCAGTCTTGCATGCTCGTACCAAACATATCGAATTGGATTATCATTTTGTCAGAGAAAAGGTTGCGTCAAGAGATTTGATCACTCATTACGTTCCAACGAAACATTAACTCATCGACATTCTCACAAAGTATTTACCAATATCTTCATTTTTACAGTTACGTTTCAAACTTGGTGTATGGCCATCAACCAGACCAAGTTTGATGGGGGAATGATAAAATTATATGCTAAAAGCTCACTGCCTAGTCATATATTCAACACAGCTCCAATCTTACTAGTCAAGGACGGTTCCTGTTATTATGGATCACATGGTTCTCCAATCTCCTAGTCAAATGGTTCCTATAATTATGGAACACTGAGATGATATGTGATTTGTTATAATGTTATAACAAATCAGTTATGCAGTCAAACGACTAGTATACTAACATTTGTATTTCAAATGTTTTAACCATGTAACATCTCAGTGATATAAGTATCACTACTTTATGTAAACTTTAATATATTTTTTAGTGAACATAAAAACAGTTTATATTGCCTATTGCCTATTTCATATTTTATCATGGTATCAGAGCTTAGTGGTTTTTCTCAAATGACTTCATTTGGGTTGAGTCACTCTTTCATCTCTCTTCACTAGTTAATAGCCATTTGTCCCATGAAGCTTAACAGTTCTAATTATCTCATTTGGAGAACTCAAATGGTGCAACTAATTCAGTCCTTAAAAGTTACTCATCTTATCTATGATGAGCCACCGTTGCCTCGTACGAATGAAAAGAATAAAGAACTGGACACATATTCTGTTTGGGAAGAAAAGGACTGCCATTTGAGGAGCTGGATATCAGGAACTATGAGTGACAAGTCAATGTATTGAATGGGTGGTTGCAATACTGCCAAACAAATATGGCAGACTCTTAAAGATCAATGTCTTCATGTTTCTAAAGAAAAAGAATTATCCCTCAAGGAACAATTGTGTAACATATCAATGGAAGGAAAAAACATTGATGAATATGTTAAAACTTTCAAAGAAATTTGTGATGGATTTATGTCCATCAACAAACCATTGGATGAAGATTCAAAAGTTATCAGTTTTGTCCAAGGGCTAGGAGCAAAATATAAAACTTTTCGTACTACTATGACTTGAAAACCTCCATATCCAACCCTTGGACAACTCATAATTTCTTTTAGAGTTTTGATATGACCTAAGAAAAGTAATAAAAAAATCACAAATCATGAACATACATCCACTGGTATGGATCACACTTTGGACTTTATGGCACCATAAGGTGGATATCAAGGATATGCTCGAGGAAGAGGAAGACATAATAGAGGGAGAGGCAACTTTGGACCAAATTATAACTCAAGGAGTCATGGTTTCAGACCAACAAGTTTTGATCCTAACAATAATCCCTTTTTTAATCAAACTGACAGGTACAATCACAACTATTATAGTCAAGGTGAGGCAATGCAATCCATGAGACAAGACGTAATACCTTTTCAGACAGAAGGAGGAGATTTTAGGAACATAAATCGATAATTTGATCAATGGCCTAAAGAAGAAGCTAATACAACAGAAGTGGAATGTCAAATTTGTGTCTCAAACAAGCACTAACCTGTTTCTATAGGTGGGACTTTTCAGTCGGTGCTCCAAGTAACACACAAGCAATGGAACATACACAATAATATGCTCCTAACCATAACATGTATGTGGGCTAAGGTTCTTTTACTCATATAACCAACACAACATGTAACATTTCAAATTTAAAACCTTATTTCGGCAATAATAAAGTTGTAATTGGTGATGGTTCTCAATTAGAAATAACACATGTCGGTGAAAATAAGATAAATGGTCTTACACTTAAAGATGTACTTGTTGTTCGTAAACCTAAAAACTTACTTATTTTAGTCTCACAACTTGCTAAAGAAAATGAATGTACTCTAGAATTCTGTGACAATAACTTTGTTGTTAAGGACAAGAAGACCAATCAAGTGATGGTCAAAGGAACTAGACAAGGATCTTTATATGCCTTTGATGACAACAATCTTCAATCATTGTTTGCCAATCAAGAAAGTATGGGCAGTGACGACATTTGGCACATGAGATTAGGGAATCCTAGTAGCCAAACTCTCAAATTATTATCCAGAATTAAGTGTCTTAATGTTAGTCATTGGAATAAACGTTCTACTATTTGTGTTGTATGTCCAATGGGAAAGAATTGTAAACAACCTTTTAATTTAAATGATAAAATTTCATTAGAACCTCTACGAAAAATTCATCCAGACTTGTCGTGTCCTGCGCCCATTAACTCTTCTCAAAATATGAGATACTCTGTTTTTTTTATAGATGATTATTCTAGGTATACATGGTTATTTCCTCTTCAAAACACGTCTGATTTTTATGAAACTTTCCTCAAACTTCAAAAGATGATTGAAACTCAGTTTGATAAGAAATTTAAACAATTTCAGAGTGATAGAGGAGGAGAATTTTCAAGTAATATTTTCATAGAAGATTTACACAACCATGGTATACTTAGACAGATTTCTTGTCGAGATACTCCAGAGAAAAATGGTGTTGCTGAAAGGAAGCATAGACACATTGTTGAAACTTCTTTAACTCTTATGCTTATGCAAAAATACCTTTTTATCGTTGGGTAGATGCTTTTCTAATTGCAGCATATCCCATTAATAGAATACCATCTTCAAAATTAAAGAAATAGACTCCGCTCTTTAAGTTGTACCATAAACAACCATGCTATGATTCTCTTAAGGTTTTTGGTAGCATATGTTTCCCTTACATAAAAGGAAAAACACAACATAAATTCACCCCAAAATCCTTTCCTTATGTTTTTATTGGTTACAGCTCCTTGCATAAGGGATATCGGTGGTATCATCCATCTACAAGGAGAGTATTTGTGTCAAGACATGTTATTTTTTATGAATCTATCATGCCTTATGTTACACCTGATAGATATAGGAACTCTAGTGAAAAGAGAACATATATGACAACATATAAGAATTTTTGGAAGTTAGTAAAGAAAGTGTTGAGATAAATAGTCAGAAGTCAGGAGACGTGTCAAATAATATTAACTCAAAGCAAAAGACTTGTGACACAAATCCAAGCCGTAGGAGACCCATAGATAACTCAAGATATTGTGAGACTATAGATATTGTTCCTAGAAAAGATTTAACGTCATGTCATACAATTACTTTAGGACAAAGTAAGAACACACAAAATAAAAGGCATACACCTTCTAATAGTCACGCAATTCCTTCATAACAAAGTAAGAACACACAAATTAAAAGTCATACACCGGTTGTTACTGGAACTGACTTGACATCAAGTCAATCTCCATCTTTAAAACAAGATCTAGACATTACACCTACTTTAAGAAGCCGCTTACCTGCTTCAAAATTAGAATTGACATCAAGCCCCATTTTACATGGAAAGCACACACCACATAAAAGAGGGCAGACCAACTCATAATAGTATATCATATTTAATAGATGGCGATAGAATCTCTGAAAACAGTACCACATTTGACACGCAAGAAAGCAGATTGACCCATTTTCGTAACTTAAATCCAGTAAATAGCAATCGAATTTTTGAGAAAGGTACAAAATCTTCTCAAAAAAATTAAATAACAATTTTTTTTCAAAAAATCGTAATTACAAAAATTCAACTCATACTCTATCTTTACATAGCAGCCCTACACCACCCTCTACAATATCCACATCAACCTTCTTTTCTGACAGTCACCCAAATATACCTCTTACGCCTATTGATCATAGTATTATACAACACACATCTCCTACTCATTTTCTTTACAATCCATGAGGAATTCAACTAACTATTCCCTTAAAATTAGACCAAACACATGTAGTGGAAAATAAACATCCAAGGATAACTAGAGCAAAGTCTAAACCAACCTCAACTAACTCACCTCCTTCTGCCCTCCAAACCACACTCAAGTTCCATATTGAGCCAGTAAATCATAAAGAAGCATTATCGGTTCCAAAATGGATTAAAGCAATGCATGAAGAATTAGCTGCATTGCATAGTATCCATACTTGGACTCTTGTGCCAAAGCAACCACACATGCATTTAATAGGATAAAAATGGGTATACAAGACAAAATTAAAACCGGATGGTAGTATTGAAAGATATAAAGCAAGATTAGTATATCAAGGCTATAACCAAGTAGAGGGTACCGACTTCTCCGAAACATTTAGTACGGTTATCAAACATGTTACAATTCGGATTGTCCTTGCTATAGCCATAACACATGAAGGGTGTATAAAATAATTGGATGTAAAGAATGACTTTTTACATGGAACTCTTCAAGAACAAGTGTACATGAAACAACCACCTGGATTTATCCATCCTTTGTATCCTTCTCATGTTTTTGCATTAAGAAAGACCATTTATGGTCTTAAACAAGCTCCAAGAGCTTGGTTTGACAAATTTTTTACTTTCCTTATCAATTTTTGTTTTGTATGTAGTCGGGCAGACTCTTCATTATTTATTTATAATTCGTCACATGGCATTATTCTTTTATTATTATATGTTGATGATATTTTAATAATAGGGAGAAAATATGGTTTGCTTCAAAATCTTATTACAAAGTTAAGTGCAGAATTTGCAATCAATGATTTGGGTACTCTAAGATACTTTCTTGGAATGGAATTCATGATAATCGATGTAGGATTTCAACTTACTCACAGAAGCTATATTGTGAAACTTCTCGCCAAGGACAGAATGATTCATTTCAACAAAGTCGTAACACCTTTTGTTTCCGGAAAATCCATTAATGATAATGATATTTTTTTATCAAACCCAACCCAATTCCGCTCTTTACTTAGCGCCTTATAATATTTATGTCTTACATGGCCATACATTTCTCATAGAGTCAACAGCATTTGTCAACACATGCCTTCTCCTACCACTTCCCATTTAGCTCAAGTAAAAAGACTACTTCGATGTCTTCAAGGAACAATATCCTATGGCTTGAAATTTCTTAAACAATCAACACTATCTCTCTACGGATTTTCAGATGCAGACTGGGCAGGGTGTCCTACTACACAATGATCTACCTTAGGATTTTTTATTTTTCTTGGAGATAATTGCATTTCCTGGTCATCTAAGAAACAACCCACATTTTCTCATTCTAGATGTGAAGCCGAATATCGGTCTACGACAGTAGCTACAGCAGAATTAACATGGGTTTCATATATTCTATGAGAAATTGGTGTTCACTTATTTAGACCTCCTACTTTATTTTGTGATAACATCAACGCTATTTACATGTCAATTAATCCAGTCTTGCCTGCTCGTACCAAATATATCGAATTGGATTATCATTTTGTTAGAGAAAAGGTTGTGTCGGGAGATTTGATCACTCACTATGTTCCATCGAAACATCAACTCACCGTCATTCTCACCAAGTCTTTACCAATATCTTCCTTTTTGCAGTTATGTTTCAAACACGGTGTATGGCCATCATCCACCCCAAGTTTGAGGGGGGAATGATTGAATTATATGCTAAAGGCTCACTGCCTAGTCACATATTCACAACAACTCCAATATTACTAGTCAAGGACGATTCCTGTTATTATGGATCACATGGTTCTCCATTATCCTAGTCAAACGGTTCCTATAATTATGGAACACTGAGATGATATGTGATTTGTTATAACGTTATAGCAAATCAGTTATGTAGTCAAACAGCTAGTATACTAACATTTGTATTTCAAATGTTTTAACCTTGTAACATCTCAGTGATATAAATATCACTGCTTCATGTAAACTTTAATATATTTTTCAATGAGCATAAAAAGAATTTGTAATGCCTATTTCATATCTTATCAAGCTCTAACTACACGAATTGTGGCTAGATACTGTTAGCCAAAATTATTACATGAATTAGTCAAACTGTAGATACATTATACATGATCTATTTAACTTACAAGGACAAACCCTTTTACGTATCTAATGGTCGACTGGAAAGTCAAAAAAAGGCTAAATAATGCCAGACAAGCTATACCAATGTTAGCCTATAAAAACCCATTCCATCATAGCAAATAAATTACATGGAAACACAAAGATACAACAAACATATCAAACACTGAAGTAATTATGGTATCATGCCGACCTGAAACAAGTTTTTGTGATGGCGTAGGTAAGAGCTCATGGCCAGAACTGTGTGGGGGCACAAGGGTGGACCGCTGCTACCATGATTGAGCGTGAAACCCCCTCGGTTAATGCCACTATCGTGTTAGAAATATCAAACGTCACCCAAGATATTAGGTGTTATAGAGTCCGTGTTTAGTTCAATACTAGGAGCATTGTTACCAGGGTCCCCGTCGTCGGTTAGGGTTCCAATGGAATGGGGGTGAAAGACTTGTGGTTAATTTTTATTGTGTGTTTGAAAATTGCCCAATCAAAATGGACATATGTACGTTATGTTGTACACCTATTGTATTAAATCCTAAATAAAAGTGGCATATAAAAAATAACCTTTCTTTGGATTATATTCTCTCTCTCTCTCTTTCTCTCTAAACCCACACGCAACCTTGCACACACACAAAAATATTGTTTTATTGGTCCAAAGTTAGGACCTATATAAATATTATTTTTTAAAAATAATTATTTTATCATGGTTTTATTGTAGGAGAATTGCATTAATTACAGGGTCTTCAAATACACATTGGTAGGTAAATTTTCATTCGGAAGGCCATCTATGGAGATTTTATGAAACGTTTTTCATACGTTCTCTTTAAAGGAAAATTTTTCAGTTAGTTTACTTGATTAAAAACACGGTTTAATCTGCCTCAATAGTGAAGAAGACAAATGAAAATATCCAATGAAAACCTTCAAATGGACAAAGGATTTTAGAGCTAATGCAGATTCGAATATTGCACATGTTTGGATTTATCTTCCATATCTTCCAATTCATCTTTTCTCTAAGGCTTCATTATTCTCTATTGCTAACCTTATTGGAACGCCGCTAAAACTTGACGAATCAACTGCATCTCTTAGCAGACAAAGTTACGCTAGGTTTGTATTGCGATCATCCACTTAAAGACTCATCCCAAAAGGATTTTGATATGGTGTGGTGAGAAGGGTTTTTGGCAAATGAATGAGTATGAAAAACTTCAAGTTTACTTTAAATTTTGTGAAAGATAGGGCCTTGATGATATTGATCATTATAAGAAAAATATCATTTCGTGGTAATTTTATTGGTGGCTAATCGTTTTATTGCCAGTAAAATGTATATTTTGTGGAAAAATATATGTTTTTCAGTAAAAGATATTTTGTAATACCCTGTGTTTTTGAAAATAAAATTTTGTGACTGGATTTAATTTAATAATTCATGATTATTTTTGGGAAAAAATTAATTGGATGGATTTAAATCTAAATGGGTAATATTTAAATTGAAAATAAATGTTTATTCATGTTTATGTAATTACATGACTCAATTGTGCCTAATGAGTTCATCCGTGAAAATAAATCATACATTAATAAACTTATGGGTACGTGCGATTTAAATATAATGAAAACCTCTATTTTGAATAAAAATAATTAAGACACATTCTGGGAGGCTTTATGGGATCGTTTAGGTGTTTAAGACTTTTAGAAATGATCATGGAGTATAGGTATATAAGATGAGAGGTGATTGGGCTAGTTTAGTTATGGGTTCAGGTCCATTTGGGGGTCCCAAAAAAAATAAGGCTTAACTCGGGAATTAAGATTAATATAAGCTTCAGAGTAAGGTTAATAACTCCCCAACTTAATCAAAACCTAAACGTAGTAGCAACACCTCAAGGGAGAATGGAACAAAGGCCAAAGAGGAATGGAGGAAAATGATTCAAGATGAAGTCATCAAACCATTATAACCAGGCAAGAATTATCTTGCTTAATTTAAATGTCCAAATTACTCCTTAAGTCATTGAACTTTTCTTCCATGTAGATTCTGGATTTCATAAAAAAATTGATGATTAAAAGATATTGTTAAATCGCAGGAGTGTATATGATACAAATCTAAAATAATTAGTTGAATCTAGAAATTAGGTTGAGGTTAGGTTGAGTTTAAATGATGAAATTCACGCCTTAGAACCTAGATGAAATTGGGAAGATTTCTTCACGTGTAGATGATTTGTATTCATGTTCAGAAATCTTAAAATTTCTATAATATAGACCATTGTACAATTATATAACATTGTCGGATTTAGTGAGAAATATCTGAGTTATATAGACAACTTAATGGGTTAAATTCTAGGATTTTAGGGAATGAAATTGATTACAATTCATGTAAGTAATTATCCTAAGATGATAAACTAAGTCCTAAAGACTCGCTTTAATATTTATATAAATGCATGAACCATTGGAATGAGAAATGGGGAAGAAATAGGGATTTACGTATAAAAAACCCATAGGAGATGTGGGCTTCTACCCAGATTTTAATCGATACGGCCCTGGAGGCGAATCAATTCGATACCAAGGTTCGAATCGAATAGAGACCAAGAGGCAAATCGATTCGACCCTTGGGGTAGGTTGAGGTAGTACCGAAATTTGATCTGGGGTATTATTAGAATAGCGTATATCATCTTCATCGTCCTCCTTCTATTTTAAAGTATTTTGGTTTTCTAATTTTTTTTTGTAGAATACCTCAGACTATAATTGTACCAATTATTTTGTGAAGAAAAGTCAAAAAAAGTTTTCAAAATTATTTTTTATATAAATAAAAAAACTTTTTGGTTATAAAAACATTTTTAACGTTGCATATATAGAATTTACTTTAAGTTTTTGTCTACAAATAACAAAAAGTTTTTTTAACTTAAAACAAATAATATTACGTATAATTTTTTATTTATACATAGTTTTATTTATACATAATATTAAAACTTAAAACAATAATTTTGAAGTTTTTAATTATAAAAAATAGTTTTTAACTTAAAAAAAGTTTTCAAAGTCACAATTTCTTTTTAATATAAATAAAAAAGTTTTTGGTTATAAAAATATTTTTAATGTTTTATTTATAAAAAAACCATAAAAGTTTGTACTTATAAATGACATGCAGTTTTTAAACTAAAACATATAAAAATATATATAATTTTTTTTATATAAAACACGTACAGTTGTTTAGAAGCTTTCACTTATGAAAAATAGTTTTTATATGATAATTTTTTTTTAAATAACAGACAAATTTTATTCAGGGAAAAATTAACATTTTATTATGGCTTTAAGATAACATATTGAATTTAAGATATATACTACTTTTTATCACTATCATTATATTTGTTTATTGCACATCATTCGTGTATCACACAAGATGTATGCTAGTTTTCTGTATAACACAAGTGTCTCTGAGGAGAGTCTCTCGGTTGAAAATGAAAAGTTTCACATGAAAAAATTAAAAGGTTTTAGTATAATATTTAGGATATTGGGATCCTTCAGAAGCTATATATGACTAACGGTCCATTCACTCCTCGTCGCCTAACATAATTTGTCAAAGTTTTACGCTTTAATCAAGGAACAAGTGAGATGGAATGTTTAGAATATAAAGTATAGCATCGAAAAATTTAAGTCTTTTCTAAAATATATGAGATTTTGGGGCCTAATTATCCTTTTTCAATTGAATTTGGGTAGCAAATACTAATCTTGACTTGACAATATTATTGTTGTATCCTTGTGGATGTGATTATCAAATGCTTCTTGCATTCGTCTGTGCAAAATAACAAAGTCAACTCTTTTATATTCTTTGTATCTTTTGAAAACTTAACTTGTCATTATAATCGTGCTTAAGAAACAACCAGTTAGTATCTTGAAAGGGATGTCATCATAGTCTCTAACACGTGATGTTGTATTTTGTTTAACAATTAAAACAACAAGAATTGTAATTTCTCTTTGCAATTATAATTTAGTTTTCTGTGTTTAAATAATCTATGGATAAAAAAATTCGTTTTGCCAATTTATTTTTTAACACTGAATTACAATATTTTTGGGTTATAATCATGTTTTTCAGAAAACAACAAAAGAGTGTTTTATTATTTCAGTTTTTTATTTTTCAATTTAGAACAATTTATTCATAATATTTTAATGTATTTATACCTTAAAATATAATATACATGTAAGTATGTATGTATGTATGCATGCATGTTTAAAAATACATTAATGTATCATATATGTATGAAAGTTGAATGTATATATATACATATATATATATATGCCAATTTGTTTAATTTTCTAAAAAATTGTATTTAAAAACAAGTTTACCAAACGTGAATGAATAATTATAAACATAAAAAATTGAATTTCAAAACTGTATTTAAAAACAACTTTTAAATCGAGTTTTTAGAATACAAAACCAAACGAGTAGTTTATAGTTTAAACAGTTCGTGATGTATCAAATGTGAAATTGTGTAAACTTTGTCAATTAAATTATATGGCAAGGTGTGTTATAACAAACGCACGATAGTATTAACCGTAAACATAAGGAAAATTAGGACATTTTTATTAATAGTAAAATCTCATTCTTGGTGAGCACCTAAACATATGAAGTCAGCTCTACCTACACTTTTTTTATTAATAGTAAAATCTCATTCTTGACAGTAAACAAGGTTGAATATTAAGTATGTCAAGCCTTTTGAAAACTAACTAGCGTTACTGATTTTCAGGATCTAACTGCGATGTATGAGGTTTGGGGAATACTTTTTACAATTTAGAGAACGACTACAATATCGATTCAAGACCATTACTTTGGGATATAAACAATGTTTTGTGACTTTGTTTTGGTTACGAATTGTAGATGTTGATCTACCATGCACGTAAAGGTGGTTGATGTAAATCAGTAGACTTTTTTCATAATTTTATATATGCCTTTCAAGCATATTTTCCTATTCTTCAACTAACTTATTATTTTCAGTATATATCGAAACAAATTGAGTTAATTGATTATTGAGTAACGTTGATGTATTTGTTGTATTTCAAAAAGTTATTAAATTGATGTTGTTGTACATATAAGGTCCGAAATGGAAAATTATTGCAAGAAGCAGTCAAACCGTAGCTATATTATACATTATCTATTAAGCTTACAAGACCAAACACTTTTACGTATCTAAAGCAACACAAGCTATATCAATGTTTGCCTACAAAATCCCATTCCATCAAAGCAAATAAATTACACGAAAACACAAAGAAATGACAAACGCATCAAACATTGAAGTAAAGATGGCATCATGTCGAGCTGTAACCAGTTTTTGTGATGGCGTAGGTAAGAGCTCATGGCCAGAACTATGTGGGAAACAAGGACGGATTGATGCAACCACTATTGAGCGTGAAAACCCCTCAGTGAATGCCACTATCGTGCTATAAGGATCAAACGTCACCTATGATATTAGGTGTGATAGAGTTCGTGTTTGGGTTAATTCCAGGAGCATTGTTATCAGGGTCCCCGTCGTGGGTTAGGGTTTCAATAGAATGGTGGTAAAAGACTTCTTGTTATATTTTATTGTGTGTGCGGAAATTGCCTCATTAAAATGGACACTTGGATGTTATGTTGCCCACCTGTTGTATTAAATCCTAAACAAGAGTAGCATATAAAGGATATTGTTTCTTTGAATAATATTTTCTCTGTTTATCTCTTTCTCTCTTTCTCTCTAACCTACACGCAACCTTGCACATAAAAAAAATATTATTTAATTGAATTACAAATTTAGTGCATTAGTCAAATGTTGGGACTCATATGGATGTTATTTAGTCGAAATTACTAATTTATCATGGTTTTATTGTAGGACAATTACATTAATTACATGGTCTTCAAATACACATTCCATAGGTAAATTTCATTTGGAAGTGCATCTATAGAGATTATACGCTACGTTTTTCACATGTTTTCTTTAAAGGCAAATTTTTTTTGTTGGTTTACTTACTCGAAAACATGTTTTAATCTGCCTCAATTGCAAAGAAGACAATCTAAGAGTTTGGTTGCGTGATCAATGGTATATTCATAAATCTCCAGTGAAAATCTTTAAATGGAAAACTTACTTAAGAGCTAATGCATATTTGTCTATTGGACACGTCTATATGTTTTTTGCATGTCTTCTAATTCATATTTTTTCGAAGGCTTTGTTATTCTCTGTTGCTAACCTTATTAGAACACCACTAAAACTTGATGAATCAACTGTATCCATTAGCAGACGTAGTTATGACCTCTTAAAGACTCTTCCCCAAAGGATTTGGATAGGGTGCAATGAGAACGGTTTTTGGCAGAGTAATGATTATTAAAAAGTTCCCGTTTACAACAATTATTATGCAAGACAGGGTTATAATGATGCTGATCATTATAAGAAAAATATTAATTCGTTGCAATTTTATTAGTGACAAATCACTTTTTGGCCCTAAAATGTACATTTTGTGGAAAAATTTATGTTTTCCACTAAAAGATAGTGTATTAGTGGTAATAAATTAAAATCGCCACTAATTTTGTCACTGTGTAAAGCGAAAAAAAAATTAGATACTTACCAAAAACACAAAATTCTAATTAGATGCAAACTTCAAATATTTTCCATCAGTATAGGTTCATTAATAACAAATATACTAGTTTTCCATAAAAAAAACATTTAAGATACACATAGTTTACCCCTCAAAATTATTTTATACTAAATAAAAAACATTTTAAGAGGATTCTCCCCAAAATACTTTCAAACCGAGTAGTCTGTAACCTCTCCCATTCATCCCCCAAATTATTCTTATCCTAATGCCTCTTCATCTTCCATTTATCCCCTAAATACATGAAGGAGATTCCAGACATACATTGGTACGCAACCTCTACTATAAATCCAGACATAACATTTTTGTTATGTATATTTGCATATAAATACAAATATGTTTCTTGCGGGATATTTACCGATTCAAATAGGTCTGTTCCTCTATTTTCTCTCTCGCATACGATTCCCCGATTCAATGTTTTGATCGGTTCAAGTTCATTATATTTATATATTGAATAAATTTTATGTTTCACTACTTGTATTGTTGGTGAGAATATTTTATTGAGTTTTCGATCAAAAGTCTGGACCGGTTTGGGTTTGTAATTTGTATTTCGATTTTCCATTTGGTTTTAGATCTGATTCAGTGTTACATATAATTATTTCATTTCCATTTAATCCTGATTTGGGATTTTAATTTGAGATTCTATATACTTTAGGCAGTCGGTTTTGTTTTAAGATAATTTTACTTCATTTATGGTTAATGGTATTAAATTTCAATTTGGAAGATCAATATGGGTGTTTTTATACTTGATTTGAGTCTCATTATTGGGTTTGATTTTTTCTTGTATTTAAAATTTTAGATTTCTTTTTCTCTATGTTTATAGTGGTAGTGTTGGAGGTCAATCCTAGATAGTGGTAGGTGGTGGAAGTAATTTACTATGATGGAGTTAGTCTTTGTAGGTGAAACTGTCAACTAATGGTAGTGTAAGAGTGATGGTAAGTAGTGGTAATGGCATGTGGTAGAAAAATTGGGATATTGATTCAATATTCCAATCGATTCATACAAGTTATTTGTTATTTTGTTTCTGAAAACATAACATCTCCTCACCAATGTTCTAAAACTCCAATACAAAGTGAGAGCAGCTTACAAAGTCATCTCTCCCTTTGTACTCTTGGGGTTGTCTTACTTAAGGGAAAGGAATCTACTGTAATGGTTAGAGGATTATTTGTTGAAGATAGTTCATTAATAAAATAGTGAATAGAAACGCGACCTAATTGCCATTCTTAATTATAATGGTCACAATTGTACCGTTATGAAACATCACTATAATACAAAAAATTTGTTTAAGACGCAAAACTGTAAATATTTTTAAAAAAATTTGGACAGAATATCATTTGTTTACTGGACTATCCACCCTGTAAAAAAATAATCCAATAAAAAGAATACTATCACAATTATACTCTATGAAAAAACAAAATATCAAATAAAGATCTCTCTCAATGTACACTAAATTTGTGATCAACAATTGAGGGAGTTTTTGCTAGAAGACGGACATCAAATATTGCAAATCCTACCATCTCTGCGGCGCTGCACAAAAATAAACAAACAATCAAATAATCGATAATGAATTAAATTTTAATACTTAGTATTGATTAAAGAAACACATGAAATGGAGAAGAGATCAATAGACGACATATAAACGATGTACCTTGTTGTGGGTACCCATTTAAAAAATCTGCAAGAATATATCCACTTTTGATGCCTGACCATCGGCTCCCAATCCTAATAAAGGTTGTGAAATGGTTAGAAGTTGAAATAGAATCTTTACATGTATAAAGATAGTGCATAAAAATAATAGTTCTTGTTTTTCTTTCTTATTTGCGATTTTCCATGGAATAAGACAAAAATTTAGAGAAAGGAAGGAAAAGATGGTAAAGAAAATATTTTGAAGTTGAAATTCCATTTGTGGTGTGTTTGATTATAGTTTGGATGTGTTTATTTAGCTCAAATCAACAGATATGACCAGGAATTATTTTCTTATGGGTGGAGGTTGGAAAAAGGAAAAAGTAAATCTTTATTAATTTTGGCTTAAGGGTGGGTGGGAAAAAAGATCATGAAAATCAGACATGTTCATTCAATGTTCAAGACCTATTGATCTTTCCAAAAATTGAGAACTTTTTCACTAATTATAAAGACATGTTATAGGCTTATGGAAATCATAACGTGTTGTTATATACCAACATTTGGATTACCTACGCAGTTTATATACCATATTTGGATCAGTTATGCTGTTAAAAAATGCATTCAAAAAATAAAGATATGGATCAGTAGTAGTAGTAGTAGTTATAAAACACTCTGTCAAAAAATACATATTTGGACCTGTAGTAGTTATATACAATCAACTAGAATAACAATTGCAACTTAAATAAACAGTGTCCAATCCACAAAAATTCATATTCTCAGCTTTAATTATGTATCCACTTATCTTGCGTTCTTGCTGTTGCTGACTACATTTAACAACTAAATTGAATAGTGATTGTCCATTTAATATGTACTAAGTCAATAGTCAAGTGATCATTCAGTGCCCCAACCTTCGTTGTCAACGTTGTTCTAAATCCTCCTGGGTGAGTTTTGAAGTCTATCAACAGTAAAGTTGTTGCATGGGTAATTATGCAAGAGATGAACTGGGGACATGTTGTGCATCGACGTTGTTGGCCTAATTGAGAATGGAGAGGTCTTCCCCGAGTGTTGGCCTTGTTTTGTGTGTTTTCTAGCTGCGTGGTCCTAGTTTTTTTAGATTTGTTGCCCCTTTATCACTAAAGATTATTGGTGTCATTGTTGTGCCCATATGTGCAAAAATAAATAAACATGTATAAATTAGAAACACGTCATTACAAAGTCAAGATCTCTTCAATGCGATCAAGGACAAAGAATAATGGTTGGTTTGAATATCATACTTGTTTTGAAGTGACATAAGGGTTACATGAGGAGAACTATAACTTTTCCAATTGATTTTAAATAAATTTGGAGAAAATAAAATAAACTCAAAATAACCACCCATAATTCCTATTTGGTTGCCAAACACGTAACCGAATAGGTTACTTATGCGTATGAAACTCTTAGAACTCTTTAAATCACCTGAACAACTTATCGTCTCCCATGGGTTATAAATAAATAATGGTAAGTATTTGTTGTGTGGGCGTGTTGGCCGGTGGGGGAGATACACATTATTCCGAATTACCAACAAAATTAAAAATAAGCAATCAACTTAAAAACCTAATTCAAAAACAACATTTAATAATACAACCATTATTTAAACCCTCAGCATGATTTGAACCTGCAAGCATAACACACACCATACATTGACAACCAACAACATATAAAAGGCATATATATATAAATTGGAAGATGCTTTGTGTCATTTCTTTTTCAACTACTATAATACATGATGATCAAATTTAGGTTGTTTGTAGAAGCTTTGATCCTCTCCGGATGTAACAATGGTAGTTGAGTCCCCTATTCCAACCTCACTCGCCATCTCTAAGAAGTAACCATGCTTGCAAAACCAAATTGTTCGCCTTCTCAACAATTTATAGGATGAAATTCACAATAGTGTCTAAAGTTAATTTAGGGTGAAAAGCAGTCGCTAGCAAGTTCCCCTGCTTAACGTCCACAATAACTTTCTTATCAAACCCTGCTTCCTCCTGAAGCATGAAAGTAAGTGTAAAATAATGGGTCCACCATGGCCGTGAATCACTTATTTTCAAACTATTATACATATATTGAGCCAATAAATTAAAATTAATAATAAGAACAGATCAGGAATGGTTCACTATCAATTCACAACTTAATTTCGAGATACAAAATGCAACCAAGCCGAGAATCCCCCCTTCATGAATAGAAAAATAAATTCAACTTTGTAAATCCCAAGCAAACATTTAAACAAATTGACATTGATCTTTACCTGTAGATCCACTCAGCACAATCGCAAAATGAACATATACCAGTGGCATATCTACGAATCAGTAATATACACACAATATTTGTAATAAATTCAACTATGTAAATCCCAAGCAAACATTTAAATAAATTGGCATTGATCTTTACCCGTAGTTCCACTCAAGATAATCGCAAAATGAACGTATACCTAGCTACAAATTAGTAATGTACACACAATATTTTTAATAAATGAGTAACATACAATAACAAATCAGGTATATATGTAATAAATCAGGTATACTTACAGATCTGTAAAAAGTTGCAACTATGGCTGAGTTTTTGAGTTATGTACATAAAAAAAAACATGAACTCATGGTTGAGTTGTGACGGGAGATGTGTGAGATGTGAGGAAGGTTGATTAAAAAAAAAACTAAACAAAAGGATTAGGGAGACGTGAGATTTCCTCTGTGTGTGTGTGTGTGAGAGAGAGAGATCTGTGCATGTGAGATCTGTGTGCGTGTGTGTGTGTGTGTGTGAGAGAGAGAGAGAGAGAGAGAGAGAGAGAGAGAGAGAGATAAATATGTGCGTGTGTGAGATATGTGCATGTGCGTGTGTGTGCGCATGTGTGTGAGATCTGTGCGTGACTGGGAGTGGGGGAGGGGGTGAGGAAAATTACCTGTAGGTGGAGGGGGAGAAGATAAGGATGAGGGAGATGGGAGAGGGAGAGGGAGAGAGAAAGAGAGTCGAATTAGCAGGGGAGGAGACGAGTGAGGCTAGGGTTAATCTTCGGGGATAAAGCGCGTTTTGTTCAATTGTTCCATGTCACAATGCTTAATTATAACATGGCACATTCTCACCCCCTTAGATCGTCCCAAATCATTAGATCTCAGTCGTTGATATTTTGGAGGAGTAAAACATCGTCCTCTCATATTATATAGATATGGATATTTATATGTATTTGTGAGTGATCATATGGGTAGTATTTCAACATGCAAAACAACTCATATGCAAAACCACACCCAAAACATATCTCCGCTCAACAAAGGCCCCACTGTATTCATTTAATTATTCCCTAGATCATATATGGTTTGCTTTGTCTCAAACAAATTCTCATTTTTTTTATTCTTTGTCCCACATTACCTTTGTCTAATTTCAACTTTTAGACCTATATTTTATGATCAATTTATCTTCTTTCATACCTCTTCTCACCTTCAAAAATAGGAGCTTAGAAAGATTGGAGGGCGCCAATTTCCGGACAATGTAGAATAATTTTAAGAGCTCCATTTTTTAAGCTCATTTTTGGTTCATCTCTAGTGTATTTCTAGTAGAAGTATTGTATAAATCATTTATTTCTTCTTTTAAATTTTTTAGTGAATTGGATGTGATTAAAAATATATCGTGAAACACAATTTAGGAGTTGAGTGACATTTTTTAGTGTTGTAAAATTCAGAATTATGGGTGTGATTATTGTTCATGTTTGGAAAGATAATATCAAACTCATGGATCCTTAGTTTAATTAATTTCTCTCATTCTGTTTTATTTATTATGCCTCTTAATGTGACATTATTACATTTCATATGTAATAATACCAAATTGGGAGGCTAAATACTACATTCAAGAGGTGAGCTGAAGCCCTTAACGTAATTTTTTTTTTAATTTTCAATTTGTTTATTTATTAAGCCCCTTTGAATATTAATATTGAAATTTTTCAATTTATATTTACACCTCGAGCGAGCGTCAATTAATTCTGAGAGAAAATCGTAAATTTCGATTACAATATATATTTATTAATTAAACTTGAGATAGGAATTTTTTTATTAATATTGTAAATCAAAATTCTCAACTCTAAAACTTAATTTTTAATGATTTAAAATACTTTTAGTAAATTTTCCTACCAGATGATTTGTTAGAAAATGTTTAAATTTAATTTTTATAGACTTGGTGAAATTTTAATATTAATCTTTTAAAAAGACTATATGTAACTTCACATTTGCAACGAGACTTCATCTGTGAAGTTATATATATATCGTGGGGTATTTCAGATAAATAAACCATTTAATAAAAATAAATAGGCTAAGTGGTGAATTTTAATTTCTTGAATTACCTCATAATTATTTATTCCTCCCATTTTAGCTCACTTTATCATTTTATTTATTTATTAATGTAGTTTAAATTACGTAACATCATTAGTTGAAATATAAATATCCCTTTAACATTTGTTTTAAAAACCCATAATATAGTTTCCACTTTGCTCTTGTGCCCGTTAATGCATGAAGATTCATCCCCTACCTTTCCGTCACCACTGGGCGATGATACTACTGGTCACCTTAATTTCACCATGATGTTGAACCATGAATCCTGGCTTGTTTTGCTGCATCTCTTCTTATAAAACTCACCTGATATTTTTGATTCCTGTCTAAAGATAATATTCAGCCAGAAAACCTCTCCCTTCTGGAAGTAGGCAGTTTGTGGTTTGCCCCTGCCTCATTCATAAAATATGAAGCAAAAATTACTACCAACTCCCTCTTTAAAGGGTTCAAAATTTTTCTCCCCATCTCGTAAGAAACTTATATTATTTTATTCATTTCCTTAAAGCATCCGTAGTGAGGGAAGTTTTTATCATGTATCTTTGCAAATCAAAAAGATCACTATAACTTTCTTTGCAATGAGGAGTGGTAGTGGGGAAAGGTTAAGTTCGAGATTCAAAGTTACTACGAACTATATTAGTTCGTAGGAAGTTCTTACGACCTATATTAGTTTGTAGGAAGTTCTTACGAATTAATATAGTTCATAGGAACCCAAATAAATAATAAAAATTAGTATTTGTATTCTCTACGAACTTCTAAAGTTGTTATGAATTCCTACGAACAAATGAAGTTTGTAGAAAGTTTTACAAATTCAGTTGCTCTTCAGTAAAACTGGAGAACCTCTACCTTTTTTATGTGAAATTTGTTAACTTTTGTCCACCATTGCAAACCTTTTAATTTGTAACTTTAACCGTTCGTGTATCCTTTACTTCCATTATTGTGGAAGCTCTTAGAAGCAACTCATGGATATATACTCATGTAAGACAATTTAGAGATAGTCGATGAAGAGGGAAGTAAAAAACTACACTTGGACATCTCTTTTACAATTGCTTCAAAGAAACTGCCATTATAACTAGTCGATTCATACTGTAATTAGATACATGGAAAATTAACTAAAATTGACAATGCAATATAAACATTATGAATAAATGGGGTTTTGTACCAAGTGTTCGAGTGACATTTGGGCTATGGCGCATAAAATCTTCTCACGACATTCCAAATATAGTGAACACCCTTCTCTAGAGTTACAGTTGTTTTCTATTTGAACAAAATACAAAAAGACACGCCTATGTGATATATTTGTATATTTATTTCAATCCTAGTTACATGTGTCCCTCCTCCCAACAGTCTTATTTGAATATTTCATTCACTGAGTTAAGTTTCGTTTGACCCATGCATTGTTAAGGAAGGCATATTAAAATCCTAAGGCCTATGTATTTATAACCGCCTCCATTATTTGTTTAAGATTTGGGATCGGTGGTGAAATTCCAACCCGATGACCAGAGGTGATGCGAGATGTGCCTAACACCCGATAGCATGTACGAGATTTGCATACAATAGGACCAAACTATGAGGATACTAAGTATATATATGGGTAGTGAGTGATATGTGTATATATCTTGAAAATGTGTGACTATCTATTCAGAGTATTGATGCCATATTTAGTATATTCATATAGACGAGGGTTATATATGTTATACAAATCATAATAGTGTGTTTAACTTACAACAGAGAGTTTATTGGGCTAGTGTAGGTAACTATTATGTCTAGTGGGATCAAGTAAATACTAGATATGATAAATAAATGCGATAGTTGTGCGTTGTAGATGAGGGGTGAGGATTTCTTCAAGAGAGTGCGATCATGAAATAAATTATGAACACTATATCCGATATGAACACTATATCCTAAAATCGAGACACAAAAATCTTGTCCCTATCAGACACAATATCTAATGGCATCCATGCAGTCTCACTATCTCAATAATGAAAATTTGGGCATACTATCCCGTTGTATAATCCCTCCGAACTGGTAGAAAATGAGCTACCTTGGTCAACTAATCCACTATCACCCATATGAAATTGTGACCCCTCTGTGAAGTAGGCAACCCTGTTATAAAATCCATGAAAATGCACTCCCATTTCCACATTGGAATCTCTAATGGTTATAGATCGCCTACTGGCTTCTGATGATCCACCTTCACCAACTGACAAGTGGTACAACTCGAGATAAACTCGTTAATGTACTCCTCATCCCACTCAACCATTACCGTCGTCACATATCTTGTTACTTCTTATCCCCTCAAGGAAGTACCACAAAATGTGACCCATGTGACTCTTCCATCACATCGTGTCACAAATCATCCCCCTCTGGGACAATTAACCTCCCGTTGAATCTTAAACCTCTCTCTGAACTCACACAATATGACATTGCTCCCCTGACTAAATTATCTGATCCGATCCTGACAGATTGAATCTGATGCCTAGGCCTCTACCACCCTCGTGACAATTTGGGAGGTGACGGACATAACCGACATAAATGATCTGGCAATCGAGTACTGATGTCCCAACTCCTTCCATTTTGCCTTCAAAATTTCAGCTACATCTCCCACTGGTTTGTGGCTCAATGCATCTGCCATCACGATAGCCTTTCTCGGGTGATACTGGATGTCAAGATAATAATCTTTCATAAATTTCAGCCAGCTAAGATGACGCATATTCACCTCTCTCTGAGTGAACAAGTACTGCAGTGACTTATGATCTGTGAACAGGAAAAATCTCTCCCCTAGCAGATCATATCTTCCAATTCATAATGCGAACATGATTGTCCCTAACTCCAAGTGATGGTTGGGGTAATTTCTCTCTTGAGGGTTAAGCTTGCGGGAAGCATAAGCGATTGCTTGATCATCCTGTTGTAGCACACCCCCAAGGTCCTTGTTTCGAAAGCTTCAATAAAAACATATACTCCACTCCTGCCCTGGGTAGTGCGAGTACGTGTGATGAAGTCAACTTATCCTTTAGCTCATCGAAAGCCAATTAACATGTGTCATCCCAGAAAAATGGTGCGCCTTTGTGAGTCAAATTAGTCAACTAACTCGTAATCTTTAAAAATCCCCAAATAAACAATCTGTATTACCCTGTTAACCCCAATAAACTGCGCACCTCAGTCGGTGTCGTGGGCTATCCCCACTCCCTCATCACTAACACTTTGGTAGGTTCCAATGATATCCTCCGGCAGATACGATATGACCCAAAAACTGAACCTCACGCAGGCAAAACTAAAATTTCTCCAATTTAGCGTATAATTGGTGTTCATACAATGCCTTTATAACATGACGTAAATGCTCGGAATGATCATCCTCAGTCTGAGAATACACCAGGATGTCGTCAATCATGATAATGAAAAACTGATCTAAGAACTCTCTCAATACCCAATTCATCAAGTCCATAAACATAGCTGGAATGTTGGTTAGCCCAAATGGAATAACCCGAAACTCGTAAGACCCTCATCATAAAGGCAGTAATAGATACATCTTACGCGTGGATGCGCAACTAATGATATCACGATTCAAGTCTACCTTAGAGAAGTAGGCAACTCCTCTAAACAAGTCAAATAAGCCATTAATTTTGGGCAATGGATACTTATTCTATATCGTGACCTTATTCAACTACCGATAATCCACATATAATCGTAAACAACCATCCCTTTTCTTCCCAAACAACACTAGGGAACCCCAAGGCAAAGTACTCTGACAAATAAAGCCCTACCCAAGCAGCTGCTCAATTTGATCACGTAGCTCCCTCATCTCCATAGGAGCCAAACGATAAGGCATACGAGCTATCGACCGAGTGTTCGATGCTAAATCAATAACAAACTCTATCTTTCTGCTAGGTGTGAATCCCGAAATCTCCTAAAACACATTGGCCAACTCACACACAACTTGTATCGAATCTAGGGAAATTGTTAATCCCTGAGAGGTTTCCTCCTCTATGTAATATAAATGAGTCGACAATCCTCCTTAGGGACGATACATAGACACTAAGAACATCACCTGGACAGGTATCATAAACACTATGCTCCTACTATAATAGTCAATAAAGGGCCTGTACGCTACTAGCCAATTTATGTCAATAATGGCGTCATACACTGACATATCTAATACAAGCATATCGGCAAGAAAAAACTAATCTCCCAATACCTATACTCACACCCTAACAAATAAAGAAGAGAGTGTCCTGCTACCCAGTGGTCAATCCACACACATGACTGTACAATCGACCGTATCTAGCAGTCCGACAGCTCATGCAAATCTAGTGGCTATGAACGAGTGTGAAGCCCCAGTGTCAAATAAAATTCGCCCCAAAATCCCATGTATAAGAAACATGGCTTCAAGTGCGGGTGGAGCCTATGGAACTGTAGTTCGTAGATGTTATATACATGCCCATACTATAAGTTCCCCTGCTGAAGTGGGGCTACTAGAACGATCAGTGCTGCAAGCAAAGTTGGTATTGGTGTTGGTGCTTGAAGGGCGGTATGGAAAATAGGCCTCTAGGCTCCTGGAGAGTGCCATGTTGTTGCTGAACGTTGCCCTTATCAAGGAAATCCTGACATTTATGGTCAGTCTTTCCATATATGAAACACCTTCCTGTAAAATTTTCTCCTCTCTAGCCCTGTTGGCATCATCCCTGCTGGCGATTACCAGCTTTTCCCTTGCCCTTCTGGCCCCCCTTAAAATGTTTTGGGTCGATTTCCCCGATGGCCATTCCTAAATCCACCTTGTCCCTATCTACAATCTCTCAAATGAAATTATTTAGTATAATCCCCCGTGATGGGAACCCTACTCACGCTAGATCAACTGACTCTGAGTCGTCTGTACCCCACTGGTACTGTTACCCCCTATACTACCCTGCAGATTGGACTCTTTTGAGCGTTTATTTCCTTTATCATGGAAGTGGTGGTACTGACAGTGTAGTACATCAGCATTCAACATATTTTGTATATGTCTTCAAGGATGGGTTACCAAATAAATATTGTCGGATCCCCCAGGTAAGACCGTCCATAAACAACAATATCTTCTTCTCTTTCGTAACAAATGTTATCGGATCCTCCAGGTAAGACCGTCCACAAACACCTCATCGGGGACAAAGTTTGACAGCCTGGTAAATTCTTCTTCATAGTCTGCTATAGTTCTCCCCTCCTATGACACATCTATGATTTTTCACCTCATCCTAGTCTGACCGGCGGATGGGAAGTATTTTCTATCAAACCCCTCACAGAACTCCTGAATCGTCATGGTGTCTCTCTCCTGTGCGGTGGTAAGAGACTCCCCCACTGTAAGGCCACCCCCACAAGCTTACAGGGAGATATTATATGTCTTTGTATGTCTCTACACTTATCCATCCTCAAATGCCTCTACATATCCTTCTTCGATTGGCACGCTGCAACGACATCGGACCTCCCCTAAAACTATGGAGGATGTGCCTTCTGAAAGGAATCTTGGACTCGCTCTCAGGAAGAAGAAAATGCGTGTACAAGGGTTGGAGCTGAATCTTGAGGCTGGGGTGGCTCCTGTGGTGCCTGTTGTCAAATATAATCAATGTTGCATTAAACGCCTATGCCACAATTGCGGTAACCTCAGCAACATCCATAGTCCCTGGGGCCTGAGCTACCTGAGGTTCAGGTTATGCCTCTGGGGTAGCTCATGGTGCACATCGAGGAGGCATCTGTAATGAAAAATAATATTCCATTAGTCCACAATTCAATATGTCTAAAATTATCTGAAGACATAAATGTGTAATAAAGAATATAAGAGTGTTAGTAGTAGGGATCTACATCAAAGAATGATATGCTGAAAATGGTAGTAAGCCACACAGATCTTATAGAAACTGGAACCTGATGCTCTGATACCATCTGTGATACCCTGCCTATTCTAATCCTCGGTGATCAGTCGATTACTAAATTAAATCGGAATCATTAAATGTTTCATTCTTAGCATCACTATCGAAATTCAATTAATTACTAATACCCTAATGCCCACGTGTTAAAATTAAAATTCTTGTTATTAACATGCAATTGCTATAAACTAAATAAATCACATTCACCATTATTACACACATAGTATTGAATGATGAGATAAAGAAATAAATAAATTTCTCAGGAATAACACTCCATCATCTATAAATAAAATCTAAATCCAATGCTAGAAATAAAATAAAAGTATATAATGTCTCAATAAAAACCATCGATTAAGAAGGGGGCGACATGCGCAACTGGAATAGATAAAATGAGAAATAGGAAGTGAAAGATATGGATACGTCTAATACCAAGGTCCTTCCACTTCCACAACAGCTGCAGTACGACAAGTGAAGGAACTCCTAAGTCTGGCGTCCCCGTGACTAGGCACCTAAAATGTTTTTACAAAATGGAATTGAAATGGGTCAAAGCCTAATTAAAACAGTTTGAAAACAATTTAGAAATTATTTAAAATGCATTAAAGTGTACATATTAGATACACATTAGGTCCTCATTCTCTCACTTGATATCCTCACCTCTGATCTATTACGCACGCCTAATGTACTCTTTAAACACACCTAGTTATGCTACCCAGCCTAACCAGTTTGACTTAAACTTTTTCCCTCCTAATAATTTATTGGGCCCACCCATATTTCCCATACAATACAATATTATATTATCAATACCTTCGGTTTATTATGAGGCACTATTTTATGATTAAGTTCCCCCATACTTAGAGTGATTCGAATATCACTATCTTTCTTATCTACTATTACACTCATAGTAGAATCAATAACACGTATATGTATTATCATCACTCTTATAACATATATGAATACAACATCCCTAGGTGGAGATCTGTGATGCGTCCTGATAGCGCGCGAGAAGTGTGGTAGCATAAGGTCATAGTCATTATTTTCTGTCTCGCCCCGACTATACAAAAACCTAAATTACTACTACACTTGCGTGGCAAGTCTAGCGGTAAGTCGGGTATCAAGAATCCACTGGGATGAGTGGCTAGAATTCAATTGATTTAATATTTCAAAATAAAAGGGAAAAAGGTGATTACAAAATAAAAGGGAAAATATGCATAAAAGGACAAGATTAATCTAGGCAAGGGTATTGAAACAAGATTATGAAAGCGAGTAAAACTATAGGTTGCGTTGCATATCCCTCACCCGAGTTAATTTGTATAAAATGGTTACATGGGTCGACGAGTTATTATAAATCCGTCTCGTTTCGACAGTTAATTGAACCAAGGGTTCTCACGCCCCTAAATCTGCATAAAATCCTAATATGATTTTGGCGTCAACAAATATCCCGAAAATTACGCACGAAAGGTCGTAAGCACGGGACATACATGATATGCCCCATCAAATCTCCTAGGCGTAATAACTAGGACAACGCACCCGAAATAAACCCATTAACACCATCACCAAAGCAAAGCAACGCGTTAACCCGAGTGAGTTCCATTCAAAAACAACCTAATTTAAATTACCTAGAAAGCATGTTAAAAACACGGTAAATGAAAGCGATTAAATTAACGCGATAAATCTACACTTGAAAGTGTGTAAAGAAAGCATGTGAATATCATTAACAAAGCATGGAAATTACACTACAAAGCAAGAAATAATGAAATACAACTATATTAATGGAGATGGAAGATGGTAGCACAAATTACACAACAAATGGAGTGTCAATCCAAGAAGCAATGAGCTTCCAAACCCCCAAAACCCTAAGCTATATAACCTAAAATCGTTTATATATTTGTTCATTACATCAAAATTTCTTTATATAGTAAGTTGGAATTAAACTATAAAAGAAATGAGAAAATAAAAGAAATGCCAAAATATCTCCTGAAAATAGGGGATCGATCGATCAAGGCAAAATTTCGGTTGTACCGAAGGATCGATCGATCGATCGATCAAGAAGGGGTGAGCCAAGCAGCAACACACTCCATTCCTTTTCTTCCCTTTTCTCCTCCTCTTTTGATTTCCATGTTTTTCCTTATACTGAAATCGTCGTAAGTTCTTCATACGGACTCGGAATCGCCCACCGTTCATGGACACATGAAGCTAGCGAGGAGGGTTACAACTTCTGTGAAGATGTTGGGACAGGTGCCCAAGTTGTGAAAAGACTAAAATTCCCTTGAACATGCAATTGTGTACGAAAATCGAGCGGAACACGTCCGAACTTCACACTTAGCATCCAATTACCTGCAAAAGATCAATTAACCCCTACAAAACATGTTAACGTAGAAATCCGAGGTTTCCTGGTTAACGAGCATAAATATAGGGACTAAGATACCCGAGGGGGCTAAAATGCATAGGTCCGGAGGAAGAAATACGTAATATTTGCGTATCATCACACCCCCTAACTTACACATTGCTAGTCCCTAGCAATGAAATAGGATGCAACAAGAAATACAAGAAAACCAAAAGCAGGAGATAGTACAAAAGTATGGTATGAAAGCAAAAGGCCACTTTTGCGGTCTATTCGATTGCATTTAGCGTATGCAATAAGCCGTTAAACCCCTAGGTCACCCTAGTTGATGAGTGTAGTCTCATGAGGATTTTCAGGGATGATACCTACAAGCATCACATGGTTTCATCAAAATATGCCCAACCCAACATGCGACAAGCCTAAAATTGGTGAAAAATATTTCGTACGCATTATTAGCAAAGTGAATGAATTCAAACAAAAGTTCAAATCATTAACATTGTAGAATGCACCTCATAGAATTGAAACTTTAAAATGTGGGAGGGGGAACAATCACATGCAAAGTGTGATTCGGCAAAAACTTATATAAATCGGATACTAAATAAAGCAAGCATATATTCAATCCTCACATGCATTACACTCATCAAGTGAATTCACTCAAAACAAGGAGGTAACACATGGAACATGCGGGCATAAAGAGTAAATGTAAATGGACACTAGGCCGCGCACATGTCATAAATGACGAACGCTATATATAAACTGAAAATTTGTAATCTCAATGAAGGATACTGTACACTAAAAGAGGCGAAATGGATTTTCAAAAATTATCACAACTATTATGACTTTAAAATTACATCAACCTAAGATCACATAGGACTTTAATAGGGTTGTAATGTAGGCTAGGCTAGGGTACGAAACGAAGGAATGTATGCATGGATTCAAAGTGTTCGGAATGAAAACTCGGGACAATGGGCAAATGCGAGAAATATCAAAATTGGAAAACATGTTCCAAAATAGCATTACATATATCATCGGGGAGAGAAATCAAAGCTTATTGAACACTATACAACATTTACAACTTTCTCTTTATTTTCTTTTCTTCTTTTTCTCATGTTTTCTTTTGTTTTCTTTTTCTTTTTGCTTTCTCTTTTTCATCTCTTTTTTCCCATATCTTTTCATTTATTTTTTCACTCTCATTGACTAAATTGCAACCACAATACACAACATCAGTCAATCCCAAGTAACATTCCAAACAAACGTATGTATGGTAACTCCAATTTGGAGTTGGTTATGGGATTCGGGGTTATGAAACGAAAGGCTTATTTAGTCTCAAAGCGGTTAACGAGGGTAAACATATAAGGGTGAGGTTAAGGCTAGTATGGGTGATATAACAAAGAGTGCCTATGATCATTTCAAAAAGTTTACGCAATTCTCGAATCGAAACAATATATGAAAATCATGATCAAGTAACACATTTCAAGTATGAAAGAATAGAGAGATTTACAATAAATTCAACGTTTTCAATGAGAAAAGAATAGTGTATACCCTCACAAATGAAGAAAGGTACAAAGCTTACTCGGTGTAAGTATATACAATGCAACAAAAGATTGCCGAGTTATAAAAATCTTAAACAAAATCAGTATAACGATAAAAACGCATGTGCTCATGGGATTAAAGGTTAATTCATGAAGTTATTCATAATATCCATAATCGTGGACTAAAGTCTAATAACTTCTAAAATCGAGAACATGCATCATTGGGCTGTCTATTGGATCGGGTAATTTTTGAAATTTATCTTCACGAAAAAAGGCAAAATGCCCAAAAAAGGAGAAAAAAGAAAGAAAATCTTTTTGAAATTTTAATTTTTTCTAAGAAAAATGTACTAAGTAACTAACATGTGAGAAAAAACATGGACAAAATATGAAATGGATAGAATATCACACACCCCTAACTTTAAACCTGGCATTGCCCTCAATGTGAATTAAGAACCATGTTAAAGAGAGGAAAAGAGCGATATTACCTGAAATTGAGCGATCTCCGTAAGATCAAGTCCAAGGAATCTACAAAACAAGTTAGTACCGAGCATAGGAAAAAAAAGTTAACTAATTACACTAAACTAAAATGAAAAGAAAGAAAAAATAAAAAAAAAGAAAGCTAACTATATACAACCTACTATTTAGGCCTCACACTAACTATACACTAGAAGTCTAAATGGTTGAGGGTCCACCGTAAAAATAATTTGACTTTGTAGAATAACCGGTATACCCACACATACAATCATGCCCTCTGAAAAAGATGGATTCCGTTTGAACAACGAAAGGCATGTGTAAGGCGTAAGAAAGGAACCATCGCCAATTAAAAGTTTTGGTGGGACGATAGGGGGTTTGGATTGAACGGGTGACAAAAACAAGTGGGGACCAAGAAAAACTGAATATCCTCCCAATGATTTTGAAATTGAAATGGGAGGCGACGCACACAAAGGCACGGATGCGATCGTGGAGGGCGACTCGAGCAAGTACTCCTCATCTCGGCGAACACCGAATCATCTGGTACTTGTGATGGTGTGATAATAGAGAATGAAAATGGGGATGAAAGAAATTCAAACTCATGAGATGAATCATCACCACATGAAGTTTGAGTTTCGAAGGAAATAATATAATTTTAAATGAAATGTTCTTCTTTGGGGGCCAAAGAAGAAATCATTTCATTGCAAATCGATATTACGTCATTATCATCCTCACTTTCAATAGCTATTACGAAATGGGCAAAGTATAGAATACTTCGTTCCAAAGTAGGCACAAGTACCTCTTTTGGTTCAAAACATTTCGCGACTTCGAAAGTCTCGGAAGAAAAATCGTCGTCGGACTCAAATAATAAATCCAATTCATGTTCCCACGAATGATTTTCTTCCCGATAACGAGTTTCAATTTTCTCATTTTCATAAATATGCAAACCGTCACCGAATGTCATGGTCCGAGGTGCGGATGCATGAAAATGGGAACTTTGAAAGTTGCCATCGGACTTAAAAGAAACCTCATTATGATAAGAATTTTGAAAACTATTGCAATCGTTTCAAAATTCCTATTATAAGGAGGTAAAAAACCAAAATCATTATCATCATCATCAAAATTTCAAGAACCTAAGTTTTGACTTTCGTTATACTCGCCCAAAGTCATATTTGAATTTGTTATACTTTGGGAGTCTAAGTATTCACCGAAAGTCATAGGCTTGCGGGAATTTTGAGGATTATAACAAGGATTACCGAAAGAATTGGAATAAGACATGGTTACTCAAAAAATGGCTCGAAGTGGCGGATTCCACAAAGTAAGTGCGTGCGGGAAAAATTCGAGCGTTTCTAAGCGCTCAAATGTGGAAGTCCTGCAAAATATTAGTAAATAGTACAAATAGAAAGAAAATACTATGAAATACTAAATCAAATAAGGTATAAAACAAACTAGTCCCTGGCAACGGTGCCATTTTGATAGCGCGCGAGAACTGTGGTTGCGTAAGGCCACAGTCGTTGTTTTCTGTCTCGTCGCGACTATACAAAAACCTAAATTACTACTACACTTGCGGGGTAAGTCTAGCGGTAAGTTGGGTATCGAGAATCCACTGGGACAAGTTGCTAGAATTCAATTGATTTAATATTCCGAAATAAAAGGTAAAAAGGTGATTACAAACTAAAAAAGAAAATATGCATAAAAGGGAAAGATTAATCTAGGCAAGGGTATTGAAACTAGATTATGAAAGCGAGTAAAACTATAGGTTGCATCGAATATCCCTCACCCGAGTTAATCTGTATAAAATTGTTACATTGGGTGACGAGTAATTACAAATGCATCTCGTTTCGACAGTTAATTGAACCAAGGGTTGTCATGCCTATAAATCCGCATAAAAGCCTAATATGCTTTTGGCGTCAATAAATATCCCGAAAATTATGCACGAAAGGTCGTAAGCACGGGACATACATGATATGTCCCGTAAAATCTCCTAATCGTTATAACTAGGACAACGCACCCGAAATAAACTTGTAAACACCATCACCAAAGCAAAGCAACGCGTTAACCCGAGTGAGTTCCATTCAAACACAACCTAATTTAAATTACCTAGAAAGCATGTTAAAAACGCGGTAAATGAAAGCGAGTAAATAAACGTGATCAATCTACACTAGAAAGTATGTAAGGAAAGCATGTGAATATAATTAACAAAGCATGGAAATTACACTACAAAGAAAGATTAATGAAATACAACTATATTAATGGAGATGGGAGATGGTAGCATAAATTACACAACAAATGGAGTGTCAATCCAAGAAGAAATGAAGAAATGAGCTTCCAAATTCCAAAAACCCTAAGCTATCTAACCTAAAATCGTTTATATATCATTTTATTACATCAAAATTGCTTTATATAGTAAGTTGTAATAAAATTAGAAAAGAAAAGAGAAAAGAAAAGAAATGCCAAAATATCTCCTGAAAATAGGGGATCGATCGATCGACAAAAAGGGTCGATCGATCGGTCAAGGCAAAATTTTGGTTGTACCGAAGGATCGATCGATCGATCAAGTAGGGGTGAGCCAAGCAGCAGCACACTACATTACTTTTCTTCCCTTTTCTCCTCCTCTTTTGATTTCCTTATTTTTCCCTCCGCTGAAATCGTCGTAACTTCTTCATATGGACTCGGAATCGTGCACCGTTCATGGCCACCCGAAGCTAGCGAGGAGCGATACAACTTTTGTGAAGATGTTGGGCCAGGTGCCCAAGATGTGAAAAGACTCAAATGCCCTTGAACGTGCGATTGTGTAAAAAAATAGAGCGGAACATGTCTGAACTTCACACTTAGCATCCAATTACCTACAAAAGCTCAATTAACCCCTGCAAAAGATGTTAACATAGAAATCTGAGGTTGTCTAGTTAACAACCATAACTATAGAGAATAAGATACCCGAGGGGGCAAAAAAGCGTAGGTTCAGAGGAAGAAATACGCAATATTTGCGTATCATCACGGCCATACTCTGTTCTCCAGTCCGGGTACATCATATACTAAATAAGCACATCAGTTCGGCTATCATCCTCCAACCATAAATCAAATCTCACATATTGGAGGCGAACATAGTTTCAAGTCTATGTTTCATGCACGCCCCAAATGTGGCCAATTTATCCTTGAAACCGTCATACACTCACTGGTACCTAGGTTCCATGCTCTGGAAAACAAGTCAAAATCACCTCCCCCCCCCCCCCCCCCAAACGGTCTCATCGGGATAAAGTTGTCCAGAAAGAGGAAACCTCTCGTGATAGCAAGTAGCCTAGGTATGATTACACATAATAATTCAAACAATTGGTATTCACACCACCTATATATGCATATATATTAACTATAGGTATTCACTTAACCTATAATAGATATCATGTACGTAGTATGATAATTCTCGAATATTCTATACATCATTAATTTACCATAATATTTCTCACCATCTAACCCTAAGTGTTTCCCAATACTCAAAGGATTACAAATTTTCGCTGAAATCAATTCAGTACATAGCTCACTCGTACCCCACTGGTCTAGGTCATACATTCCCTTGATTTCCCATGACACAATATCATTATCCCAATTAGGTTTTATTACCCAATTAAACCCAATTAAAGTATCTCATATTTTATTTAAAAAAATTCCTTCCAAAAGTTCAACTGATCATTTTCCATGAATTATAAACAAAAAATGGGAAAACAATAGTAATTTGGGAAACCGAATCGATTCGGCCTTACCCCGAATTGATTTGCCTTTCGAATTGATTTGGTTAAGGAGACGAATTGATTCAGCTGTAACAGGTCTCGTCTTCTCAATTTCAACAGTTATGGGTTCTACTATTTTTATCTCTCCAAACCTCCATGACACAATCCCAAACTCCTAACCAAACATACAAAATTAAAAGGTTTGCAATGGTGGATGAAAGTTAACAAATTCGGCATAAAAAAGGTAGAGGTTCTCGAGTTTTACTGAAGGGCAACTGAATTTGTAAAACTTCCTACGAACTTCATTTGTTCGTAGGAATTTCTATGAACTTCCGAAGTTCGTAGAAAATATAAATACTATTTTTTATTATTTATTTGGCTTCCTACGAACTATATTAATTCGTAATACCTTTGTACAAACTAATATAGGTCGTAAGAACTTCCAACGAACTAATATAGTTCGTAGGAACTATGAATCTCAAACTGAACCTTTCACCAATGTTGCTCCTCATTGCAACGAAAGGTATACGATCCTTTTTGATTTGAAAAGATACATGATAAGAATATCCCTCACTACGGATGCTCTAAGGAAATGAAGAAAATAATATAGCTTTATTCCGAGATGAATAGAAATTTTTTTAACCCTTTAAAGAGGGAGTTGGTAGTAATTTTTGCTTCATATTTTGTGAATGAGGCAGGGGCAAACCACAAACTGCCTACTTCCAGAATGGAGAGGTTTTCTCGTTGAATGTTATCTTTAGGAAAGAATCAAAGATATCAGGTGATTTTCATAATAAGAGATGCAGTAAGACAATCCAAGATTCATGGTTCAACATCGTGGTGAAATTAAAGCGACCAGCAATATCATTGCCTAGTGGAGATGGGAATGTAAACAATGAGTCTGAATGCATTAACCTGGACAAGAGCAAAGTGAAAACTATATTACGGGCTTTTTAAAAAAATGTTAAAGTGATATTTATACTTTAACTAATGATGTTATGAAATTTAGACTACATTGATAAATAAATAGAGGGGTTTTTACCAATTAGTCCCGTTTACTAAGTATGTAGTTAAATAGGTCCTAACATCTTTTTTTCCTCCATCAGGTCCCATGAAATAAGATTTTTGTTCCAGTAGGTCCTATTTGTAAACATACATTGAATATTCACTGTATGTACAAATAAGACTTATTGAGAAAAAAAATATTGTAATTGGACCTATTAGGAAATATCCCATTCAAACATGACTTAACAGGAAGATCCCTATAAATAAAATGATAAAGTGAGCGAGGAATAAATAATTATGAGATAATTCAAGAAATTGTAATTCACAACTTAGCCTATTTATTTTTATTAAATGGTTTATTTGTTAGAAAAACCCCAAGATATATATAAGTTCACAAATCTACTCTCATTGCAAATGTAAAGTTATATATAGTTTTTTTATAAGATTAATATTAAAATTTTACCATGTCTATCAAAATTAGATTTAAACATTTTCTAACAAATCACCTGGTAGGAAAAATTTACTAAAAGTTTTTTAAATCATTAACAATTATGTTTTACAGTTGAGAAATTTAAACTACAATACAAATCAAAAACTTCCTATCTCTGATTTAATTAATAAATATATATGGTAAATATAAATTGTAAATTTTTTATATTAATATTCAAAGGCGCTTAATAAATAAAGAAGCTAAAAATTAAAATAATTACGTTAAGGGCTTCATCTCAATCCTTGAATGCAGTATTTCAGGCTCCCAATTTGGTATTATTACGTATGAAATGTAATAATGTCAGAATAAGAGGCATAATAAATAAAACATGATAAGAGACACCAACCATCCATCTTAACACATTCTCCAATACTTGAGGAGGTAACTGATCAGTAGCGGCAATTCACTTGTTCAACAATTCACTCGTTCAACAGTTTGTTTCAAATAATTATTTTTAGTGGCAGTTATATGTAGTGTGAAGTTTCTTTGTAGTGGATAGTTTTACATATGTAGTGGGTAGACTGACTGTATTCTATAATTATAAATGATAATACTCTTTGGCTAGATAATGTTAAGTCTGTAAGCCACTTCCAAGCTAGTTCTTAAAAAATCTATATGGTATCAGAGCCACTAGGTTCAGTGGCATGCAGCTCTACACCACAAAATGGGTTCTCTCTTTGTATGGGATCCCTACACCACCTCATAACCATCTATTTAGTTAAACTCAAACCCGATAACTATCTCCTTTGGAGAACCCAAATAGTATAGCTCATGAAAACCATGAAGGTGACTGATTTGATTTATCAAGAGCCACCCAATCATAAGGATGACAAAGGTAATCAAACATCTGAATACTCTCAATGGGAGGAAAAAGGTACCTTAGTCAGAGGATGGATCTCTGGAACCCTACATGTGGAATGTATGTTTCTCATTGTTGGGTGTGACACAACAAAACAAGCTTCGAATTGCTTGGAAGACAACTACTTGTAATCCCCAAAAGAGAAGGAATTTCAACTGAAGCAGTAAGTTCAAAATATAAAACTTTATGGTATGTCACTTGATGAATTCATCAAGGAATTTAAAGGGCTCTGTGCTGGACTAGCATCCATTCACAAACCACTTGATGAAGATAGCAAGGTAATTAGTTTTACAAAGGGTTTAGGACACAAGTATTAAATTTATTGCACTGTGATGCTTGGAAAGCCACCTTATGCTTCTACATCTCAACTAATAACCTCTCTTAAAGGGTTTCATATTAGAGAAGAAATTTTGACTGACCATTCACGTTTGGAATCAAAAAAAATCTATAGATCATTCTATGGCATTTTTAGCCATGCGAAAACCAAACCAGGCATATGGAAGAGGAAGGAGCAGGCCCAATCGTGGAAGATGATTTGCTGGAAATTTTCAACAATTATTCAATCATTTCACTTCAAGAGGAAGATAATTCATACCTGTTGTTCATAACTATCCGTCTCAGTCCGGAAGACATAGCAACGGTATAATAGCGGTGCTCAACAACAACAATATGCAGCCATTTCAAGGAGCAACAACCCCGGTTAGAGGGACAACGATTCAAGAAGATTGTCAAATTTGTGGTAAGATGAATCATAAAGTCAAAATGATCCCCCTCAAGATTTAACAACATTCAACTTTCAACCCAATATTGACAATGCAATGTATGTGGACTTAGGTGCTACCTCCCATATCACTCACTCACCAGGTAACCTATCTGATCTCACCTCTTACAAAGGACTAGATGAAGTCATTGTTGGCAATGGTACAAAACTAGGCATTACACATATAGGAGACCAACAATTGAACAAAGATATCAAATTTAAAGATGTTCTAGTAGTCCCAAATATTAAGAAGGATTTGGTCTCAGTTAGCCAATTGCTTAAAGATAATGACTGTTCATTGGAATTTACTAATGATGGCTTTATTGTTAAGGACAAGAAGACTCATCTAACACTAGCAAAGGGTAATAAAAGACGTTCACTATATGTCTTTGATGAATATAACAAGGAGGCAACGACAGCTATCACTCAAGACAAACTCAGCGATGGGATATGGCATCAAAGGCTAGGACATCCACACTCAAAATCCTTAAAAAATTGAAGTGAACATAATCTTTTTAATGTTCATTATTGAAATAGAACTCATACTGTCTGTATTAGTTGTCAAATGGGGAAGATTTATAGGTTGCCTTTTGGTTTGAATTACAAAATTTCAAAAATACGACTTGAAAAGATTCATTGTGATTTGTGGGGACCAACACATGTCCCATCCTCTCAAGGAATGAGATTTTATGTTATATTTGTTGATGACTGTAGAAGATACACTTGGTTGTACCCATTGAAATCCAAATCAGAATTTGTCAAAACATTCTTAAGCTTCCACAAAATGATTGAAAAACAATTTCATGCAAAATTAAAAAAAAAAATTCAATGTGATGGAGGGGAAGAATTTGCAAATAATAACTTTGTGCAATATCTTGAGAAGTTTGAAATTATAAGGCATATCTCATGTCCTTACACACTTGAGAAAAATCGTGTGGCCGAAAGAAAACACAGACATGTGGTTGAAACTGGGTTGACAATGCTATTTTATTCAAATATTCCAATGTATTTATGTGTTTAGGACTTTCTCACAACTGTGTACCTTATTAACAAATTACCCTCAACTCCACTCAAGCAAGGCACACCTTTTTTCCAGATTTATGGTGTTCATGATAATTATTCTAATTTAAGAGCATTTGCTTGTCGTTGTTTTCCTTACCTTAGAAATAAAACTTAAACAAAATTATCTCCCAAATCATACCCTTGTGTGTTCATAGGCTACAGTTCTTTACACAAAGGATATAGGTGCTATTTACCATCTACACACAAGGCCTTCATTTCTAGACATGTGTTTTTTTTATGAAAAGAGTTTCCCATATATAAAAACTCTTGTAAACCAATTGACAAGCACCCAAAACTGTATATTTTATACCCCGAATAGATGTACTTTAGTTGCTAATTCTCGACAATACTGGTCTTATGTGCTTAAATATTTATTTTGTAGGTCAAATTGTGCATTGCAGAGTTCAAACGCTTAAATCAAGGCAATTGTGCAAAAATGGTGTAAATACCTTGTCCCATAACCCTAACCTACCCCAACCCGAGCTTAAACCATGTCCCAAAGCCCCTGTGTGTTAGTTTGTGCCCTTTTATTATTTTTTAGATTTTTAGTTTGAGTCATTTTTATTTTTAGGATTTATTTTAGATTTATTTAGAATTTCTAAAATTTATTTTCTAATTTTTATTTAGTATAATTTTATTTTGATTTTTACTAGTTTTTAGTTTTATTTTATTAGGATTAGTTTTTAGGAATTTAGTTTTATTAGAGTTTACTTTTTTTAGGACTTTAGTTTTTAAGTTTAATAGGTTTTTAATTTTTAATTTTATATCTTTTTATTTTTAGACTTAAGAATTTATTTATTTAGTTCATTTTGTTTTAGTAGATTTTATTTTTATTTTGTTAGTTGAGTCTTTTTATTATTTTAGTTAGTTACAAATTAAACACACACACACAAACATCCTAACTAACACACTCACCCTCGCCTAATTCCCCTCACCCCCACACACCTTAACACCCTTACACAACTATTCATCATCTTCACCACTTCCCTTCAACACATCTTTTCTCTCTCCTAACCTCTAACCCAAAACCATAAACCCGGCACCATACCTCTGACCCAAACCAAATTCGAGGGAAAAACCCAGCTCCGACAAGAACCTTCGTTCGGCGACCCCCAGCACCCATACCTGGGGACCCTCCTGTTCCCTCTCCTTCGGCGCACAAATCCAGCGCTCGTGGTGCTCAAACCCAGCTCCGGCTAGCGTCGGCGACACCTACCTCTGAACTCGCCGGCTACCCAACAACCCTACCAAACCCACTTAAACCCGACCTCAATCCCACCTCCGGCGGCAAAACCTCCATCCCTATCCACCGGACTTCCCAATCCAACCTGCTCCCCCTCCTGTTGCACCTCCAGTGCCATGCCCCTACTCCTACCAGCTGCCGGCACACCTCCGACACCACCTCCAGCCGGAAAACCTTAACCTCTGTCCGACGACCCTCAAACCTCCATTAAACAAACCCATAATCAAAACTCATTACCCATTTACCACATTTAACATCCAAGCCCATTTCTCCCATTTAAGCCATGATCTGCATAAACCACAAACCAACAAATACCCCCATAAGAATATCAGATTTTTATTCCCATTCACATGACATACCCAAACCACATGCACACTTATACCAATTACCTAATTTACCCCTAGCTCCATGGCACCTACTATTTAAAGAAAGTTGAAGACCTTTCTGGGGATGGAATAAAGAGTAGAGAAACCCTAGAGAGAGAATTAGATAGAGAAACACCATTTTTGTGTTTTTAGTAGTTTAGTTTTTTTTTAGATTAGAAAAAAAAAAAGAAATTCAATAAATTGAGCGTTGTAATTAATTGAGATGATGGAACTTTGATTAACTTTATGATAGGGTTTGAGAGAGAGAATTAAATAGAGAAACACACCACTTGTAAATAGTTTTATTTTATTCTTTTTATTTTTGTGAGATTAAATATTGTAAGAGAGTTAATTAAGTGGATATTTAATTTAAAATCCATTGGATACTCAATTAGAGGGGTTGTATGCTTCAATTTCGAAGAGTAGAGTTCAACTTTCTCAAAGAGATTTGGTTTGCTTGTTCTATTCCCTTCTATTTTATTTTAGTAGCCTTGATTATTAATTTGTTAAATATTATACCATGTTAGGCTAAATCCCCTTTCAAGGGGTGGGGGGAAACCCTTATTTGATGTTATTTTAATTTAATTAGTTTGATTAGTTGAAATTTCCCTTTGAATGTTAATTTTGATCCCTCACCCTTAAATTTACGTCTCGAGAGATGATAAATGATTTTCGGGAGAAAATCGAAATTCTAGGTATAATACCCATTTTAGATACGAACTAGAGATAGGGGATTCTTAAGTGGGGTATTATAACTTGAATTTCAACTCTAAATTTATTTTCTAAGATTTACATATATTTTAATTGATCGATCGTAGCGGTTGATTAATTAAAAGGAGTGTAGATCTATTTTTCTAGAGTTGTGGGGTGTTAAACTTAATTTCTAAAATATTACTATTATAATTACACTTTCAACGAGAGTTGGTTTGTAATTTTGATATTAATTTGGGAGAATTCAAATAATTAAATTAATTAATTAAAATAGCTAAAATTTGTGGTATAATCCCACTCCTTGATTCTTCTCACAATTATTTGCCTCACTTTATCTCTTATTTTAGTGTTAGACTTTATTTTCCATTTTAGTTTGTAATTTGATCTTCCATTTAGTTTAGTTTAGTGTAAATCATCACCACACCCAAATCGTTTTGATATTTGAAAAAGCTAAAAAAAAGTAGATAAAGTAAGAAGTCCAAAAATAAAATAAAAAAATTGAATTACAATTGAATTTGTCTCTAACTTTACACCCTAAATGTGGATTGATACCCTTACTTACCACTATAATTGAGTTGTTATATTTTATAAGTATTTAAGGTTTTAACTAATTTGACTTTCAAAAACGACTATACGCAACAGTCACGTTATTACCAATCAATCAGTCCTGACCTTACCACCTATCAAGACTTTTGCGATCCTCAGACTCAAACTCTCTTAACTGACAAACCTTCACTATATACACAGTAGCATACTTGTCCCAAGAACTTGACGGGTACTACCATTGACCCGTCTCTTCAATGAAAATCTCAGACACCTAACTCCCAAACCTCAATACATCCTTGCATTGCTACTACTTTATCATTCGGACCTACGGGAGATGCTACTCCTTCAGAAATCTTAACCATTACTGCATCTACACCAAACCTTAACTGCCACACCCAACGTCTGTCATTAAACACCATATTCAATCCAAACGGCCTACATTTAACTATTGACCTTCCACTTAGTTCCACTCCTAATGATACAGATTCTGCTCTAATTGTCAGTTGCATAAATGATCATCTCAAAATTCCTTGGAAAATAAAAGAAGAAGTTCTACAAATTCAAGATCTCATCAAAGGCCTAAACATTAAAGTTTCTCATTGCTTTAGGGAATCAAACTTCACTGCTGATTTGTTATCAAAGATTGGAATGGAAGCTCAAGAATCCAAAATGTTCAACACAGCATATGAATTGCCGAGGGAAATTAAGGGGTCTCTTAATTTAGATAAACATCATGTCCCTTACTTGAGAATAGTGAGTAAAGATTCTTCATGTAATAGATAGTTTCTTTTCCTCTATGTATAAGCTCTGAGAGAAGTTGTTTCTCTCCAATCAATAAATTCTAAATTTAAAAATAAAAAATAAAAATAATAAAAAAAAATAATAAAAAAAGGTGTCACCTCTTATTTCTAACCTTCATCCTATGCAAACATGCTAAAAACAAAAGTCCTCACACCATCCTCTCCTACTGCCTTACAAACCACTACCTTGATGTGTGAACCTATAACCCTTCATCAGGCACATACCGAACCTTTTTGGGTTAAATCTATGCATGGAGAACGTGAATCTCTCCATTATAACCACATATGGACCCTCGTACCTCAACAGCCTCACATGCATATCATTGGTTCAAAATGGGTCTACAAAATTAAACTCCATGCTGATGGCACACTTGACAAACACAAAGCTCGTTTGGTTGCTAAATGATTCCATCAAATAGAAGGTGTGGACTTTGGAGAAACATTTAGTCATGTGATCAAGTCAGCAACAATTTTCATTGTTCTCTCTCTTGCTATCACTCAACACCGGCCCATCAGATAACTTGATGTCAAGAATGCATTTCTCTATGGGCACTTGAATGAAGAGGTCTATATGAATCAACCACCTGGATTTCACCATCCTTTATACCCCAACCATGTATGCCATCTTCATAAAGCCATTTATGGCCTTAAACAAGAACCAAGGGACTGGGTTGATCGGTTGAACCTTTATCTTCTTCATTTAGGCTTCCTATGTAGTAAGGCTAACTCATCCTTGTTTATTCACCATTCATGTCATGTCACTACACCCATTCTCCTATACGTTGATGATATCATCTGAACCAGCAGTAACCCTCAATCCTTATCTCATCTCATCTCTAACCTTCGATCAGAATTTGCTCTCAAAGATCTTGGCCAACTCCATTATTTCCTTGGAATTGAAGTTCTCCTTTTCTCTAGTGGCTTATTTCTCTCCCAACAAAAATATGTGCTTAATTTTCTCCACAAAGAGAACATATTATGTTGTAATTCTGTACAAACACACCTCTCCACCAAACATCAACCAATTGAATCCATAATTGTTCTTAACCCCACAGCCTTCCGCTCCTTAGTGGGTGCTCTCGAATATTTAACGTTGACCAGACCTGATATAATGCACATTGTGAATACCATTTGTCAATTCATACATGAACCTACCATGTCTTACCTCCACCAAATTAAAAGACTCCTCCAATACCTCAAAGGTACTCCTCATGGCTTACATCTACTTGCGCAGTCCTATGTATCTCTTTATGGGTTTTCCGATGCTAATTGGGTTGGTTTCCCCACTACACGGTCGTCTACCTTTGGCTTTTGCATTTTTCTTAGTGCCAACTTCATTTCATGGTCTTCTAAACGCCAACCCACCTTTGCACGGTCTAACTGTGAAGCTGAATATCGTGCCCTCGCTGTGGCTACCGCTAAAATTACATGGATTACGTATCTTCTTCAAGATATTTGGATTCCCCTTCCTTCACCACCTACCCTCTATTGTGAAAACTTAAGTGCCCTCTACATGACAGTAAATCAGGTGATCCATGATCACACGAAACATGTGGAACTCGATTACCATTTTGTTTGAGAAAAAGTTGCACAGGGACTGCTCAGCACTCATTTTGTTCGCTCTCATGATAAGTTAGCTGACATCTTCACCAAACCCTTATCCACTGCACAATTTACTTATTTACGCTTCAAGCTCGGAGTATGCGCTGCATCCCTCCTTCACTTACGGGGGAGTGATAAGAGTCACCAACCATCCACCTTACCTCATTCTCCTATACTTGAGGACGTAACTGATTAGTAGCAACAATTCACTTGTTCAGCAGTTCACTCGTTCAGTAGTTTGTTCCAAACAGTTATTTTTAGTGGTAGTTATATGTAATGGGTTATATTTAGTGGGAAGTTTCTTTGTAGTGGATAGTTTTACATATGTAGTCGGCAGGCTGACTGTATTCTACTCTTATTTCGGGCCTCGGGCCGGGCCGGGCCTCATCGGGCTTAAGAACTCATGCCCAAACCCGCCCGAAAAAAAATCCGGCCTATAAAATTTTGCCAAGCCCGCTTTGCGTGCCTATTTACCTTACCCAAGCCCTATTTTTTTTATTGGGCGGGTTGGGCGGGCTTGGCGGGCCTCGGGCCTATGGCCACCCCTAATGTTAAGCCTGTAAGCCCCTTCCAAGTTAGTTCTTAAAAACTCTATAAAACATAACGAGAGAAAATAAATAAACTAAGTCTCCTTGAGTTTGATATTAGCTTTCAAAATTTAAACAATAATCACGCCCACAATTTTGAATTTTACAACATTAAAAAATGTAACTCAACTCACAATTTGTGTTTCACGATATATTTTGTATCTCATCCAATTCACTAAAAAATTTAAAAGAAGAAATAAAATATTTATACAATACTACTCTTAAAAATACACTATTAATGAACCAAAAATAAGCTTAAAATATGGGTCTAAAAGTGGAAATTAGGCAAAGGTAATGTGGGACAAAGAATGAAAAAAAGGATGATTTATTTGAAACAAAGCAAAAATATCTTATCTAGGGAGTAAAAAAATTAAAACAGTGGGTCCTTTGTAGAGGGAAGATATGTTTTGGGTGTGATTTTGTAGATGAGTTATTTTAGGTCCGTAAATACTACCTATATGGTCACTCACAAATACATATAAGTATCCATATATGTACATATATTAACCACATATTTTCAGATATGATTATATATATATACACATATTATCAAGCATATTCTTCCAATACTTACATGATAGTATGGGTTGGACCTATTATACATGAACTCTCTGTCTTGATATTGATATTACGCATGTTGTTTCTTTTTATTCTACTAAAGCCGATAGTTCTCTTATGAAGTTTGAGACCACTTGGTCAAAGTTGCTCCTTATTTTTAGCTGTTAGTTAAACAACAGCTTGGGTTATTTAGGGCATCTATGTATGAAAGTTTTATGTTTGTTTATATATATCTATATAATAAAGTAAAGTAGGAAACTTATGTATGTCATAAGATTAAAAGATGATTTCATCAAGATAAATTTTGTTTACACTTCCTATTTTTCCCTTGAAATTTTTTAATTCCCCCTATTTTGACACACTCTAATTTGTTTCCCCCTTTTTTTCAAAATTCAAACATAAAGGTAGAATAGTATTTTTCACATTCTCACTCTTACACTGAATCGTTTAAGGCAACCCGTCTCATTTCTTTTCCCCACTTTACTCCCTCTCTTCTCTCTCTCTCTATCTCTCTATCTTTCGGCTTGACAGTGGTTAGTATGCTCTAACCATATCCACTTCAAATCCATCACCAAAACCCAGATCCCCACCACCCATAAGAACCTCTTAGTCACCTTCTCCACCACCACTAACATCCAAAACCGCCATACCACCATCACCATTTCCCAAGAGTGCATCTTCAACTTCGTCGCTTGCCCCGCCACTCTTCTCGAAAATGTCCTATAAAAAAGTGAATCTGAGCTCTACAGTTGGAGCAACGCCGGTATGAAAATCATGGAAATGAGCCACAGGTTCAACGATTTCCTATCCATCATATGAAAATATGAAACAGATCTACGTTCCCTCTTCAGCATCCCCGAAGAATAAGCCGTCCTTTTCCTATAAGGCAGTGCCACCACCCAATTTGCCACCATCCCTCTCAACATTTGGAAACCCGACGACCCAGTCGATTTCATAGTCACCTGATCTTGAGGTGACAAGGACTTTAAAGAAGCCACCAAATCTGAGAAAGGTGAGAAGTTGGGTGCTTTTATATGTTTCGTTCTTTGATAGAATTTCCGTAGTAATAATTTTCAATCAGAGTTTAGATATAGAAATAATAAATCATTAGGAGATGGATTAGGATTAGGAGTAGGAGTAGGTTAACGGATGGTAGAAAGTTTGTATGAGATTAAAGAATCGAAATATATGATGGATTTCAGAATTTACCCGCATGAGGTTTGAATTTGGGAATGGAGTTGTTAAGCTGATATGGATCTCCTTTTTGTTGAAAAACTTTCAGAATTTGGGTCCAACACGACACCTTTGACGCTTTTTGTTTCACGTTTTTGTATTAAGATTAGGATTTTATTATATCATTGGTTTTCGAGTTTAGCTCATGCACGACTATCAAAGAGTCACAAATACTCGCTTTGGTCATTTATTTATTTATTATTATTATTTTAACATTTTAATATGTCTGTTTCGTTTTTATCAGCTATCATCTATTTCAATCTGACTATTGACACAAAAATTAGTCAGCTGATGTGGACAAATTAAATAAAGACATGTGTCACCTTACGTGGCTAATACATACTATCACCAAGCAACTCAAGGCGTGCAGAGCAACTCAAGGTGTGCAGAGCAACGACCAAGTGTGCAGAGCGACTCTAGCAAGACAGATCAAAGGATAATTATGCATTTAATGTGCGTTAATGAAGATAGCAACGCAATTAATGAGCCTTAATGTACATTTCTACTGTATCAATAGATGTCTACTAGATGACAACACATCACCTTTTCATATGTACAACCTCAAGGCTATAAATACATTGTAACCCCATCATAGGGGGGGGACGGACAACGAAGAAACACCATACACAAGATACACACTCTTTCTCTCTCTACACCATATGGTGCTATTATAAACCCTTGGGAATAAAGTAACAGTGTACGTAGGCTTTATTCACATCCAAAACACTTTAAAAACCTTTGTCTCTTATGTGTTTGATGTGATCACCATTTCATCTTCAATCATCATCTTCAACAGATTGACGCCGTCTATGGGAACATGTTACAAGCATTGTTCTCCATCAAAAGCTAAGTTCTTTTCTTTGTAAATAAATAATTACATACTGCGTATACCTTTTTTTTTTTACATCATGATCCTTATATGTTCATATTCAAGAATTGTTTGAATTTGAAATAATTGAATTTTATAATCATAAGTTATGTATGAAGCCTTGAAAATAAGGCAAACACATATATTCGCTGATTTAGATCTGATATTTTAATTTCCATATCTGATATTTTTGGCTGAGAATAAACGTCTAAAACAGATGATAACCACAACGTTTTCTATTAAGGAACTGTATATTTTTTATCTATAAATCTGCACAATTGTGTCAAATTGTTGAAAATTTTCATTGTTGATTTTGAGCCACGTTTCGAAATATTTTTTATTTTTATCATATTTTTCTATCTGTAATCAGAGAATAGGAAAAGTTAAAGTTAAGAACAAGTTTTTTCCTGGAAATCATGACCCATATCTATTTTCTCTCTATTCAAGAAATTCGCTATGTTTCTCTTTGCATAGATATTAATCATATTGTTTATTTGCAAATCTGTGCAACTATGGCAATTTTAGATATTTTTCATTATTGATTGTATGGTATGTAGTGGTACCGAATTCTTGATATCAGCTTTCGATCTAATTTCCCAATATCTAATTGACGTTAATTGTGTATCCTCTTGAACATTTTCTGAACAAAAATGTTTCACATATGGGTCATATCATTTTTCATATATTTAGAAGATGGAAAGTCATTTCTCTTTCCAAATATGTTTTTGTGAGAATATATCTTTTATAACATGTTTAATTCCAACTCACCAGATCTTCAATTGAACATCAGATCTTGAATCAATTAGGGGAACAAGCAACAAAAATCATAAAAAGGAGATCCACTTTCTCTTTCTTCAAAAAAATAATTTGCTCTGCATAGATATTAACCATATCATTTTATTCATATGAAATAATCGTATACTCAATTGTATTCCTCTGTCAATTTGCAATATAATTTCCACTGTTCATTTTGAGATTAATCTGGTAATGATTCTTCAATGACTCCCTTAATACCTGATATTTGATGATCATATATGATACTTTTCTCTCTCTTAAATACCCAATTAGCCGTATCCAGATGAAGTTGAAAAATAAATTGGCATGAATACAATTCTTGATTATCATAGGAAGTCACCTAAATTTTAGAGTATGGGCAAAATTTGGATTGAAAATTTCTCCACAATTTCACGATTCAACAATACTCATTGAATAGAGCTTCAAAATTCAATCATATATCAATATTTATATATTCAACCAGCGAGATATTTTTAATGGAGAATCTTGGTACCTCAGTATTTGGGTTTGGTAAAAACCCCAATTGTCACCATGGTGGCAAATAAATGGAGCGATGAAACCATCAAAATTGATGCGCAATTTACAATTTAAACTGGTCAAAAAATTTCAACTTCTGAAAGGGTAAGCGTTGGACACATTGAATTTATTGGTCTTCTTAAGTACCTTCGACCAATGACTTTCCTCATCAAGCAGCCCAAATGGGTCCAATACACCTGGTCGGCATTTGTATGCAATCCCACACAAGATCACCGAAGATCCTGTCCTTGGTCGTCGATCATTCACTGCCACATCTGAATCGCCAAACCATAAACTTTTGTTGGTCGACACCCCAAGTTCCTCCCGGACTATAAACTTTGGTATTGTATGTTGGTCGACAATTAAGCAAATCTACTTCTATATTAGTCGGCACCATGGCCTATGTGTTATTATTAGTCGGCAACTCGGAACCTACTTCTATATTAGTCGGCACCATAGCATCATCTAATACTGGTCAGTACCATTTGATGTTGGTCGACAATTTCTGTATTACGCCAACAACAATCTATTAATAATCGACGACCTCAACTTCGTTTTTCTACAACTACAAAATTATGATGGTTGTTTGACAATAAATGATTTAGAATGATAGACCTCCCGTTTTTTTATCGGTGATATGAACGAAGTCACCCAGTCACATATGGTTGGTTGGCAATATATATTCTTGGTCGGCAACAGGTCGACAACTCCATTGGACCATATAAACTTGATCAGAGAATTATTGTTGGTCGGAAGGACCTGCTGCTAGTCGGCGATGTCTAGTTGAGAGCTTCTATATGTTGCAACAGGGAGGAGGTCCCTATCATCTAGTTACAGGTTTACCTGGATAAAAGAAGATCATCGTCAACATCTCACTGGTCGATGAAATCAATTTGTTGATCATAGACCCCTACTGCAGATCGACGGCTTCAATATGTTGGTCGGTAGAAATTTGATCAGTGTGTTTTGAAGGAGGTCGGCAAACGTCTAATAGTGATTTATTATTAATCGGGAGTAGATCGGTAACAACTATTCATGGTCACAAGCCTCTATATATATTGATCGACTATTACTATAATATTAGAACATCTTTTGATCGACAACAGTTCAAAAGTTCGGTATCTGATCAGCTCTATAAATACAACCCATTTGGGTTTGCAACTTAGGGGACACTTGGTGACCCAAGTTGGGTCTCACATGATGCTTGAACTCAAATATATTTAATTTCATTAAAACCAATACTGGTTCTTTAATGCTTTGGTTTCTAACACCACAATCCTTATATTTCACATTTTATAATAATTTCTAAAAACTAAATTATATTTGATACACGGTGGATTTTAAATAAATTTACATAAACTCCAGATTAAATAAGCAAGCCTTGCATATGGGTATGATACATATTTGATAAAAATTTGCTTAAGCTTCACACATTTGGCACAAAACATTTTATTTAATATTTTGAAATTTTTATTGCCTTATGATGATACACATCATATATTGTTTGGCTGAATAATTATTCTCATGACTAACTATCTGATCTAGTCTCAACAGGTGTTCGGGCATCTTATTAAAATTTCGTAGGTACAAGATTCAATCCCGACGAAAGCTCGGCCACAATCTTAAACTTCTAGAAACTGTTATTGCTCGACATCAGACAATTTTGCCTAGAAAGATCAATCGGACAAATATTATTTCATATTTTGAAATTGATATTTTTATTGCCCGAGAAAATACATATTATATATTGATTATATTGACAAGATTATTCTCATGATAAGTAATCAATTCAGCCTCCACATATGGTAGGAAAAGCTATTACTTTTTACAGGTACAATTTTCGGCCTCGACTAAGTATTCATCCATGATTGCTTGGGAATCTTATTAATGCTCCGATATATATATTCGATCGAGCACAAATAGCTACTCGCCACACTCTTAAACTTATGGAAAATATTATCATTGCTTGACATTATGAAATTTTACCTCAGCAAGGCATTATAGATTTTTTCATTGCTCTGATCTAAGCTCAAGCACGAATCACTCTCTACATCCATTCGGATGCATATTCTATATTAATATCATCATGGAGCTCGACGAGATATATATTCATTTCCAAAGAGATCTGCAACATTTATTACATTTCACCCCCAACGGATAGTTGGTCGGGGTAATTCTTATTTATATTCAGGCCCGGCAAAGTACTCGGTCATATTCTTATGTCCTGGAAAATATTATTCTTATTCGGCATTATGAAATTTTTGCCTCGACAGATCAACGAGACACTTTATTATTATTTTGAATCATTCTTTATATCTATTCGGATGCATATTCTATATTTATCTCAACACGGATCTCAGCAAAATATTTATTCTCATATATATTCATCTTCAAGAAGGTTTCCAACAATTATTATATTTTATTCAGGAAAATTCTTTTCTCTCTATAAATTCAACGAACCAACTAAGGTTGGTCGGCATCAACAAACCACCAACTCCGGTTGGTCGGTATATCAGCAACCACCAACTCCGGTTGGTCGGCAATAACAACCAACTCCGGTTGGTTGGTAACAATAAATTTAACCAACAATGTTGGCATCACGGGTGATCTCAAGAGACACCCCAAACTAGACAAGAAGATAGGTGACCTCGTGGGGCATCCACTGTCTAGGAAACAAGGTAATCTTAACGGGATTACTACATCTAAGCAGTAATATGGGATGAAAATCATTCCATTGCTTAGGCCCAAAGAGTGACAAGTCACTATAATTAAATAGCAGGGGGAGCAAGTTTCATTGTCTATGCAAAATAGGACAATTTGTCCTTCTACACACACACACACACACACACACACACACACACACATATATATATATATATATTTATCAGCAAACAACAAGGAAAGCATCTTACAAAGTATTTCTAAGAAAATGAAAACGTAAACATGCAAAGATCTCAGGGAATCATTTCAGGGAACATTTATTCGGCCTTATTTTTCTAGCAAGACCAACATACTTCAAGGCCAAGAAAGCATTCAAAGTTCATATTCCAGACTTGGGGTCTTCTATTACGGATATAATTGTTCATTCGCTGGCACATTCTCATAACATCATGCAGTCGAGCATCAAATTCAACTCCACAAACTTACATGGTCGGGGCCCCGACCAATCATCATTCAGGAGTTATTTCTGCTAAGAAGTTCAGGAGGTGTATATTGAAGTTTAGGAGGAGCATATTGAAGTTCAGTAGGCTTATTCAGAAGTTCAGGAGGCATATTCAGGAGTTATTATGAACATGCTATTGAAGTTCAGGAGTCAAATTCAGCATCTGCATCACTGAGATCTTTACTACTAATGTCCTGACCAACATTGAAGAAGAGGTTGTATGAAACTGTTTTGAAGTCCACCACTAGATTAGTACTAATCAGATTGAAGAGTTGGGTTCAAAATCTAGTATGTTACTAGACAAAGTATTCAGAGGATCATAAATAAAAAAAATCAAACACATGAAGTTAACACTCAGTTGCTCGGCACATGAGGCTGTTGGTCGACTAGAAAACCAATCAACATACTTGAAGATTATGAGAAGCTGCATAATATGGCATGGCTGCATCTAAATTCCACAATAGAGATATTATCAACCATCGATCATCCTGCATCATATGTCGTCCAGGAGTTAGTGCACTTTATGTTGAACAAATCAAGAAGGAAGATCAAGAATTTCACGAGCACCGAGCAACACTGCAGAATAAATGCTCCATCCTTTCAGCAAACCATCAAGCATGAAGCATTGGGGGCTTTTGTTGACACAAAAATTAGTCAGTTGATGTGGACTAATTAAATGAAGACATGTGTCACCTTACGTGACTAATACATACTATCACCAAGCAACGAGAAGGCGTGCAGAGCAACGAGAAGGCGTGCAGAGCAACAAGCAAGTGTGCAGCGCAACGAGCAAGTGTGTAGAGCAATGAGCAGGCGTGCAGAGTAACGAACAGGTGTGCAGAGCAACGAGCAGGTGTGAAGAGCAATGAGCAACTTTGCAGAGCAACTCAAGGCGTATAGAGCAACTCTAGCTAGACAGATCAAAGCATAATTATGCATTTAATGTGCGTTAATGAAGATAACAATGCATTTAATGAGCCTTAATGTACAATTCTACTGTATCAATAGATGTCTACTAGATGACAACACATCACCTTTTCATATGTACAGCCTCAAGGCTATAAATACATTGTAACCCCATCATAGGGGGGAACGGACAACTAAGAAACACCATACACAAGATACACGCTCTTTCTATCTCTACACCAAATTGTGCTATTATAAACCCCTGGGAATAAAATAACAGTGGACGTAGGCTTTATTCACAGTCGAATCACTTTAAAAACCTTTGTCTCTTATGTGTTTGATGTGATCACCATTTCATCTTCAATCCTCATCTTCACACCTTCACAAAATTCCAAACCCAACGATTTTATATTTTATCTGTTTCGTTTTTTAGGGATACGGAATATGCTTCTATTGGCAACAAGGTGAGCAGTTGGGTGCTTTTAAAATCTTATTTCAATGATTTTGTATTCTAAATATGTTATCTTAGATTTTAAATTTTGTGCATCTCAAATTTTATGTATCTCAGTTTGGTATCTCAAATTTTGTGAATATGGTATTTCTATTGATCAATTTAGATCCGACGAACCCACATTAAGAATAACAACAACAACAACGAAGAACAGCCAAGTAATTTTTTTTTACTGTATGGCTTTTCATCGATTTGTCCAAAAAAAGTTTCAACGATTGTGTGCTTCATATTTAAGGAAGGATAGCTCAGTTAAAAAATTTATTTTTGGACATAGTGCTTTTCGGTTTTACTTCTGTTGTGACATTGTGTGCTTCATATTTTTTTGGTTTTTGTTGGCATATTATTACTCCTTGGTTATAGATCTCCCGAGTTTAACTGGGATTAACCCACTTCCATTAGATCATTATTTCGATTTCAGTTACTTTATTTGTTGGTTAGATTATTTAAAGTATCAATTCTCACCTATTAATCTCTTTTTTTTTGTCTTTTCATGTGATGGAGGGTTTCAAATGTGAGTGATCTTTTCTATCTCACCTTAAGTTTTTAAAATTTCTCAAAGTTACGGACTTCTTATTAATGTTCGACCCTTTATCTCTCTTATTCACTTAACCCTACACTCATGATTTTAATTTTCAAATTGGGTCTGATATTTCACAAATGATATACACCTTAACAGGGTTTGTTTTCACTATATCTCCATTGTTTTATTTTAGGTACTGAACTTCGACTGCTATTAAGTATTTGTGTTATAATAATGATGATAGTGATGTAAGTTATAACCACGACCGGTTTTCAAATAAGGAAAATTCTTCTCGAGGAGGTTTAGGGGTGACTCTTCTCGAACAGGTATATACTTTTGATGAATGCAATTTAAGAAGAATATGTTGAAAATAAACGGAAAGGGCATGCTTATTAACTTTATAAGTATGGCGTAATCAATATGATCAATTGATGTATAAATTCAGTTTGTTGTTTTTAATAATAATCAATATGAATGATTATGATGGTTTACATATTGCGTGTGGGTTCAATTATTTTTATTAGATTTCTATAATTGTTATAACTTGATTTATTACAGAATTTAGATGATTTCTATGTTATGGATTTAAATTTAATTTATTACAAAAATTTTATGATTATGATTGCACCCTATCATGGATGCATTTAGAATATGAATAACTGAGTTCTCAATTCTTACAATACATTGGAATTCTCATTGATTATATTTGGTAATTTGTTTTTGATAGATTTGGAATTGTTCTGATAGTTCATTTACATTTTTTGCAGGGCTAATTTGTGTTTGATGAATCCACAATCGTACATTGGAAATAACAACTAGTTCATACGATAGTCCAAAGGCTAAAGTAGTTCACAATAGCATGCCACTGCCGATCGATAGCCATAATATATTCTTACAAATCTTTTGGTCAACAAAATAAGATGAGGACTTAGTATGATAGTCCAAAGGCTTGACACCACACTGAACTCTATTTTGGTTAAAGAAGATTATGGTTTGAAATATGGCATTATGGTTTTCTGAATTTAGTTGTTTAATTTTCTTTTGATAGAGGAAGGTACTGGAGACTAGGTACTTTTTTTTAGAATTTTCTTAGTAGCTATAATTTGATTTCGTTACCCCTCAAGCAAGGTGGATAGTCCAATGAACAAAGGAGACCATGTCCATTTTTTTATAGAATTGATACTTTTTTAATTTGAGGCACAATGTGAATTCGATTAATGAATATTGTTTATTTAATGTTATATGTGAGTTTATTTGATGAATTTAGACTATATGATTGCTGTTGGATTATTTGTTATTTATTAAGCAGGGTGGACAGTCCTACGAATAAAGAAGATTATGCCAATTTTTTTAAAAAAATTATAGTTTTTGACAGGGAATGAAATTTTTGCCTTTTTACAATGACGTACTTTGAAATTTTAGTCGTTCTGCGATTATTAGCGTGCCTTCAGGCACGGGCATACCCTAGTATACACACGCACACGCACACACACACACACACACGTATGATAACATGTTTGCTAATTTTGTCAAATTTAAAAAAAACTGTATTCAAAAACAATTTTACCAAACGCAAACCAATAATTATAAACACAAAAAATTGAATTTTCAAATTGAATTTAAAACCAGCGTTTAAATTGAGTTTTCTAAATAGAGAACCAAACGGGCACTTATTTTCCAGCTTCGGCTCATTTCAAATTAATGAAACATAAGAGTATTAATTTTTTAAATTAGTTAATTTATCTCTTTATGGTATCAGAGCTTAGCTCTATGGAATCCAGGTAATCGTCATTGAATTATGGTGTTTTGGTCAACTTAACTTCATTGCATCAACTAATGTCAAGGAATCCTCTTAAACTGAAACTAGAAAGTTACCTAGTTTGTAGAAATCAAATGCTCCAACTCATGAAAACAGGAAAGGTGACAAGCATGGTGAAAGAAGAACCACCCAACAACTCAATGACAAAGGTGAAAACACAAAAGAATGTCAAGAATGGGAAGATAAAGATTATGTCATCAGACGTTGGTTGTCATATCTCATTGTTGGATGTGTATCTACAAAACACGCTTGGGAGTGTTTGGAAGAAAATGTTTGGCAACCTTCTAAAGAAAAATAATTTCAATTGAAGTAACAGGTACATGATATCAATTTAGAGTTAAGAACTCTTGATGAATACACTAAAGAATTCAAAGGCGTGTGTGATGGATTATTATCCATTCACAAACCATTGGATGAGGACCAAAAGTTATAAGTTTTATAAGGGGCCTTGGATAAAAATACTTGGTATTTCGTACGGTTATATTGGGTAAGCCTCCATAACCCACTTTATTACAACTTACTACCTCTTTTTGGGGATTTGATATTCAAGAAGAATCCTCTAAAATAGATACTCTTTATCAGAATCTTCGACTCGATAATTCCATGGCCTTCACAACCATGAGAGCCCCCATGCAACATTTTAACAGAGGTCAGTTTCGATATAATAGAGGAAGAGGATTTATTGGTCACAACTAATTTTATAATTCTTTTGGAAGGGGTTTTAGACTACCTAGTCACAATAACCCATTATATTCTTCTAATAGTGTCGTGTCGAATCCATCTAATCATGTACCCTCTTTTCCTATGCAGTCCATATCGACACAACCACATCCCCATGGGATGTCCAATCAAACCAATCCTAAGGCTGAAATAGAGGCTTGTCAAATTTATGGTAGGTCAAATCATATTGTACCATATTATTTTTATCGTTGGGACTAGTCTTTTTAAACCTAATCATGAAATCCAATTGTCATGACAACCACATATTATGAGTTTCAAATGGATAATGCTTTTTATGTTGATTCAGGAGCCACCTCTCTCATGACATATAACACAGGTAATTTTTCCAAAATTTCTCCATACATAGGACATAACAAAGTTATTATTAGGGATGGTCTAAACTTTCTATTAGTTATATAGGTGATAAAAATTTAAATCAAAATTTGATTTTGAATGTTGTTTTAGTTGTGTAAAATATTAAAAACAACCTTATTTATGTAAGTCAATTGTTACAAGTCAATGAATGTTTATTAGAATATTCTAATGATAAATTTTTTATCAAGGATAAGAAGACTCAACAAGTTCTTTCCAAAAGAACTTAGAAGGCTCTCTTTATAGTTTTGAAGAAGAATATCAAGAAGCTCTAAATGTCATCCAGGATGAAAAGCCTATTGATCAAATTTGGCATCAAAGATTAGGACATTCTCAAGCAAAGTCTTTAATTTTTTAAATAAAAGTCATGTTTTATAGGTGGATCATTGGAATAAATTACCTAGTATTTGTTCTAGTTGTCAATTGGGAAAGAGTTATAAACTTCCTTTTAAATTGAATGAAAAAATATCTCAAATTCCTTTTGAAAATATTCATTATGACTTATGGGGGCCTGCTCTTATTGCTTCATCTCACGGTTTCAAATTTTATGTTATTTTTTATGGTTTATTGTAGTGGGCTAACTTGGATATATCCATTGAAAAATAAATCTGATTTTCATCGGGTATTTCTCACGTTTTACAAAATGATTGAAACCAATTTGACAAGAAAATCATAATATTTTAATGTAATGGTGGTGGTGAATTTTCTTATCATCATTTTATTAATTATCTTTAATAACAAGGCATTGTCCATTTTATATCTTGTCCTAGCATTCCTGAACAAAATAGTATTATTGAATGCAAACATCGTCATATTGTGGAGAGTAGATTGACTCTATTGTTCCATGCCAATATTCCAATGTTTATCTAGGTTGAAGCTTTTTTAACTGGCATACCTAATAAATTGGTTACCCTCTGCATTATTAAATCAAGTTTCTCCATTTTTTAAACTTTTTTGTGCCCATACTAATTTTTCTGTCTTACGAACTTTTGGGTGTTGTTGTTTTTCGTATCTTTGAAAGAAAATAAATTTCAGCTAAAGTTCTATCCTTCTATTTAACTGGTTAAAGTAGCATTCACAAGGGTTATCGTTGTTATCATCCTATTACAAAACATATTTTCATTTCAGGGCATATTATTTTTTATGAAAATAATTTTCCCTATGTCAATAATAAAAATATCATGTCACATCTTGAGCCCACTTGTATGACTACCTACAATTAATTTTTAATTTGTCCTACCTCACGTAAAACTACCACTACACCCACTCAACCTACACCAACTATCATACCTTGTCTACTTGTCATTCTACCACATGAAATATCATCCCTACCTACTGCCCTTAGCCTTCCTCCCATATCAAGTGAGTCTTTTTTTATTTCTCCTCCCATTGAGTTGTCTAATCTTTTTACTCCTAGTACACATATTGTTGCATCTTTACCATTACACTCTTCTCTCAAATAACTTACTAATTCCTCTCCACCATCTCATACCCCTCATACCTCTCCTGTATCACGTCCCCGTTCCCTTACACCAACCCAAAGTGATTTTAACCAGCCTCCATTGAACTCATAGTAGACCTCCCCCTCTTATCCAATCCTCTACATGTTGTTCTTACCTCACCTTCCCGAAACTACCATCCCATGATTACCACCTCCAAAGGAGCACCCACTGCCTTACTGACTATCACCATTATTGCTGAACCGAGATCATTTAGGCAGGCTCTTTTATTTCCATAATGGGTGCTTCCATGAAATCTGAGAGTGTTTCCCTTCACAATTATAATAGTCGGTCTTTAGTGCCTCCTCCTTAAAAAATGCATGTTAAAGGCTCTAAATGGGTATACCATACAAAATTTCACTCTGATGGTACATTGGATAAATATAAAGTGCATCTTGTTGCTCAGGGTTTCAATTATATTAAAAGAATTGATTTCGGAGAGACATTTAGTCTAGTTGTTAAATTGACCACCATACGCATTGTGCTCTCTCTTGCTCTATCATAGAAATGATCTTTAAAACAATTGGATATTAAAATGCATTCCTCCATGGTTTTTCACTGAGGATGTTTAAATGGATGACCACCGGGGTTTGTGGTCATATTAGCATGCATCAGAAGACTATCTATGGACTTAAACAAGATCCTCGTGCATGGTTTGAAAGGTTCAGATTGTTCTTTTAATCTTTGGGCTTTACTTTTAGAAAAGCTAACTCCTGACTATTTGTTTTACATTCTTTAGGTTGTACAATCCTTCTTGTTCTTTACATTGATGATATCATTTTAGCATGTAGCAGTACTACCCTTCTTTCTTTCACTACTAAATTGGCTTCGTAATGTTCTCTTACTAATTTGGGAGACTTACATTATTTTTTAGGTATTGAAGTTACACCATTTTTGGGTTGTTTATTTTGTATCCTAGCAGTGTTATATTGATACCTTACTTCAGAAGGAGAATATAGTTGATTGTCTGTAACACCTCATAATTTTATTGAATTTTTTATTAGGATTAATTAAATTAAAATGGGAAATTAATTCGGAATAAAAAAAATATTAATTAGCGAGACAAGGGTTATTTATTATTTATATTGAATATTACATAGTGAATGAGTAATGAATTGATAAGAAAGTATTATGAGTGTTGTGAGTGAGAAATATGCTAGTTACAGTACATTTAGTCAGGACATGCATGTCAGTCCTGTCAGGACTAAATTTTGAGAAATAAAATGTAATTTCATTTTAGATAATTCAAATGGTCATTTAGAGTGCACCAGTGTGTCTGGAAGGGTCAAAATTTTCAAAAAAGTGTACTTGGGGGTTTAGTTTGGGTACCGGGCATTTTTAGGCCAAATCGGCACACCGAAATATTTTTTCAGTCTTTTAGATTTTTGGAGTAAAGAGACCTATGAAATTACTAAGTGTATATCAGCTGATAGGCTAAGGTTTGCAGGATTAGAAGTTAAAAAAAGAGAAGAGAGGCAAATAGAGGACGAAGAATAAGAGTTCATAGGCTTTACCCACCATTCTTGCACCACCACCACCACCACCATTGGGTAGATCTAAAGGAGAGGAACGCTACCCTACCACCATTCTACAGAAATTCAGACTTACATAATTAAGCGAGTATTTATCTTGCTAATCATGAGCATATATAATGTCAAATTTAATCCCCTATGCATGTATAACGAATATGATCAATTTGTATGATAAACATGTGAATAAATCTCGGTCCTTGTGGATATTCTTGAAGTAAAATGATAATTTAGATTTTTTGGGGCTTAGTGTTGAATTAATTCTATTTAAAGGTGTTCTTTGGTGATTTGATGATTCAATCACATTAGAAATTACTTATATATGTTACTACGATGTTTAGTATTTTTGGTAGGGAGTTTGGGATTGTGTAATGGAGGTTTGGAGTGATAAAAACGGTAGAAATCGTAAATGTTAAAACTGAGAAGATGAGACCAATTATAGATGAATTGATTCGGCTCCTTAGCCGAATCGATTCGAAAGGCAAATCGATTCTGGGTAAGGCCGAATCGATTCAGTTTCCCAAATTACTACTATTTTCTCCCTTTTTTTGTTTATAATTCATGGAAAATGATGAGTTGAACTTTTGGAAGGAATTTTTATAAATAAAATTAGAGATACTTTAATTACCAGTAGGCCAATGATGGCATTTAGACTTAGACACATGAGGGTAATTAGGACTAAAGTTAATTAGGTTTAATTGGTTAATAAAACCTAATTCGAATAATGATATTGTGTCATGGGAAATCAAGGGAATGTATGACTTAGACTACGAGTGGGCTATCTACTGAATTGATTTTAGGGACAATTTGTAATCCATTGAGTATTGGGAAACACTCGGGGTTAAACGATGAGAAATATTATGGTAAATTAATTATGCGTAGAATATTTGAGAATTATAATACTACGTTCATGATATCTATTATAGGTTAAGTGAATACTTACAGTTAATATATATGCATATATAGGTGGTGTGAATACCTATTGTTTGATTTATTATGTGTAAACATACCTAGGTTGCTTGCTATCACGAGAGGTTTTCGTATTTTGGACACTCTTATCCTGATGAGACTGTTTTTTTTTTTGGGGGGGGGGGTGATTTTAACTTGTTTTACAGAACATAGAACCTAGGTAGGAGTGAGTGTATGATAGTTTCAACGATCGATTGGGCACGTTTGGTGCGTGTGTGAAACATAGACTTGAAAATATGTTCGCCTCCAATATGTGTGATTTGATTTATGGTTCGAGTGTGATAGCCGAACCGATGATGTCCTTATTTAGTACGTGATGTACCAGGACTGGATAACAGAGTATGCCTGCATCGCAGGTCTCCACCTAGAGATTTTGTATTCGTATATATTATAAGAGTGATGTAAATATATAAACGTGTCGGTTCGGTTTTCGGTTTTGGCATATGAACAATCGGTGTGAACCGAACCGAACCAAATTAATTAATATATTTTTTAATTTTATATTTACATACATTAGTGTTGTTATGTAAGTAAGCACACGCACGCGGCCCACACCTAAAGAAAACCTTAACATGCTAACACATGCCTCTCTCTCTCTCATTATATCTGATTGATATCATCACTCATTGAGTCATTTTCTTTTGGTTGGCCCTCAAGAAAACCCTCTATCATCTCTCTCATCTCACCTCGCTTCAATTAAAAAAAAAAAAAACTAAACGCCTTGCTCATCTCTCTCACCTCACTTCACTACTAAAACTAAAAGGCTATCACTTTGTCACCTAAACTAAACGTCAGGTAAGCTCCGCTTTACTTTTTGTTACAAAATATTTTTTTTTAGTTTAGATCTAAATATATGCGAGATTTTTGGTATTTTTTAGTTAATATCTAAAAAATGTGTTTTTTTTCTTCGGATCTAAAAAATGCGATATCTGATATAGGATTTTTTTTAGTTGAGATTTGTTTTTTAGTTGATATCTAAAAAAATGAGATATCTGATATTTGATAAGTAAAAAAAATGCGATATCTAATATTTTTTTAGTTGATATCTGATATTTGATTTTTTTTTGTTCGGATGTAAAAAAATGCGATATCCGATTACAATAAAATACAGTGAACATTTTTTTAGTTGAGATCTAAAACATTAAACATATATTTTTCTTTTTAAGTTCGGATTTTAGTAAACAAATTTCTTTTAGTTGAGATCTAAACATTTTAGTTTATTGATTTTTTCTATTTTTCTTTGGGGAGGAAATATGGATTCTATTTTTATGTTTCAAAAGTATTTTTTCTTGTTTAAATATATTTGATACTTCAAAGTTAAGATGCTAATATTTTATTGTTTTATTTTTTAGAGTTGTTGGGATGCTAAGACAAAGAAAAAGACATTGAAGGATGATGTTTGGTTTGGAAGCTTGTTTTAGCAGGATGCTTGGGATTTTTTAAGACATTTGCATTTTACATTTGAAATGTAATAACTAGATTATGGAAGATTTTGATTTGGACTTACTACGACTTTGGGAATGTAATTCTGATTTGGACTCATTTATATTTTGCGGCTGTTTGGACTGTCTTTAATTATGACAATTATCATGGGTAATCAGAAATTATTGTAATCTGAAATCAGTGTAATTTATTATAATCTGAAGTCATTGTAATTTTAGGACTATTTGTATTTTCATATGAAGAATTTTGAGATAAATAACATATATTGAAAGCTAAAAAAGAAAATTGAATAAAATAAAGTTGAAAAAATAGCATATAACAGAGGGGAAAAAATGCATACTGAGTTAAAAAAACAACATATTAGAAAGTTAAAAAAAATATACATGACTTTCTTTTTAATGGGGGTATTTTCAATGTTCAAATTGAAAGGATAAAATGTACACAACTAAAATGTAAAAAAAAATATTAAAAAAATGAAAAAATCGGTCTGACCCTTTATAAAACTGACGCTATCAAAAATCGATGTGAAAACCGAACCGACCCTATCAAAAACCGGCCTGGTTCGGTTCGGTTCTTCAATAGGGTTCGGTTCGAGTCGGTCTTTTAAATCAAAAAACTGACATGGTCGGTTCGGCTCAAAAACTCCGATCAAAACCCAATCGATCAAACCGTGCACACCCCTACGGATGTCCTTATTTAGTACGTGATGTACTAGGACTAGATAACAGGGTATGCCCGCATCGTCGGTCTCCTCCTAGGGATGTTGTATTCATATATATTATAAGAGTGATGTAAATATATAAACGTGTTATTGATTCTACTACGAATGTAATAGTAGATAAGAAAGATGGTGATATTTAAATCACTCTAAGTATGGGAGAACTTAATCATAAAGTGGTGACTCTTAATAAATGGAAGGGATTGATAATTTAATATCATATTGTATTGGAAATATGGGTGGTCCCAATAAATTATTAGGAGGGAAAACGTCTAAGTCAAACTAGTTAGGCGGGGTAGCATAACTAGCTGTGTTTAAAAGAGTACATTAGGCGTGCACAATAGATCAAAGGTGAGGATCTCAAGTGAGAGATTGATGGCCTAACATGTATATAATATTTACTCTTCAATGCATTTTAAATATTTTCTAAAATATTTTCAAACTATTTTACTTAGGCTCTGACCCATTTCAAACCCATTTTGTAAAAACATTTTAGGTGCCCAGCCACAGGGACGCCAGACTTAGGAGTACCTTCACTTGTTGTGATGTTTCTACTGTGGAAGTGGAAGGACTTTAGTATTATACGCCTCCATATCTTTCACTTACTATTTCCATTTTATCAATTCCAGTCAGGCATGTCGCCCCCTTCTTAGTCTGTGATTTTTATTCAGACATTATATACTTTTATTTTATTTTTAGCATTGGATTTAGATTTTATTTATGGACGATGGAGTGTTATTCCAGACACATTTATTTATTTTGTTATCTCATCGTTCATTACTATGTGAATAATAATGGTGAATGTGATTTATTTAGTTTATAGTAATTCCATGCTAAAACCAAAAATTTTAATTTTGACACGTTGCCATTATGGTATTAGTAATTAATTGAATTTCGATAGTGATGCTGAGAATGAAACCATTAATGATTCCTAATTATTTTAGTAATCAACTGATTACTCAGGATTTGAATAGGCAGGGTATCATAGATGGTATCAGAGCATCAGGTTCTAGTTTCTATAGGATCTGTGTGGCTTACTACCATTTTCAACATATTATTCTTTGATGTAGAGCCTAACTATTGACACTCTTATATTCCTTATTACCCATTTACGTCTTCTGCTAGTTTTAGACATATTGAATTGTGGACTGATGGAAATTTTTTTTTTGTTACAGATGCATCCTCGATGTGCACCATGAGTGACCCCAAAGTCATAGACGAGCCGCAACTAGCTCAGGCCCCAGGGACTATGAATGTTGTTGAGGTTGCCGCCATTTTGGCACGGTCGTTTAATGCTACCTTGATTATATTTGACCAGTAGTCACCACAGGTTCCACCTCAGTCTCAAGATTCAGCTCCAACCCTCTCACACTCGGTTTCTTCTTCTTGGGAGTGAGTTCGAGATGCCTTGTAGAAGGAATATCCTACAGAGTTTCAGGGGAGTTCCGATGTCGGTGCCGTGTGCCAATCGAATAAGGATATGTAGAGGGATTTGAGAATGGATGATTGCACAGATGTACAAAGACATATAGTATCTACCTTTAAGCTCCTAGGGGACGCTTTACAGTGGAGGGAGTCTATTACCACCACACAGGAGAGAGACACCATGACGAGTCAGGAGTTCTGGGAGGGGTTTGATAACAAATACTTCCCATCCGCCAGTCTGACTGGGATGAGGCGATAAATCATAGATGTGTCACAGGAGGGGAGAACTATAGCGGAGTATGAAGAAGAATTTACCAGGCTGTCAAACTTTATCCCCGGTGAGGTGTTTTTAGACGGTCTTACCTGGAGGATCCGACAACATTTATTACGAAAGAGAAGAATATATAGTTGTTTATGAACGGTCTTACCTGGGGGATCCGATAATATTTGTTGGGTATCCCATCCTTGAAGGCATATACGGATATGTTAAATGTTGCTCTATTACGCTGTCAGTACCAATAGTTCCATGATAAAGGAAATAAATGCTCAGAAGAGTACAGTCTGCAGGGTTGACACCCCGCCTAATTAATTACCGGGCGATCACTCCTTTATTAAATTAAATCAAGGTATACAGTTGGTTCATTCTCAGCATCACTGTCGATAGAAATAAATTTTCCAATTTAACACCCTAAATAATTAAGCTAAGTGTCAAAACCATTTTCATACATACTTTCCAAATTTTAATTCAAAGAAAAATATTTATTTAATTAAAAACAACATACTTACAATTAAGAATCACACTACAGTAAGCCAAATAATATAATACATTTGGCAATCGAATGGCAACAAATTAAAACTAAAACACAAGTCCATACTGAATAAATCCCAAAGAAACAATACTGGAAATGACTGAAATATAAATCTCCCAACAACAAATGAAATAATGAAAAGGGGCGACACATGCCCAATAAATGAGAGTACTAGGAGTGGAGTCAATAACAGAAGCCGTCTACTCAAGTGACCTGCAACTCCCACCTAAGCTGCAGCTCGTTCTTCTCAAGGGATCCTACGCAAGACGCCCCTGTGGCTGGGCACCTGAAAATATACATATATATACAAGAGAGATAGAGGAGAAGAAACGGGTTAGAGCCCGAAAGTGTGTTTGATTTTAAAATACGTTTAGCAAGTATTTAAATTGATACAGGCCAATGCAATAACATATTAGAGCGTCGCTCTCTTGAGAAAATACTCACCTCTCTTCTAATGTGTACCCCTATCGCACTATCCTTCCCATTGGTTTGTTTTATCATCTAACGCACTAGTCTTTCTAAAAGATTTGACTTAACATCACTTACCCGAAAGATTTGCAATTCACGGTTTCATTTAAAAGAGATGTTCCAATTTGTAACCAAATTTCACTATTTCTAACTTTATAAAAACAATAAAGTTTTATAGTGACATATTATACTTTCACAAAACAAGCATTTATTATTGAGTCAACAACCATGTCCTACTTATCAAATCACAGTAGGCAGTTTAAAGTTCATAATCTCATATATATATTAACTACTCGTATAATATATATATATGTAACAGCACCCAAACTAAAACTGTGGGGCGGGCATACTCTGCTATCCAATCCCCGTATCGCTCACACAAAGGGGAATACAAGTTCGGAATCACTCTCGAACTGTCTTAACATAAACAAAACAACATTGAGGCGAAGCATAGATTTCCAAGTCCAAGAGGTCAGTACATACCCTCACGTCTCTTAGGACCGTCCCACTATCAATTTGATAGCCCGTACCTAGGATCTCTATCTTCTAGGGTACGAATCAATAGCCTCCATAAGGCAACACAGGATAAGACCGTCCCAGCGCGGTAACCTCAGGGATAGCAAGTAGCGCGGGTACGTTTTTCACATGTATATAATATATGTACACACAAACATATAAATATACCACTTTATCGTATTAATATAGGTTCTTCTCATCACCCGTACATATACCATTTATCCTAAATTTTATATTTATAGAATAACGCATAAGGTTTCATTCCTAACCTCAACTCGAAGGGTTTACTCACTTATTACCTAACACTCATGGATTATATCTTCCAAGTTCTGAAATTCAGTAAGTGCCTTTATTAGATTCCAACGTAACTCTCTTACGCACCTCCCCCTTTAAAAATTCATAAATCTACCAACCTAAAGTCAATATCCCGTAAATACCATTCTCGTTGAAGATTAAAGGTTCTAACATTTATCCATATACCCTACTGGTCCTCAATGTCTCCCAAATCATTTTATTTAAGATGCCCAAAGATTATTTCACAATAAACTTAAGTTAACTAATTTAACAAGGGAAAATAGGAGTCTGCCAGGAGGGGTCGATCGATCGAAGCTTGGGGCTCGATCGATCGAACCTTCGATCGATCGAAACTCTAGGCTCGATCGATCGATCAAGCAGGTCTGGGCAAAAATTCTGCAGAATGCAGTGACGGGTTTTAACCAATTTCATCATCTAAAACGATGTTCTTCTATTCTAATCGCCACAAAAATCCTACTATCATCATTATAACATTATACCAGGTGTTTATAACGTATAGCATGCGTGTAACTATCATTAAACATGGATTTATAACCTAAAATCATGTCCAATTATCAAGAACTCTCCAATTATTCTTAAACAGATTTATAATGCATTTCTCCAAAATTTCTTTTGTATAATCACCAGATTTCGTGGATTATTACCTCTACATGTCAAGGGTTTCCAGAACTTACATAAACATCAATACTACACGGATTCTCCTATAAAAAAAAAATGGTGTTTTATTCCATAGTTTTCGTCACAATTCAACCCTAAGCTAACATGAATATTGCATCAACGAAAATAGCAAGTTTAAACACTTGCCTGGGATTTTGGCATGCAGGTTCATGGCTTATTTTCGTATGGCTGTGTTCCTCGTCTCGTGATCTACGCGGTGGTGGTGGCGGTGCAAACCGGTGGCCTTTTGGCCTTGGATTGCCTTGGAGTTCTCTCCTCTCTTCTCCAATGGCCGTCATTTGATTTGTGAATGTTCTAACCCTAAGAGGCTGACCTAATGGCTGATATAGGTTGGATGAAATTCGTGGGTTTAATTACCCTATTTTGTAAAGTGACCAAAATGCCCTCCCGGGTCACTAATTAAGCCTAAAAACATCCCGAGATCCAAACTAAACCCCCGGGTACACTTTTCTGAGTATCTCGACCCTTCCGGACGCGTTGGCGCACTCAAAACGACCATACGAACAACTTATAAAATATTCACTTTTATTTAACAAAATAAGTCCCGACGTGACACGGGCACGTCCTTACTTAAATTTCCGAAATAGTCATTTAATTCATTTATGACATTCAATATAACCAATACAATATATTACTATGCTCATCTAGTAATATGAAACAAATAACAAATTTCCAATAATTACTAACTCTCGTCACGCTAGTAAATATTTAAAGCAACATTCCGGATTAAAATTAATTTAATTTATCTCAATTAAATTTAATAAATCCCATAATTTAAAAGCTATAAAAATACGGGGTATTACATACTTCCCCCCTAATAACTGAATTTCGTCCCGAAATTCGGAAAATAAGGCCTAACAGGTAGCACAATTCTGGATATCCTTTTCCGTACACAAACTAACTACACATTACGGCGCTCAATCACTATAGCCCTTTCCTCACAGTAACACTGTTTTGCATTCTCTTTGGAGACACTTCACAATGTGCTCCCAACCGACAACATTCGCATAGGTCACGCCTGTACGTTATACATTTCATTATCTCACTATCATTAGGAGGCCGCACCTCACTACATGACAAAATACTCGGATTTAATCATATACAAAACTCCCATTCTGAGAAAATATTACGAACATTTGATCACCCTTGCTCGTCTAAAACAGTCGTGGAATTCTGCCATAGTTATCGGATATTTTCTCGACCGATCCAAATATTCTGATTATCTACTCTCCTCTAAACATACTGAAGGAGAATAGTCGAGGTTCTTCCATAACAAAACCTTAATAAGAGCATTTTTGAAATCATCGTACCAAGATTCCAAAATCTCCTTCACGTGGCTCCACTAATCTTTAATCACCATGCGCTTATTCTCTGGCTAAGGGTGATATATCCTACTTGAAACGAAATTTTATCTCCGCTGGTTCCTGAAATCCCATATCAAAGGTGAGATTCACCAATCTCATCCTGATTCAGAAATTTATACTGTGCCGGACCATGCACTGTCGCGATCCTTCCTTTCAAAGGGAGTCTAGGGCATACTAGTTAATATTGTAAGCCAGTCCAAAGGAATATCAATCACTTCCCTCTCAGCGACTTAATTCGCAAGTTCGGGATAAACCCTTGATCTTGTTTTGAGGATGGCAACTCATCCAAGAACTTTACCGACTTTACAAACCTCTTCCAATTTCAGTAATATTCGATAATCACAAAATTCTTTGGTTGATTCTCCTTTTTCAACCGAACCTTACCTATGGGCAGTGCATGCAGAGACTACTCACTACGTCTCGTTAAACATCGATTCTTCCCTTGGAATGTCTCACATTAAGTGACACGTAATACTCCCCTTCCTTCCTTGGAGCATTCCAAGAGTTCCGACCCGTGTTTTCCCTCTCCACGAAGCGCACTTCTGGCTCTCTTATGCCATCCTAACATCATTACGCGTTGTATGCGCAAGTCTCTCTCACACTTGACTAATGACCACTCCGTTCCGGGTGTGCTTCATAACAATTTAGTTCTACCCTATTCCAGGAATACCATTTCTTGAATGGCTTCCTACAGCCTTCCAATCAAGTTAGGGCGTTCTATTCTAATTGCACACTTATGTATGGATTATCGCCCCTCATGTGACATTTAATCCACTCTATCACTTCCACTTCGTTATACTAGTCCCACAAACTTATATTTCACACGTCTATTACCACGTCCCTTTGACTTGGACTATTTTAACTGTGGTTAACCAAGATACCCACATTGTTACAACATCCGAACGGCGTGCTACTCATCTGTAGGACTAACTAAATTCAACGGAATAGAAGGAATAAGGCATTAAAATTCCATGACAACAAAAGATAAATAATAATTCTCAACCTTCCTCAGATAAGTACAACAATTTATTTTTTTTTCCAAATAGGTACAACAACCAAAATAAATCACTAATGCTTTATTCATCAAAATGATTACAGGTCATCTCTTGTATGATATGAAGTTCTTTTCAGATACTCCATGCTAAAAATCATTTTAACTCTTTATTCACCTTGTGTTCTGTACGCGGTTATGACATTTGGGGTACCTCCAATCACCCTAGAAAATCAAAATTCTTATATTCTCCTTACCATCGTTCCACTCCTCAACTCGTGGGGATAACTTTCAATGCTTTCCTTCCATAAAATCCGGCTTCAATGACCTTAAAACAGAATTCAACTTCCAACTTACATATATAATTACTTGATCCAATTTCGACCAGAGTACCGTACTTATGGAATAGTGACCAAACGTCTCCCTATTTCCAACCTTACGCTAAGTTTCATGCGTGGGATGTCTCGCAAAGCGAAATCCAAACAAGGAACCCCCCGATACACTACTACCTAGCATTGTCAGTTATCGGGATTCGCTAGGTCCTCCGTCCATAGCGTGTACCCCTTTATTCTGTCCCTTGACAGAAAAGTTGTAATTTCTAATATAATTATGCTTAACGAATATCGTTTCCCAATTTTGCTATCGTATTGGTTGATGGAAATTTCATTCTATTAACCTCGGATACATACGATCGGAATCCTCGAGATTCCCTTCCCTAATAATAGGGGTATAACTAATAACTCCCACATCTTTAAAGGATAAATATAACATCGAACTTTTCCTATCACTAAGTTCGGAGTGCTAAACATAATTCTGAGTCAAATCTTTTCGCTCAAGGGTAAGTGCAAGTCCAACCTTCTTACAGGTGAGGCCTCGCCCAAAACAAACATAAAACATGTTGCACCAATGCAACTACTCCGATAGCCTCGAAATCAATGTACACTATCATACTACCCATTTTATATAACATTTTATCAAAAATAATATTATACTCGTGTATCGCATCTCTACAACGAGCAACCTCTATAAAGTATAAAACACTGCTAATATACTCATTCATCCTCCGCGGATAGCACTAAAGAAAAATCCCGCTACACTAGGGAAAAATATTCACAATGGTAACATTTATAATTATATGCATTAACTCGTCTCACATGCTAATATAGCAATGAACAAAATATGGTGACTCGCTCGTGTCACATAAACACGCCGCATCCTCTAAGGATATAACCTATGCTTCCATCTTGGCAATCGTCTTGACTGCACAAATGGTTTCGGACGTAACACGTCTGTCCAAATTAAAACAAAATTATTTTAATCGTTGCCTTTTACTAGGCACCATATTCTTGTCCCTTTTCTCATTTTGGAACATATTATCATGAGTGATCTCACTCCGCACAAAATACCTCAACGCATAATCCACTTACCACCTGTCCTACTAACCAGGTTAGGATTTTCCTTCTCTCGGACTTTAGTATACTCGATTCCTGTTAGCCATCCCGGTTGTTCCCTTAGCCTTTTTAGGCCATAAAGATCATGTTACTATCTATAATAGTACTTACTGAATTTACCATCACTTGGTAAGAATTTAACTATTTGAAGCACTTAAATTGTTTTCCGGATGTGTATCCACATCTTTTTGTGGTGCTATACCACCACCGATGTATTCTGGTTTATTCCCGACTAAATTCTTTGATTCCTTTAACTTTCCCCACAAAGAAGCGTCATCATTTATATTGACAAAATATGACATTGTCAACCTCCGAATCGGTCGCCCATCATAATTTCCTCCTCGAGTATTATTAATTTATTATTACAAGTTGACCTCCCACTTGGAGTCATTTCCCCCACTTGTATCTACATCCTTTGATACAAAATTCGTTGACGGTTACGATTCATATTCACGGATGGACCCTTGACATGCCCTTCCTCGATGAGCTGAGGACCACTTTTGCCTCATCCTGAACAGTTGAGGAAGGGACATACGGTCAACATTGTACCTAAGGTTCTCCCATAGGCATAGCATTCCACTTCTAAAATTGGTGGTTGAATACAACCATTATAATTTCGTCCCGAAAGCCAAGAAAATTTTCTCTAAATTTTCACTTTCGGTTTGCCATACTCCGTCCTATATTTAAGCATATGAATACTTTACCTCATTTGGTAAACACATTCAATTTTCGCGTTTCTAAAATATCCACTGACAGTCTTTACACGTTTTCGTAATACGTTGGGTAAGTTTACCCTCGCACCTCATTTGGCTATAACAGCATTTGAAAATCCTTGTTGTACCTTAGTCGCCTTTCTAGTCGTGGATTCTCATGGAATAATGTAGGTGACCTCGACTACGGTCATCATCCTCGGATATATTTCATAATTTTTAATTGAGCCCTGCCTCCTGATGTACGCTTAACGGTCCTCTTCTGGCATCCGTCATCGCTCGGCACACGCACACATCCGAACGAAATTTGAATTCACTAGTGTATACACATTACAACAGGAGAACGAAATCTCGTCAAAGGAATCGACAATCCTAAACATAGGGCTCTATAACAAACAAAGCAACGCTAGAAGCATAATTAGCCGTACAGATCCTAACGACACTAGAACCTGATGCTCTGATACCACCTGTGACACCCCGCCTAATTAAATACCGGGCGATCACTCCTTTATTAAATTAAATCAAGGTATACAGTTGGTTCATTCTCAGCATCACTGTCGATAAAAATAAATTTTCCAATTTAACACCCTAAATAATTAAGCTAAGTGTCAAAACCATTTTCATACATACTTTCCAAATTTTAATTCAAAGAAAAATATTTATTTAATTAAAAACAACATACTTACAATTAAGAATCACACTACAGTAAGCCAAATAATATAATACATTTGGCAATCGAATGGCAACAAATTAAAACTAAAACACAAGTCCATACTGAATAAATCCCAAAGAAACAATACTGGAAATGACTGAAATATAAATCTCCCAACAACAAATGAAATAATGAAAAGGGGCGACACGTGCCCAATAAATGAGAGTACTAGGAGTGGAGTCAATAACAGAAGCCGTCTACTCAAGTGACCTGCAACTCCCACCTAAGCTGCAGCTCGTTCTTCTGAAGGGATCCTACGCAAGACGCCCCTGTGGATGGGCACCTGAAAATATACATATATATACAAGAGAGAGAGAGGAGAAGAAACGAGTCAGAGCCCGAAAGTGTGTTTGATTTTAAAATACGTTTAGCAAGTATTTAAATTGATACATGCCAATGCAATAACATATTAGAGCGTCGCTCTCTTGAGAAAATACTCACCTCTCTTCTAATGTGTACCCCTATCGCACTATCCTTCCCATTGGTTTGTTTTATCATCTAACGCACTAGTCTTTCTAAAATATTTGACTTAACATCACTTACCCGAAAGATTTGCAATTCACGGTTTCATTTAAAAGAGATGTTCCAATTTGTAACCAAATTTCTCTATTTCTAACTTTATAAAAACAATAAACTTTTACAGTGACATATTATACTTTCACAAAACAAGCATTTATTATTGAGTCGACAACCATGTCCTACTTATCAAATCACAGTAGGCAGTTTAAAGTTCATAATCTGATATATATATTAACTACTCGTATAATATATATATATATGTAACAGCACCCAAACTAAAACTATGGTGCGGGCATACTCTGCTATCCAATCCCTGTATCGCTCACACAAAGGGGAATACAAGTTCGGAATCACTCTCGAACTGTATTAACATAAACAAAACAACATTGAGGCGAAGCATAGATTTCCAAGTCCAAGAGGTCAGTCAGTACATACCCTCACGTCTCTTAGGACCGTCCGACTATCAATTTGATAGCCCGTACCTAGGATCTCTATCTTCTAGGGTACGAATCAATATACTCCATAAGGCAACACAGGATAAGACCGTCCCAGCGCGGTAACCTCATGGATAGCAAGTAGCGCGGGTACGTTTTTCACATGTATATAATATATGTACAGACAATCATATAAATATACCACTTTATCATATTAATATAGGTTCTTCTCATCACCCGTACATATACCATTTATCCTAAATTTTATATTTATAGAATAACGCATAAGGTTTCATTCCTAACCTCAACTCGAAGGGTTTACTCATTTATTACCTAACACTCATGGATTATATCTTCCAAATTCTGAAATTCAGTAAGTGCCTTTATTAGATTCCAACGTAACTCTATTACGCACCTCCCCCTTTAAAAATTCATAAATCTACCAACCTAAAGTCAATATCCCGTAAATACCATTCTCGTTGAAGATTAAAGGTTCTAACATTTATCCATATACCCTACTAGTCCTCAATGTCTCCCAAATCATTTTATTTAAGATGCCCAAAGATTATTTCACAATAAACTTAAGTTAACTAATTTAACAAGGGAAAATAGGAGTCTGCCAGGAGGGGTCGATCGATCGAAGCTTGGGGCTCGATCGATCAAGCAGGTCTGGGCAAAAATTCTGCAGAATGTAGTGACGGGTTTTAACCAATTTCTTCATCTAAAACGATGTTCTTCTATTCTAATCGCCCCAAAAATCCTACTATCATCATTATAACAGCATACCAGGTGTTTATAACGTATAGCATGCGTGTAACTATCATTAAACATGGATTTATAACCTAAAATCATGTCCAATTATCAAGAACTCTCCAATTATTCTTAAACAGATTTCTAATGCATTTCTCCAAAATTTCTTTTGTATAATCAGCAGATTTCATGGATTATTACCTCTACATGGCAAGGGTTTCCAGAATTTACATAAACATTAATACTCCATGGATTCTCCTATAAAAAAAAATGGTGTTTTCTTCCATAGTTTTCGTCACAATTCAATCCTAAGCTAACATGAATATTGCATCAACGAAAATAGCAAGTTTAAACACTTGCCTGGGATTTTGCTATGCAGGTTCACGGCTTATTTTCGTATGGCTGCGTTCCTCGTCTCGTGATCTACGCGGTGGTGGTGGTGGCGGTGCAAACCGGTGGCCTTTTGGCCTTGGATTGCCTTGGAGTTCTCTCCTCTCTTCTCCAATGGCCGTCATTTGATTTGTGAATGTTCTAACCCTAAGAGGCTGACCTAATGGCTGATATAGGTTGGCTGAAATTCGTGGGTTCAATTACCCTGTTTTGTAAAATGACCAAAATGCCCTCCCGGGTCACTAATTAAGCCTAAAAACATCCCGAGATCCAAACTAAACCCCCGGGTACACTTTTCTGACTATCTCGACCCTTCCGGACGCGTTGGCGCACTCAAAACGACCATACGAACAACTTATAAAATATTCACTTTTATTTAACAAAATAAGTCCCGACGTGACACGGGCACGTCCTTACTTAAATTTCCGAAATAATCATTTAATTCACTTATGACATTCAATATAACCAATACAATATATTACTATGCTCATCTATTAATATGCAACAAATAACAAATTTCCAATAATTACTAACTCTCGTCACGCTAGTAAATATTTAAAGCAACATTCGGGATTAAAATTAATTTAATTTATCTCAATTAAATTTAATAAATCCCATAATTTAAAAGCTATAAAAATACGGGGTATTACATTAACAGTACTAATGGGGCACAGGCGACTCAGAGTCAGCTGCTACTAAAAAATTTCATTCAAGAGATTATATATAGGGACAGGGTGGATTTAAGCATCGTCATCAGGTCCATTAGGGACAACCGGGCCATTAACGTTTTTAAGAGGGCCAGCAGGGCTAGGCAAGAGGTGGTAATGGCTAGCAGGGTCGAGGCCAACAGGGCCAGATGGGAGAAAATTTTACAGCCAGTTGTTTCATATATGGAAAAACTAACCATAAATGCCAGGATTTACCTAATAAGGGCAACGTTCAGTAGAAGACCGCACTCCAGGAGCCTAGAGGCCTATTTTCCCCACAGCCCTCCCAGCACCAATACTTGTACTAACTTTGCTTACAGCACCGGTCATTCTAGCAACCCCACTTCAGCAAGGGAAGTTACAGTATGTGCCTGTATATAATGTCTACCAACTATAGTTCCATAGGCTCCACCCACAGTGGAGGTCATGTTTCTTATACATGGGATTTTGGGGCGCATTTTATTTGACACTGGGGCTTCACACTCGTTCATTGACACTAGATTTGCACGAGCTACATGATTGTTAGATATGGTCGATAGTACAGTCATGACTGTAGATTCACCACTGGGTAACGGGACACTCTCTTCTTTATTTTCCAGGGTGTGAGTATAGATACTGGGAGATTAGTTTTTTCCTACCGATATGCTTGTATTAGATATGTGAGAGTATGACGCAATTATTGACATGGATTGGCTAGTAGCGTACATGGTATTGATTGACTGTTATAGTAGGAGCATAGTGTTTGTGATACATGTACAGGATATGTTCTTAGTGTCGATGTCTCATCTTGAAGGAGGATTGTCGACTCATTTGTGTTACATAGAGGACGAGACCTCTCAGGGATTAGAAACTTCCCTAGATTCGATACTAGTTATGAGTGAGTTCTCTGACTTGATTAAGGAGATTCCGGGATTGCCACCTGGCAGAAAGTTAGAGTTGGTTATTGATTTAGCGTCAATCACTCAGCTGATAGGTCGTATGCCTTATTGTATGGCAACTATGGAGATGAGGGAGCTACGGGATCAGAGTGAGTAGCTGTTTGGGCAGGACTTTATCTGTCAGAGTACTTTGCCTTGGGGTGCCCTAGTGTCGTTTGGGAAGAAAAGTCATGGTTCTTTATGATTATGTGTGGATTATCGGTAGTTGAATAAAGTCACGATATATAATAAGTATCCGTTGCCCAAAATCAATGGCTTATTTGACAAGTTTAGAGGAGTTGCCCATATCTCTAAGATAGATTTGAATAGGGATATCATTAGTTGTGCATCCAGGAGCAAGATGTATCTAAGACTGTCTTTCTGATGGGATATAGGTCTTACGATTTTCAGGTTATTCCATTTGGGCTAACAAACGTTCCAGCTGTATTTATGGACTTGATGAATAGGGTGTTGAGAGAGTTCTTGTATCAGTTTGTCATTATCATTATTGACGAGATCCTGGTGTATTCTCAGACTGAGGATTAGCATTCCGAGTATCTACGTCATGTTGCACAGGCATTGCATGAGCACCAGTTGTACGCTAAATTGGAGAATTATTATTTTTTGCTGCGTGAGGTTCAGTTTTTGGGGCATATCGTATCTGTTGGGGGATATCAGTGGATCCTAACAAAGTGTCAGCGGTGAGGGAGTGTGGACAACCAATAACACTGACAGAGGTGCACAGTTTATTGGGGTTAGCAGGCTAATACATATGGTTTATTTGGGGAGTTGTGAAGATTACGGGTCCGTAGACTAGTTTGACTCATAAAGGCATGTCATTTTTCCGGGATGACACATGTCAATTAGCTTTCGATGAGCTGAAGGACAAGTTGACTTCATCACCTATACTCGCACTACCCAAGGTGGGAGTGGAGTATATTTTTTTTATTGAATCTTTCCTATGGGGACTTGGGGGTGTGCTATAGCAGGATGATCAAGCTATCGCTTATGCTTCCCGCAAGCTTAAAGCTCACGAGAGAAATACCCCACCCATGACTTGGAGTTAGGTACAGTCATGTTCATATTGCGAATTTGAAGATATTATCTGTTAGGGGAGATATTTTGTCGGTTCACATATCATAAGTCACTGCAATACTTCTTCACTCAGAGAAGGGTGAATATGCGTCAGTGTAAGTGGCAAAAATTTATGAAAGATTATCAGTTTGACATCCAGTATCACCTGAGAAAGGCTATCTTGATGGCAGACGCAGTGAGCCGCAGGCCAATGGGAGATGTAACTGAAGTTTGGAAGGCAAAATGGAAGGATTTGGGACATCAGCACTCGATTGCTAGATCATTTGTGTTGGTTATGACCGTCACCCCCCAAATTGCCACGAGGGTGGTAGAGGCCCAGGCAGTGGATTCAATCTGTCAGGATCGGATCAGACAACTTTTAGTCGGGCGAGCCGAGTCGTATTTTGTGAGTTCAAAGAGAGTTTTACGACTCAACGAGAGGTTAATTGTCCCACAGGGGGAGGATTTATGACACGCTTTGATGTCAGAGTCATATGGGTCACATTTTGCAGTACCACCTTGAGAGGGTAAGATGTAACAAGATATGTGACGACAGTAATGGTTGAGTGGGATGAAGAGAGACATTGACGAGTTTGTCTCGAGGTGTACCACTTTTCATTTGGTGAAGGTGGATCATCAGAAGCCAGCAGGGGATCTACAACCATTAGAGATTCCGATGTGGAAATGGGAGAGCATTTTAATCGATTTTATAACAGGGTTGCCTACTTCACAGAGGGGCCACGATTTCATATGGGTGATAGTGGATTGGTTGACCAAGGTAGCTCATTTTCTGCCAGTTTCGAGGGATTATACAATGGGATAGTATGCCCAAATTTTCATTATTAAGATAGTGAGGCTGCATGGATGCCATTAGATATTGTGTCCGACAGGGATAGGATTTTTGTGTCTCGATTTTAGGATATAGTGTTCATATCGAATATAGTGTTCATAATTGATTTCACGATCGCACTCTCTTGAAGACAGCCTCACCCCTCTTCTATAGCGCACAACTATTGTATTTATTTATTTATCATATCTAGTCCTTACTCGATCCCACTAGACATAATAGGTACCTACACTAGCCCGATAACCTCCCTGTTGTAAGTTAAACACACTATCATGATTTGTATAATACATATAACCCTCGTTTATTTGAATATACTAAATATGGCCTCAATACTGTAAATAGATAGTCACACATTTTCTAGATATATACACATATCACTCACTACCCATATATATACTTAGTATCCTCATAGTTTGGTCCTATTATATGCAAATCTCGTACATGATATCAGGTGTCAGGAACATCTCGTGTCACCTCTGGTCACCGGGTCAGAATTTCACCACTGATCCCAAATCCTAAAAAAATAATGGAGGCCGTTATAAATACATAAGCCTTAGGATTTCAATATGCCTTCCTTAAAGACCTGCGTGACATCCCCCTCTCAGCACGGTAGGAGCCACCCGAGCAATATAAGATGGAGCACAATCCAAACCCCACTGGAATTTCTAAGGTGGGACCACCCACTAAGCGCAACCTCCTGGATAACATCCTCCAATAAACATAATTTTCATTCAACTCACATGCATAGATTTATATAAATAATTCACACATTTATATATATTCCAAGTATTAACGACGTCATTCGTAATTGATATGTTCCACACTAAATAGCTACACCCCGCCAATTATTATGAACTATACGATTATATATTTCGCCTCTGTATACTAGATTAGATTTTTATTAGTCTCACAAGGGTCCCTACCAAGTTTGGTTTCCAATCGGGGAAATTTCGTCACTCATTACAACTTCAAGGGTATTTTACACATTTCACATTTCATATCTAAGTAATTAAATTTCTAGGACAGCGTACTACTCTCAGTTAGCTACGCTTGGCATCAAACGGGATGTCAATTTGAGTTCGTATGAGAAATATATTCATGTTCTTTGTTTCCCCCTTTAAAAGTCGAACGATGCCCAAAAATGGGATACCGGTCGATCGGCCCTGGACCACTGGTCAACCACCCCTTCTTTTCCAACCTTACTACTTTCACCTTATGCCAAATTTCCTATCACCGATCGACCGACCCTTGGACCTCGGTGGACCGGGCCTACAACATATGCCCAAGACTGGGTTTTGTTTTATGGTTTCTCCCAAATTAAATTTCCTTCTCAATTCAATTCTAGTTACAACCCAACTAATTTTCTATGATATTAATATCAAACACTATCAAAGTTTCATGATTTCACTTATTAGTAATTAATCTACACACTTAATAGATTAATTCGACATTTTAATCCAATTTCTCAGCAATCCTTAATTTCACCATTAATGATTTTTTTCATCATCTTCAACCTATAGAACCCAAAATTTTAAAACTCTCAAATGTTTTAAATTCTCATGGTTCATCTTATTCCCATGGGTTTAGATTAGTTATTTTCAACATGAAATTAGAAAGAATTCATACACAATGATTTTATAATTTCCAGATTTATCACCAAAAATTCAAATATTAACACAATTAACTACAACTCAAAACTCGACATTTAATGCCTGCAATTAGGGCAACAGTTTTAAAAACAACATCAAAACACGACATTCATTGACTCGAAATTGACTCAATGTTGTGTTCACGTTGGATATTTTTGACACCAAGTAGTATCGCGTCGTGTTCGTATCAAAATTATGGATCGTACTATCATCCCTTGTTTATATTGGCTTATCATGCATACAGTTCAATTGATCATAAAATTTTAGTAATTATGAAAATTTATGAATTGATGCTAGGTAAAAAAACAAAAAATTGTTGTGTTCTTGTTCAAAAAATCATTGTTGTGTTATATTATAGTTAAAAAACACATAATCATGTAGTGTCGTATTCATATCTAAACAAACTTTGTTGTATCGCATTGGTCCAAAACTCGATAAAAAACATGAATTTTCAATAACCTCAAATCTGCAACTCCACTCTTGAAATGAGAATTCCAAGAATCTCTTTTGTACTTTTCGTGATTTTCTTGCGGATTTAAAATCCCTATTTCAAGTCCAATATGACAAATGCGTGTTCAAATAACTTAAGAGCAATTCTAGTACCCATTCCCATGTTTCCTAACCGAGCCTAGATCTCCCTACCCTATCCTATAATTGTTCTCTCTGTGTGTGGTAGTATTTATTTTTTATGTAGATATATATGATTAGGCTGTGTCATTTTTATTTATTTTTATTTTATTTGATTATTTTTATTTTTATTTTATTTTAGGGTCATTATTTTTAGTGTATTATTATTTTATGTAAATATTATATACTACGACATGTGTCATCATGCCCGTGTTTGTATATTTTTAGGTGTGCATTTAATTAGATTTTTCTTTTAGTTTTTTTATTTGTTTTTACTATTTTTCTAGTTGAGTTTTATTATTATTTCTATTTTATTTTATTTGAGTCTTTTACTAATAGGTTGTGATTTTGATTTTAAATTTTTTTTATTGATTTTATATTTAAAATTTGAAATGTAAATAATTAAATAATTTTAATTTTTTTTGGATAAAAAATACACAAACACACACACTAACTACCACATTCCTCCCCTCCCCCTAAAACACACTCACCCACACCCTTTTCTCGTTTATCTCGCACACACGAAAACACCCCCACAACTCCCATGTTTAAACAACCCAAATAAACTCAAGTCAGATATCTCTCATCTCTCTCCTCTCGCCTACCATCTCCTTCCTCCCTTCCCATACTCCTCACTTAGACCCACAAATCCACCACTGCGTTAACTATACAATGGTTTTCTGATTATTACAACCAATTTCAACCTACTGAGTTATATAGATTAAAATACTGTTTTAATCAAGCCTCTTAATTCTAAAAATATAATACGCTGTCCTACTGAGTTGTTTATTAAAATAATACAAATTTGTAGTTTTACTTTTCTCAATATATAAAATTTTGCCCCGACTTTTCTCCCAAAATTAATCCTGAATTATTAAATTAAATCATGTCACAACATTTTATTTTTGAAAACATGGGGTATTATACAGTGATTATTATCATCATGGCCCTGTCTTTCATAAAATTTGAAGTAAACTAGAAATTTTTCATACTCATTCATATGCCAAAAACCCTTCTCACCACACCCTATACAAATCCTTTTGGAAAGAGTGTTTAAGAGGTCAATCTCAATACAAACCTAGCGTAACTCCGTCTGCTAAGAGATGCAGTTGATTCATTAAGTTTTAGTGGCGTTCAAATAAGGTTAGCAATAGAGAATAACGAAGCCTTGGAGAAAAGATGAATTGGAAGATATGGAAGACAAATCCATGATAACAAAAATAGTAAAATTGGAAAACTGTTTTTGTATATTGATAACTTTGGAGTTACAATCACTACTATATATATAGCACTGAAAAGAAAACTAACGTTACAGTAGATTAATCGTAAAATATTTAAATACACAGAAATGAACTGTGTTGATGTTAACGTTATAAGAATATAACAGCCTCCATACATGTAGTCCAACTTCTCTATATTTGTAGTCCATCTTTCTAGGCATTTGAATAGCTCAATGTTGACTTTATTTGAAAATGATGGCAGTACAATCCTTGAATATAACTCACATGGGACATTGAACTTGAATAATATAACTCATGTCGAGATCTTTCTAAATTTCTAAATAACTTATGTTCCTAAATAATAGGAACACTACTTCTATCAATCCAGACAGGTGCAATAGACGGATCTGCATTAGCTCTAAAGTCATTTGTCCATTTGAAGATTTTCATTAGAGAAATATCAATATACCATTGATCATGCAACCACACTCTTAGATAGTCTTCTTCACAATTGAGGCAGATTAAAACACGTTTTTGATCTTCCTTTAAAAAGAACATATGGAAAACCTTGCGTTTAATCTCCATAGATTGCCTTCCAAATGAAAATTTACCTTTGGAATGAGTATTTGAAGACCGTCAAATTAATGCAATTGTCCTACAATAAAATCATGATGAAATAATAATTTTGAATAATTAATATTTATGTCGATCCCATCTTTGAACCAATGTACTAAATTAATAATTCAATTGAATAATATTTTTGTAAGGTTAATAGATATGTACAATTTAGGTACGGTTTGACTGCGTCGTGGATTACTTTTGGCTTAAAGTGTCTAGTCACAATTTTTTGTAGTTAGAGCTGACTTTATGTGTTTGGATGCACCCCAAGAATGAGATTTTACTATTAATAAAAATGTCCTAATTTTCCTGAAGTTAATGGTTAGTTATAAGACACCTTGTGATATAAGTTAATTGACAAAGTTTTTACGGTTTCACATTTGATACTTCACGACCGTTTAAACTATAAACTAATCGTTTGGTTTTGTATTAAAAAAAATTGATTTAAAAGTTATTTTTTAACACAATTTTAAATTTCAATTTTTTGTGTTTATAATTATTGGTTCGCGTTTGGTAAACTTGGTTTGAAAACAGTGTTTTTTTTTAAAGATTGACAAGCATGCATACTTATATTATACATATGTGTGTGTGTGTGTGTGTGTGTGTAGAAACGCATCCATAAACCTTCATGTATACATAATACGTGAATATATATTTATATATACATATATACTATTAGACCAAGCCCTATGTGCATACCACATATTACTCTATTGTAGCAACTATTTAGAATGAGTCTAAGGTGACTACCAAGTCTTCCAATATTATAGGAACTACCAACTGTAAGTATACTATATATCTTAACAACAATATGATCTGTAATGTGAAGAATTGAAACCAAAGAAATTCATTTCATCTTTCCTCTTGTTTATTATGGCATTGGAGACAAACCAAATGGAAAACTCATCTTCAACTTCAACCCTTACACCCCCCTCAAACCCAACCTCTGAAATGTCTGTCAATCTTCTTAATTATACCCATCATGGTATCTCTCTCAAACTCAATAATGAAAATTTTCTATACTGCCAGACTCAAATGGTACCTTGTCTTCGATAACAAAGACTCATGAAATATGTTGACGGAACCTTTCCCTGCCCAGCCTCTCCTATTATGGTTCATGATAAAAATGCACCACAAGATAATCCTGCATTTCATCAGTGGACTGATCAAGATCAATTAATTATAAGCACTCTCATTTCTTCACTCAGTATTGAAGTTCTTCCCGTTGCTGTTGGTTGTGCAATATCCCATGCTCTCTGGACTACTCTATGTGCAATGTTATCCTCTCCTTCAAACACTCGGATTCTTAGCATTCACAATAATCTCCATGCCCTTGATTAAAGGGATGACACAGTCTCTACCTATCTCAGTCGTGCCAAATGTTATTCCGACAAAGTTGTTGCTGTTGGATGACCTCTAAACACTATAGATTTTAACATCTTTGTTTTTCAAGGGCTTTTCCCAGAATTTAAATATCTAATCACCACCTTATCCGCTTGCGTAGATCATATTAACTACAATGGATTTCATGGTCTACTGTCGATTCATGAATTTTTACACAAGGATTCTCTTGCCAAATTATCCCTTATCTCTCCCATTTCTTCTGAAAACAGTGGCGTTTCCCAAGTCTCTGTTGCTGCAAATTAATATGCAGTGTCAAAATTAATTATTTAATTTTAATTATATTAAATTCAGAATTTATGAATTTCCCAATTATGTGGTGTTGATAAATATCAGATAATTAATCAAGAACGTGATAAATACGAATATTAAAAGATTGGGTCAATCTTATCCGTTAGTCACATGATGGTTAGTGGCATTAGTGGAAGACTTGAAAAAGAGTCCCACCTTGACTAGGATTCCGACCCTCTTCCCATTATAAATAGAGGAGCCCTACACCATCTGGGGTTATCTCATAACACACTATTTCTGAGGTGGGAGAGAAACTCCGAGATTCCATTAGAGTGTATTTTTTCCAAAAACGTAGATTGATGGAGCAATTAATCAAGATTGATCCTTGATCAAGGTAAGTCTTATTTTCTATCTTTTAGACGTATTTTGTGAAAACATGAAGATCCAAGATCCTTTTTTTAAGAACAATTGTATGTTAAAGTTTAATCATATTAATGTGTTTGTGATTAATATTTGGTGTTCTTAAGAATGATTTTATATGTGGTATCTGAGCTAAAGTTTAAGATCTCATGATTTTCCTTATTGATGTTCGTCTATAATGAAATATGTGCCTGAGAATTTCTGCGACATTTTTATTTATGTCATTAAATTGCTTTGGTGCCTGAGACCTTCTGCGACATCTTATTTCTCTCATTAAATCTCCTCTTAAAGTGTGTCTGAGATTTTCTGTGACGTTTTTCTTCTGTCGTCAATACTCACTGGTGAAAATGAAAGGTCAAAACTTGCTCGAAATTTTACAAAACTGACATTGTTGACTGAAACGTCGAAATAAACAAAACCCATTGTGAACAATGGGCACCACCTTAATTTTGCGTTTTGACGTCGTTAAGACCCTTGAAATTGCGTTTTTGTCGTTTTTGGTAATAATGTTGACATCAATATCTCACTCCAGAAAATTAATTTTTGAATTCTGCAAATTGTTTTGAGATCCTGGAGTAATTATCTACATCCCTGTGGTGCTAACTCAAATGTTATATTTTTGGCAAAAATTACGATTTTTTTCTAATATTATGTATTTTTCCACCACGGGGGCTTGTTTTTATGTTCATCGTTGTTCTAATATTCATGTTATGTGTAGTATTTTGTATTGATGAAAGAGTTCAATATAAAATTTTGAATATTAGATGTATGATTATGTATTTGACAATAACATTTCGATATACTAGGTTATTGTGCATAATCTATATTTGGTAGCCTAAAGGTCCTAATGTATTATGAATTGATGTTTAGACAATAATATTTATATCGTGCTGGATGGGCAAGACATGAAAGTGTCTTAATCTATAATTGTAAATATTTGATTATTATGTATGCATCTATATTTGGACCATTAATTATACATTAAGTTTTGAGTATAATATTTTGGGGGGCATTGATTTTGCAAAAATAATGTTTATGACTTCTAGAAAAAATAGTTTTGAATTCTGTCGAATATTTGAGATTCTGGAGTAATTTCCTACAGTTTCTTGATGCTAACTCATTTTTTTTGGAAAAATTTAAGCTTTCCCATATTTCATGTATGTTTTATCCAGAACTGTGATAAAACCTTGCTCTAATGATCCTTTTTAGTTGAATATTTGTGCGAAACACAGGCCAACATATTCTATATGGTAGGATATTGAACTTGCGTTATTGTTAATATTCATATTTTGATGAGTCTCGTGCCAAACACAGGCCATTGATTCATATTGTTGAATATTATGATATTCGGGTTTTAATGAGTCTCGTGTCAAACACAGACCGACGATTCATGTAGTTGAAAATTAGAATTATTATTTATTCTAAGGCTAGTACTCCCATTAAGTTGAATTAAATGCCAAACACATGCTAGAATTCATATGTGCGGATAGTAGATTTACTCGTTGCATACATGCATATTTGAATGTATGACTTTCAAATTTTGAGACTCATAAGTAGGTATTCATTAAATTTAATCAAATGCAAAATAAAGGCTAAGATTACATGTGAAGATACTATACTTGTAGTCATTTCAGATTATCCTAATGTTTGTTATAAGGTTAAATTGAAGGGCAACACATGCTAAAATTTGAATCAACTAAACATTGGAATTTTTGTAAATGTTAAATAATTGGCACCAATGTTAAAAAGTTATATTTACATATGCAACAAGTATGATAATTATGATTATAATCGTATTGTGCATTAGTATGACCATGAATGATTTGGGTCAATATTTCTAATTTGTTAATCATACATAAGTGATGAAGTGAAAGTAAATGATTTATGTCTTCCATTTACTATTATTTGTGGAATATCTCATGTAAACTCTTTGTCTAGTTGATTTTCAGATTATGTCTAATTTTTCGTGAATTTCAAGTTAGGGAATAGATAATAATATAATTATTCATGTATTACGGGTATTTTGAACATGTATGCGTATCTCTAATATTTATATAATATAAGGTTTGGTGTTCATTAAAGTGCTCCATTGCAGAAGATATAAATATTGGACTAATGCATTAATATCATGCATATTTTGGTTGCCTACGGGTCCATGTATGATATTGAATGCTAGGATGATGATACTTTATGATGTTGCATACATATTATTGTTTATTCATTTATTGTGATTACAATAATTGAACAAAATGTTAGTGGTGATATATATTTTGGGAAGGTAATAATGGTCATCAAACGCAGATGCCATAGTTTCTTTCACTATCATATCACCAACTAAGTTTGTGAAAACCATAAACATGAATAATTTAGTTTATTGATCATGCAATATTTAATGAAAATAAGTGAAAAATTTATTGACTTGTGTATGTAAGTCTTTACGTAATGTAATATTCATATTATGAAATGTTTGGTAGTCACTACAGTGACCCAACAAGAATGACAATGAATATTAATTGTAATGATGATGGTAGTAGTAACTCATGATGCTTATAATTGTAAAGATATTAATGGGATATATTGAGTTTATTTCTTCAAGCAAGGTTATTCCTTAAAGAGAATCAATTTTGAGTGATTGAATGAACATCATAGATCACATACATTATTATAGTATGTGAAAATAAGTTGTGCACAAATATCGTGTACAATGTAATGAAATAACATTATACCCAATAAAGTAATCTACAAGCATCATATAATCGATATCTCACGGTTACTACTGAAGAAAAATCATGGTTATGCACTCAATTTATTATCATGTAATCGATGTGTGTGTAGTTAAATCAAAGCATTAATGAAGTGAGCAATTTATCTCATTATCTTATCCCATATTATTGTATCACATTTTGTTTCTCTAAAAATTTCATATTTAATTTGGTTAAACAAATTAAGTTTGTTTACATATTGCACACTCGGACTAATAATGATAAAGACAATATGTATCTTTTATGATTTGAAACGTGTTTTTCATCTCCTCAGAGTTTGCAAGTTATACTTACTGTGTTATAGAGAGTATTTACTTTTTATGCAAGTATTTCTTACAAAACAAACTAGAAATGCTAATACGATTCTTTTCTTTTATTCTTGGGGAATCAAATCGCCATTTGCTTTCATAAACCCTCAATTTTTTTTTTTTAAAATGTTTGCCTAGACTTGATCGTGAGGGATATGTTCTAAAGAATCTTTTGATGTATATTTTTTTCAAGGGTTATGATATTACTTTTGATGGTTTGTACAAAATAAAGTTTGGACATAGTTCTTTAAAGATTTATTTGATCTTGCATCATAATCATAGCGTTATTCATGAAACTCTTTAAATCTTCTGCCAAATTAAATCTAGACTCTTTTTCATAATTTTTGTGGACAAGATCTTTGTAATGTCTTTTACAAATTTTGATAGTCGAGTTGTGCTCTTATGGTATTAGGATGTCTAATATAAGGATGACCTATGTTGCCCAAGTGGGAGATTATGAGAAACTTACCTTAAAGTGGACCTACATAGATCATATAATTATCATTGACACGTATTTATTGCATTAAATTCAAATTCATTATGAAAGGTGAAATTAGTGGTAGTAGAAAATCATGAAATGTGGTTATAAAGGAAGGTAGGGTATTTATTGCATTAAAGTCAAATTCATTATGAAAGGTGAAATTAGTGGTAGTAGAAAATCATGAAATATGGTTATAAAGGAAGGTAGGGTACTTATCCCATTATCGATAACCTTCTTGAATCCTTGTTCTTTTAGTTGTTAGATTATCTAAACAACAAACAACAAATAAATGATCAACCACTAAATGATAGTATTGTCACCGTGAGAGAAATGTAGAAAAAAATCATAAGGAATAGTATTAGAAAGATCCTAAAAGGTCTACTATCATCGATGATTATGTGGTGTATCTGCATGAACATGAATTTGGCATAGGGACAAATAATGACATGGTTTTATTTTCAAAAGTCATAAGAAGTGAAACTAATGAACTACAACTAAGAGTGAAATCTCGTTGAATTACATAATTGATGCACTAAAGTCGGGTATAAGGGGGTCATCAAGACCAAACGCGACATTAACGATAGTTAAACGAAATAAAGGTAAATTGTAGTAAAATATTTCACTATCAATGAAGAAAAGGTTATAAATGAACCTTCTCAATTATATGTAAGGACATGGAATTCCTATGACATTAGTAGCTCATTATGATTGAGAGTTACATGAAGTGGATGTGAAAATTACTTTTTGAAGTCTTTTAAACCATGCATATATGTTTAGGAGATCATTTTATAAGCATAAGTTTTCCACATGACATATTTTAAGAAATAATATCATTACTTTTTTTAATCGTTGTATATTTGTATACACCTTAAGATCAGTGGGAGTAAGTTTATATATTTTCTCTATATTCAAGAACATATTTAGAAAGTAGAGAATCAAAATAATCTTATGGGTTTAAAAGTTGTCTATGAAGTAATTAGATACGTAAAGGACTGTATGCTCACATTTATGATGTATGTGTTCATTTAAATATGAACAATTATTGTGACTTAGATTTACTATTTGTAGGGATGGTATAAAGTTCACTCTTGCTTAAGAATATTTGTTTTGGTTTATCAACCAATATAATGAAGGAGTGAAACACAATCCATCCATTAACTATTGTGAAAGCTGAGTTTGTAGCATGCTTGGTGCTGCAACTTATGTATTTTTGCGGCCTGACTTCATTTCGGGACTTGGAGTTGTCAACACTATTATCAAGTCGCTGAAATATTATGATAATTTTGCTGAAATCTTCTTTATGAAGAAATGTTAGGTATTCCTAAAGTAACTAAACACGTTGAATGAAATACCTATCAGTTAAAGAAGAAATTCATAAACACAGAGTGTCAATTGATCACATTAGTACGAGTGATAACATAGCAGACCCTATTACGAAAGTACTATCTCCAAAAGGCCTTATGGAACGTGTCAAAGAGATGGATCTCGATTAGTAAAATTATGATTGCTATTTGGCTTAGCTGTTTGACACTATTACTTGAATTGAATAAAAGTTTTTCTGATTTAAATTATTTCTATCTTTTGTGAATGCATGCATATGATTATGAATTATTGTTGATAGAAATAGGCCTTATGCAAAATGACATTATGAGTCCATTATGATACCCAATATTAAAGTCTTGGGGTACATGGAAGGAACCATCCTCTTGAATAGCATGGAACTGCCATGACTCGCATCCGTGGATTGTATGATTTAAGCATACTATATTTATTAGTTATTGTGCATCTTATGGTACCTAATTTAATTATGAGAATTATTAAGACCAAGTGCGAGACTGTTAGAAATTAATATTCAGTGTCGAAATTAATTATTTAATTTCAATTATATTAAATTCCGAATTTATGAATTTTCCAATTATGTGGTCTTGAGGAACATGATAAATACGAATATTAGAAGATTGGGACAATCTTATCCGTTAGTCACATGATGGTGTAACAACCCGCCTAATAAGATATCGGGCGATCACTCCAATATTAAATTAAAACAGGAGTCACAACTGGATCATCCTTAACATCACTGTCGAAAATCCATTTAATTAATAATATCCTATTAGGTGGCCGTTAAAAAACTTTTATCTAACTACTCTTTTTAGCGCACAAATTAAAACATTCACAATTAAATGCGTAATGAACTGAAATGGAAATGAAAGGAACTAAAATAACCGAACACTCGGTCCAAATATACAACCATATCGAATGCTGAACTGAAAGAATAAATAAATGCAATTGAGCCATTGGCTCAAGTGTTTATACAATATCTCCTATCTAGAGTACAAAGAAAGAAACGTCTACCGATAACCTGCAAGCATCCACAGCTACTGCAGCAGACGTCTGACCCGAAAGAGTTTCCATCCAGGCGTCCCTGTGTCTGGACACCTATACATATATAGTATAGAGAAAGAAAGGAGAGTAGACAAACGGGTAAGAGCCTGAATGTTTAGAAAATATTTTGCAAGTGCATAAATGCTTTATTTTTAAAAAAAATAGTTTTTATCTCATATGTAAATTGGTATCGCACTCTCATGAGATACCCCTCACCTCTCCTCTAACAGTGCACGCCTAGCGCATCCCTATAAACATCCTAGTCAAGCTACCCTGCTAAACTAGTCTAATACCCAACCACTATCTAACCTAGATAGTCAAACAGATGTACTAAGGGCTAAACTTCACTCTAATCTCAACGCTATGCCATGTTCGTGCGTGGGGTGTCTCGCGAAGCGAAATCCAAACAAGGAACCCCCCCGATACACTACTATGCAGCAAGGTCGATCTTTGAGATCCGCTAGTCCCTCAGTACAGAAAGATATATAATATATATATACCATAAGAATTAATAATATAAGAGAACTAAGGATTAAACTTCTCCCCAGTCTCAACACACTGCCATATTCGTGCGTGGGGTGTCTCGCAAAGCGAAATCCAAACAAGGAACCCCCCCGATACACTACTACGCGGCAAGGTCGATCATCGGGATCCATTAGACCCTCAGTACTCGATTCATCCATTTATATATACATATTCATACTACAATATACATCCGGATCTATCTCCCGGACTGAGGATTTATATACAAGTATTTATCAATACCTTTATTTTCTCAAAACTTCCCATTTCACTTTTTATACTCAGGAAATTTAAATATAAAAGCCAATTCATTATCATGAATTGCTTTAACAAATCGTTTACCTTTTTAAAGCCAATTTTATTATCATAAAAGTGCTTTTCCTTTATATGTCATCCCCCAAAGCCATTTTCATTATCATGAAAATGCTTTGATCAAATCATGCTTCCACATCCCTTCTTCCATCCGGGAGTGTTACTGAAGCTAAACCTTTATCCCATTTCCCTTTTTATACTCAGGAAATGTAAATATAAAGCCAATCCATTATCATGAATTGCTTTAATAAATCCAAGACCGTCCCTCCGGGTATCCCCACTGGACGCGCCCCTAAATGGCTATCATCTTCTAGGGCCTCCAAGACAACCTGGGATCCTATAACGAAAGACGTCGGGAAGCGACCATGTGCCTGCGGGATAGTCAAGACCACACCCGGAATCTCCTAACCAGCGCAGAAAATATAACAACAAACGCTCACATGGCCTATAGGACTATATCCACCCTGCATCATTAGCCAGGGGGCTTCACCATACGAACGCAACTTCCCTTATGATAGCGATTTAGAGAGGTGTGTAATCCATATTTTATTAATTATGAAAAACATTTATTTTTCCATTTTGAAAATATTCATTTATATATTTTCAAAATCATTTCCATCATCATATATATATACCTAAAACACACAGTATATACATATCCTATATTTTCTTCCTAGAATATATATAACCGGCCTTAGTGGCCTATAGCATCTAGCGATGACTAAATATCCCAAAGATTCCCTCCAGGAATCATAATCATGCATTCATATAAGCATGATACTAAACCCAAAGTATATTCTTACTTTAATAAATAAAACATACTTAAATCATATGTACGGATTCATTTGGATATCTCCAATTATACTAATTCACTCTAAGTGAATACACACATATACAAACTCCCAATTCCTCAAGTCCTTTAGGACATAACCCTCCATAAATTTCTAATTTGGAAGGCCTTTAAACATAAACTCAAAAAGGAGAAATAATCCTAATCTCCAAAATCTTGGGCTGAAAACAGGGCACCGGTCGACCGGTCCTAGACCCCCGGTCGACCGTGGGTTGTAAATAAGCCTACGAAACAAAGCAGTATGCCCTTTCTCCTTGACGCGGTCGACCGGCCATAGGGGCGCGGTCGACCGGTCACACCAGGTCTCCCAAATTAAAATCCCTCAATTTCATTAACCAACAGCGCAAATTCATTTTCGGGGTTTCTAAACTACACCAAAAATTATCCCGAACATCTACGACATTAATTCTAGCCGTAATTTTTCCAATTTCCGATTTGATTTCCGAGTTGACGATGTCAACCCGGAGATGTCATCTTGTAAAAATCATATCAAATCGTAGAAAAATCAAAAAAATACGCGGTTAGCGCCCACGCGACCGTATCGAAAAGATCTACAACTTTCGTGTTTTGGAAGAAAACTAAATCAATTATCTGCTTGGCCGAAAATGACCCCAAAGGCTACGGGTTCACTATTCATTATCTTCCCCAAACTCCCAAACTCCATTTTTCTCCATTTTTGTTGTTTCTAACCTTATCCAACAACTCAACAAACATCTAATATATGTTTTGCAACTAACACATCAATTATTTTGGGGTATTAAATCATTTCTCTTAGTTTTAAACCCTAAAACCATAAAAACCCCAACTTAACATTTCAACCCATTTTTATACTCCATTAACATGGTTTTAACACTGAATATCATTAAGAGTTTACACTACATCAATATGTAAACTCATAATCAACTTTTACCCAATTTATTTTAAGGGTTCTAACCCTAAAATCATATTTATACCAAATGTGATATGAGATTAATGCACAAAAGTAAATAAAGCAAGTAACACTTGCCTCGTGGATAAAATCCGACGACCTCGAGTCGAATCCGACGGAGTTTGCCCGAGATCTCCCATTTCTTCTCCTCTTTCTCCTTCCTCTCTCTCTTCTCTCTCTTTTCTTTCTCTTTATATATAGAGAAAAGGGTTTTAATCCTTTAAAACCCAAAAACGACTCGTTTACCCACTTACGAGTTACTTTTACCTCTAAAATTATCCGAAACTCATTTTCGACAATCGGACACTTTTTTCCGACTATCTCGGACATTCCGAGAATTATGGCGCAGTCGAAATTCCCATCCGAGGTATTTGACCGCAAATAACTATTCCAACCCAAAATAAATAAATGCGGGTTTTCTACTCAAAATCTTACCTCTTTTGTCGCAATACTCCACGACGACATATAATTAAATTATTTCGACCTATATAGTCCCAAAATAATTTAGAACATCCTTCGAAAATTATTAAATCCTCGAAAATCCCAGAAATCACTATTTTGAGAAATTCTCTAAATTCCAAATTATACTTAATTATAGAATTTAATCATCTCCAAAAGGGCGGGTTATTACAGATGGTTAATGGCATTAGTGGGAGACTTGAAAAAAGGTCCCACCTTGACTAGGATTACGGCCCTCTTCCCCTTCTAAATAGAGGAGCCCTACACCATCTGAGGTTATCTCATAACACACTATTTCTGAGGTGGGATAGAAACTCCGAGATTCCATTAGAGTGTATTTTTTCCAAGAAGGTAGATTGATGGAGAAATTAATCAATATTGATCCTTGATCAAGGTAAGTCTTATTTTCTATCTTTTAGACGTATTTTGTGAAAAGATGAAAATCCAAGATCCTTTTATTAAGAACAATTGTATGCTAAAGTTTAATCATATTAATGTGTTCGTGATTAATATTATGCTGTTCTTAAGAATGATTTTATATCTATCCCATCTGCTCACTACTCTCACCGAGGTGGCAACTCATCTTCCACTAGAGGTTATCGCGGTGGTCGCTCATTTCGAGGTCGTGGAAACCGTGGTGGCCGACATTTTCCTCCTCCTGACAACTACACTAATTATCAATAGTGTTCACGAGCAAAATGCTAAATCTATTTCAACTATAATCACCCAGCCACCACTTGCGCTTAATAGTACACCCCCAACACCACATACACTCCTTTTGCCCCATCTTTCCTCATCCTCACAACCACCTCTTTTACCTCTCCCTTCCCCAAACTCACACTCCCAGTGGTTTCCCGATACTGGTGCTACTCATCAACTGACTCCGGATATTATGAATCTCATTCATTCTGGTGCATATCATGGACCCGATCAACTTCACATTGGTAACGGTAACGGTTTGAATATTTTTCATACGGGTTCCTCTACTTTACACACCTCCCGTGCCTCCTTTCATCTTTCTAATATTTTACATGTTCCATCTGTCTCTAAATCTTTACTTTCTGTTCAATAATTTGCGAAAGACAATAACGTGTATTTTGAATTTCACCCATCTTATTTTTGTGTCAAGGATCAAGAAACTCATCGCACACTCCATACCGGCACAAGTAGAGGTGGCCTCTATTCATTCTCCCCGGAATAACATTCTTCCTCACTTAATCCATTTTCTACCATTGCAACAAAAACCACCTCTGATGTGTGGCATCGTCGTCTTGGACATCCGCACCAATGTGTTCTTAGTCAAATAATTCTCTCCAATAGCCTGCCGTGCAGTTCATCTCTTTCTAGTTCATTTTGTAATGCAGGCTCGATGGGAAAATCATCTCGGCTTCCACTAAAGCCTACTATGACTTGTACTCAAAATGTATTAGATATAATTTTAGTCATGTTTGGGGTCCTGCACCTGTTATGTCATCTGAAGGAAATTGATATTTTGTCATTTTTGTTGATTATTTTTCTAAATTCATTTGGTTTTATCCCATGAAACAAAAATCTGAAGTTTTCACTATTTTTCTTCAATGGTAACAAATAGTTGAACGTCAATTCAATTCCAAAATTAAATTCATACAAATAGATTGGGGAGGTGAATATCGTACATTAAATCCCTTTTTCACCATGTGTGGTATTATTCATCATGTTTCTTGTCCACATACTTATGAACAAAATGGGACTGTTGAACGAAGAAATCGTCATATTGTGGAAACTCGTTTAACTTTACTTGCCCAATCATGTTTACCTAAAAAAATTTGGCAATTCGCATTTGACACCGTCGTTTATTTAATAAATAAAATGCCTTCAAATGTTTCATGTAATCAAACACCGTTTGAAATTATTTTTAAAAGACCTACCGACTATACATTTGTAAAATTTTTTGGATGTCCTTGTTTCCCATTTCTTCGTCCATATAATAATCACAAAATGTAATTTTGCTCGTCCCCTTATATTTTTCTCGGGTATAGTCCCACCCACGTTGGCTATCGATGCATGGATTTTCAAACTCGACGATTAATACATTGCCCGTCATGTTCGTTTCAATGAGGTAGAATTTCCCTTTCAAAATTTCAGTCAGTATACTTCAATTTTGGGGTCTCCCATTTCTCACATAAATTCACCACCTTGGTTAGCTATTCAAAATAATACACAACTACCTTTTTTTCTCAAAGTAGTCATCATATTCTATCTCCCACTTCCAGTTTAAATTTGACCTCACCTGGTCCTATTTTACCTCCCACCTTACATCAAAATTTCTCACCACCTGTTCAAACTTCACCATCCACCTTAAGTCCTACCTAGCTTCCACCAAATTCAACTGTCCCACTTTTATCCAATCTCCCTAATTGTGTCACACCCTCTCCTACGTTTTACTAAACCCATCCATCCAAACTTCACCAACTTTTAATCCCGATCTCACCCCTCCAACCTGTTCGCTTATTTCATTCGCAAAACTCGTTACCTCCTCCGACAATCTTATTTCTCCATCACCGTTCACTATCACAAACCCATCCGGAATTAAACTTCATGTTGACCTTAATATTCCCAAGTTTCCTCCCTCTCGTACACATTCTATGACTCTTTGTCACATGTCTAAATCACACTCCCCACCATCATTTCCATCCGCATTTATCACCACAACCCAACCACTCTTGGAACCCACGTGTTTTACCACTACCAATAAATGTGTTGAATGGCATCATGCTATGTAGGAAGAATTTAATGCCTTGATTCGTAATGAGTCATGGTCCCTTGTTCAGCAAAAATTCTACTTCCACTCTACAGGCCTTTTTCGACTCAGATTGGGACGATTCCATTGATGATTGCAAATCCACTAGTGGCTATGCCATTTATTTGAGATCCAACTTAATTTCTTGGTCATCTCGCAAACAGTGCACTGTTGCTCGCTCCTTCAGTGAATCTGAATACAAAGCTCTTGCCGATGCTACCGTTGAAATTACGAGGATTCAATCTCTTCTTGTTGAATTGCATGTGCACCTACCTGGATCACCAATTTTATGGTGAGACAACATTGGGGCCACCTATCTATCGGCCAATCCAATTTTTCAAGCACGCATGAAACACGTTGAAATTGACTTTCATTTTGTTCGTGATAAAGTGGCCAAACGTGACTTACAAATCCAATTTATTTCCACTCATGATTAGATTGTCGATATTCAAACGAAAGGTCTCACCTCTACCCGATTTCAGTTTCTCCGTGACAAGTTGAAGGTTCACTACTATACACCGTCAATTTGAGGGGGCATATTAGACGAAGTCCTATGTACATACCACGTATTACTTTATTATAGCAACTGTTTAGAACGAGTCTAAGGTGACTACCAAGTCTTCCAATATTATGGGAACTACCAACTGTAAGTATACTATATATCTGGACAACAATACGATCTGTAAGGTGTAGAATTGAAACCAAAGAAATTCATTCCATATACATACATGTATATTATATTTTAAGGTATAAATGCATAAAAATATTAAGAATAAATATTTCCGAATTGAAAAATAAAAAAACAGAAGTAGTAAAACACGCTTTGTTATTTTCTGAAAAACTGGATTATAACATAAAAATATTATAATTGAGTGTTAAAAAATAGTTTGCCAAACGCAATTTTTTATCAAAATAATATTTAAATACCGAAAACAAAATTATAACTACAACCCAACGATGAATTATAGTTCTTGTTGTTTTAACAATTCAAAAAAATACAACATCACATGTCAAAGAATATGATGACATCGCTTACTGTTTTTATAAATTCAAGATATTAATAGGTTGTTTCCTAAGCACGACTATAATGACGCTATTTTTTCAAAAAATGCCAAGCATATAAAATATTTGACTTGGTTATATTGCACAGACGTATGAAAGAAGCATTTGATAATCACATCCACATGCATACAACATTAATATCATCAAGTCAAGATGATATTCTAAAAGACTTAAATTTTTCGATGCAATACTTTATATTCTAAACATGTCATCTCACTTGTTCCTTGTTTAAAGCCTAAACCTTCGACAAATTATTTTTGGCGACGTGGAGTGACTTGACCGTTAGTCATATATAGCTTTCGAGGGATCCCAATATCTCACATATTATACTAAAATCTTTTAATTTTTTCCTATGAAAATTTTCATTTCCAATCGAGTGACTATTCTCACAGACACTTGTTTAATTCATAAAACTTGAATTCAATTTGAGCGACATATGAACTATGTACCATAAACAAATATAATGGTAATTATAAAAATTAATATATATCTTAAATTCAACATCTTATCTCAAAGTCATTATAAAAGGTTAATTTTTTCATAAATAAATCTTGTCAAATATTTTTAAATTATTTTATGATATAAAATTGTTTTTATAAGTAAAAACTTTTAAACAACTATACGTATTTTATACAAAATAAATATATATATATATATATATATATATATATATTTTAGTTAAAAAACTGTATGTAATTTATAGATACAAACTTAAAAGTTTTTTCTATAAATAAAACATTTAAAATTATTTTCATAACCAAAAACCCTTTTATTTAACTTAAAAACAATTTTGAAACTTTGAAAACTTTTTATAAACTTAAAACTTACTTTTATAAATAAAAACTTCAAAAAAATTTTACCTATTTTATATTAAAAAAAATTTATACATGTTTTTAGTTTAAAAAAGTTTTTTCATTTGTAGAGAAAAACTTAAAGTAAATTATATAAATACAAAACTAAAAATGTTTTCATAGCCAAAAACCTTTTGTATTTATATAACAAATAATTTTTAAATTTTAAAACGTTTTTTTGAATTGTTTTTTATTGAAATAACATGTACATCTATAGTCTGAAATATACTACAAAAAAAATTAGAAAACAAAAATACATCAAAAAAGGAGCAGGAAGATAATGATGAAGATGAAGATGATATTCACTATAGAGTGAAGGGGTGATTGATCCTTTAAAAATAATAGTTGAATAACGCGTTCCATATTTTAATAGACAGATTTTATCAAACTTAAAGCAATTTAAAGAAATAAATAATTGAACATTGGGTAAAAAATTACGTAACTTGAAGGAACGTGTGACGAAACATATATTGCACACGAGATGATTGAATATAAGAGACAACCCAATAATAATATAGTTGTTATTATTATTATTATTATTATTATTATTATTATTATTATTATTATTATTATTATTATTATGGGTTAATCCCATGTATTAGTCAAAGATGTATAAAATTTCATTACTTTTTTTTCATGCACCAACTTTTTTTTCATTGTATAACATTTATATTTAGGCAAATGTATTCTTCACACATACTCATTTTAAACTTACTTACCCTTTGTTTAAAAACAAATACATAACAACACACTCTCTCACTCTCTAACAAACCCACCATCACCCTACCCCAGCCCACCGGAGACTCAATGTAACAGTCCATTGGAGAAGTTCATCGGAGGCCGTCGGACATGCTCGCTAGAATGTTTTTTTGCTCCTCATATCTATCTCTATCCCCCCCCCCTTCTATTTTTCTTTCTAGTTCACACGTCATCGCCGGAGCCGAAGAAGCAAGCTCTTGGCGGGAAAAAAATTAGTTTTCACCCAAAAAATGAAGGTTTACCGAAATAGAAAATTTATTTATTTCGATCTTTTCCTAAAACAAATATCAAATATAGGTGTTTATTTGATATATCTTGACATGTATATTATAAATACATATATCTGGTCATCCTCCCTATCACACTTTCCGTAAAGGCGGAATTATTGATCTCTTTATTTACCTATAGAGTCATGTCTTCAATTACATTCCCAATAACTTTCTTTTGTTTAGATGATTTCCTTTTGTAGTAATCTTCCAACTTTCTAGTTAGCATAATAGAGAAATTATTTAGATCCTCCTTTTTAGGACTGCTACTTATTCTTTGCTTTTCTGTATCTGAAGAATATCCCCTTTGCCATGATTCTTTTCCTTCTTGAGTATCAATATTGGATTCAAAATCATATTTCAAGTCTTGATCATATGACAATCTTCTAACATTGTTGCAAACCAAATTTAATTCATGATCTTCTTCCATCTCTCTCCATTCACCTTCTTCAAAATTCTCAGTTACTTATTGATTCTGATCTTTGTCCTCATCTTGTGGAATATCATTATAATCTTCCTTTCCTTCAAGTAAACATTGAACAACTTCCTCATTTCCCCTAACATTATCTTTCAATGAACTCAAGCTTTTATACCTTGTGATCTTCTCCAATTGGTTAGTTTTTACCATCTGATCTGACTGCATTAGATTAACTTTGTCCTTAATCCTATAAAACTTCTGGACTTCTTGATTTTTTAGACCATTCTTATTACCATATACTATTTGCATCACCTTAACTTGATCATTTTTTTCTATTTTTCCATTACCATAGCCATCATTTTTAAGGATACAATGGTTTTCTTGGCGGCCTAACTTGCAACAGTACTCACAATAACTTGGGAGGCTTTCATATTCTATTCTCTGCCAAATACCATAGTCACCACAACCTATCCAAAGTCTTTGAGGATTATCTTTCAGAAGATCAATTTCTACACAGATCCTAGCCACGCTTGGCCTATTGATATTGGCAGTTGAATTATCAAAATTTGAGGAAACTTCCAACTGTTTGGGGTATAGAAAAGATAGCGTCTTTAGCAAACAGATGCACAGGTAGACTAGGAAAACATATCCATACAAGCAACATGGAACTCTATTGATCAGGTCTGAATTTTGGTGTCTGCTTGAATGTTCTCATTGGGCTTTTCCCAATGTACCATTTTACCCCCATCCATAAACGAATAAAGTCTACTTAACAATTATTTCCATGATTTCTGGAAGTAATTCGACTAAGGACGTTGAAACTCCCATTGTGGTTAATAATAATTCTTTTAAAGTGCTAGAATCTATAGAATTGTAGGATGGTGAGAAGAATATAATTCGGGATTTAAATTCTGAACTTGAAGTTTTAGCGAATGAGATTGATAAAGGAAATAAGAAGGCTAACCCGATACCTATAAACAAATTATCTATTATTGGGAAAAAAATCGGGGCGTGGTGGGGCAAGGAGGGGAATATACAAATCTCATTAGATGTTTAAAATTTGTAGTTCGAATATATGAAATTGTAATGCCCCACACAAGCGTAGATAAGCATATTCCGAAATTGGTCTTAAATTTGCTTTTAATATTCATAGTTAAAATCACCATACACCCATACTATGGGTGACAATGCTATTTTATAGTGAATTCCTTAGTTTGTACTTAATTTGGACTAGTTAATATGATAATTGTAATTTGACATTTTGTATTTTGACATTGTTGATCAGGTAAAAAGTAAGGAAAAAAAGAAAGATTCTAGTAGCAAAGATGGCGCAATTATTGCATTTCTTAATATGCTTGATAACATCATGACGAAGGATACGGTGAAGATTCAGGTGGCTATTTTCGATCATGATCTTAAGATCACCTATATTCCAAATAATGAATTTATACGGTTTTGTAAGATGCAAGAATTTGATGGAGTTTGCATTATCGCATACATGAGGCTAGATTTAAGTTTTACCAAGTTTTATTTAATTCATGAATTCATACATGAGGTTAGATGGAGTTTTTATTTTTGCATACATGAATTCCCTTCTAACTCATGTGCATTTGATTTATGTATAGATGCCTATATGACAGATTTGGAAGGAGTTTTGAAGTTATTAGATTAGTAAATCACCTCTCCATTCAGGACACATTTTCTAAAAACATTGGGCGTCAATTTATAACAGAAATTATACAGAAGGACAAACAAATATTTGTTATTCCATTAAATACCGGGTAAGTTTGATAGATATGTAAAAGTTTTCTAACATAATATATGTGTGTATGTATAATATGCCTAATCTCCAATAATTCTTCATAATATAGATATCATTGGGTTTTGCTTGCGATCGCCTTTTTTTCAAACAATGTGTTTTGGGTTGATTCTTTACACGGGGAACCGGGCTTGGACCTTAAGCTTTATATAAAAACGTAAGTAGTGTCCTAAATAAATGCTTATAATAAAATTATTGATTTCATTTTACGTAATTGTAATATAATTATGTCATTATGTTTTTTTTATTGAAGTGGAATTAGATCATTTTTGACAATCAAAGGACAAAGATCATTACTTAACTGGGAGAAAGTTAAGGTATTTGTTCGATAAATTAAATTTAATATTTAGGTATTCACATTTGACATCAGTAATATACTAACTCCTTTATTTCCAGGGCCTTAAACAACTAGGAGAAATTGTGTGTGGTTTTTTTGTATTTAAGTTCATGCGAGAGCTCTTGGAAAATTCATCGAAGTCTATAAATATGAAGGTAACATGTTTTTTAATTTTTTTTTAACATGCTTTTTTATTTAGATGTGATAAAAGATAAATTTAATTTAATTTGTCTTGTTTAGATGAAGGAGTTGGCTGGAAAATCGTCATATCAAACTCATGAGATCAATGAACTTCATCATGAGTTCATTGATTTTATTCAGCCTTATATTACATGATTTGGAGCACTTTGTCGACACAATTTTGCGAAAGCTAAAGGAGGACTCACACATTTATGTGTGATTTTTCGATGTATATTTTTTGGATACATTTTTTTGAATGATGTACATAGTGGGTATATCTAGCTATGATACATGTAGTAGGTCATTATTTTTTTGTGGATAATTAATGTAGATGGTGGATGTATCTATTTTTGTCTCAAATTTTTTTTTTATATGGACAAATGTATTAGTTTGGTGCATTTTAGGTGTACAAAAAATTTCAAGACTGTTTTTATGTTATAATAAATTTTGATTTGTATTTAGATTTATTTGTCAACTATGACATTAAATTTGGTTATTAATTTTTTTCTTATATGTTTAATTTATGACCTTTATATTAAACTCTCATGTGATGAAATTTTTTATGACCTTTTTAAAATTTTAAAAACTGTTTATCATGACGCTTTTTAAATCAAATATGGCATCTTATAGAGTATATTATGACCATTTTTTGTACCAGAGATGACACTTCTAAAACAAAAGTCATATATAATTGTTACCTAACATGACACTTCATATGGGTATCAATTATGACACCCAAACTTAGGACGCCTTTTAATGAAAAATAAAGCGTCATAAAATGCGTTTTATGACGCTTAAAAAACGTCATAAAAAGTTTTTCTTTCTTGTTGTGCACTCTTGTTATGATTTTAGAGATACTAGTTGTGTGGGGGAGTAGAAAGTGATTTGACGGAGCACTTTATTTAGTCTTCTGCCATCACTAAGTGTATTGATTCTAAAATATGGGTGGACATCGAAATTCCTAGACAGAAAGAGATTTTTAGAGAGGAGGTGGGGGAGGAGGAGGGGTGGGATGAAGACCCGATGGGATGGGTAGAGCGTCAAATGGGAGATTTTAGTAAGATTGTAGGATTAGATTTTGAGGGTAATGAAAGAAAGGCTCGTTTACTTTTCTAGAAAATAGGAGGTTACGGGAAGGGCCTTCAAGACAATTAGTAGGAAGGAGGGAATGGATTGAAAGGGGTGAAGTGTTGTAGGATGTTCCTTTGTGTTCGTGGTATGTTTGTAACGATCAACGTGGACATTGTTTCTAGGGAGGTGGGTAGCGTCTTTTAGTAGGGCTTTTCAAGTTTCTCTGTTTTAGTGGAAATTGTGTCTAGGTGTGGGATTCGTGGGAGTTACTCAAAGGGTGTTTTTAAGGTGGCCAACATTGTTTCGTTGAGGAGTGGGGGTGGTGATTTCGGCAAGTATGATGATTTTCTTGGAGATTTTTTTAGAATCAACAAGTTCGATGGTTTTCAAGGAGGTTTTTTCTTGAGTTTGTTGTGGTTTGATTTTCTTTCATTGTTGGCTGTCTCTCGGGTTGATTCCAATTTGGTCTCTTCTTTTACTTTCGTTTGTTCTGTATACTCCCTATATACCCCTTAGCGGGTTGGTTATAATATTACATTTATTTATCAAAAAAAAAACTCTGAAGGCTGTTATGAGTTATCACCTCAACAAAACAGATAATTAGTGGGAAAAAAATTTGTCACCAAAAACATTTGGTGAAGAAAACAAATTCATCAACCGTTCGTCACGAAAGCCCCATCGCTAAAGGTTTTGGTGATGAAATACAAATTTCATCACCAAATAGTACATCTTTTTGTGACGAAATAATCTTCGTCACATAATAGCAGGCTTTTAGTGACAAAATTATTTATAGCCAAAGATCTTATTGTTTGTCACTAAAATACAAATTTTGTCACCTAATGTATATGATAATATGCAAAAGGGTAACAATTTGGTGACAAAATTAATATACTTCGGGGACAAAATAGTTTTATCATGAAATGAATTTTATTGTCAAATAATTATAAATTTAGAACTCATATTTTATTCATTTCTCATATAGATATTCAGTCAAATAAATATTAGTTATAGAATCGACTAAATTTCATCCACATTATATAAGTAATCAACTACCATCATATACATACTCAAAATGAAGGTTCAAAACATTATATAATTGATACGTAAGCATTCGTACAAATATCTCAAAATCATTGATCAATTACAAAGTAGCATACATCATTTGTTACAACCCATTAACTATAAAGTAACCTCCAAAAAACAATTCCTAAGACATTATTTTCTAATCAATTCCAAAGTAGGCTCCAAAAAATAATTCCCAACAAGTTTGTTAAGTTCGACTTGCATCTTCATCATCATCCCAAAAAAGCGTCATCACAACGTCACAATCTGTAATTCAAAAAGTACAAAGGCATTAGTTTCTAATTTTATAAGTCTATTAACAATTGATAAATAGAATAGCATCAACTAAGAAATAACACACATCAAGCTAAACACCAAAAAAATTACGAAATTCAATTTTATTTTTAATGTTTTAAAAAAAATAGGCAGAACTTCCTTTGTTTATAAACTAAAACCACCATGTTAAATTAAAAAATAAAAAAATTTAGAAACGCAATGACAATCCACCAAAATTCCCCTTCGACCTATTTAAAAGACAAGGTAATAGCATCCCCAATATTTTAAAAAAAATTGGCTAAATTTCATTTTTTTATAGACTAAAACCACCCTGTTAAATTAAAAAATAACAAAGTCAAGAAACCTAATGACATCCGCCAAAATATCCCTTCCAACGATTCATCAACATAATCAGAAGCAATCAGTGAATGCCAAACTTGTGACCAGTGAAACCAAAGTTTAATGAATGCTAGTGTCTTCTCTGTGTAGGGGAACTACAACAATCACTGTTAATCCTGATTTCCAAAGTTTAATTCAAAGACAATCATTACTTTCTTCAAACAGATCAAGTCGGGTTTTAGAGTTTCACATTAGGGTCTAACAAATGGAAAATTAAAGGAAAACAAGCCCAATACTTGTTTTACAGGGAGAGAAGCATTCAAATCGGGATTTTCAAAGGCCTAGAGATATTCTAGAAAGATTTTCATCATTTTCAAGTTAATTAATGATCTCTTAAAGTTGTAATGATGTAAACTATTTAGGCTGCGCAAAGTTCATTATACTGAAAAAGGGTGAGGAGGAAACTAAATGCTGGGAAATGGAAAACAAGTACATTATCGATATGTACCTAAAGGTGGGTCCAAAATATTTTTCTGAGGAAGGTATGACTATCAAACACTACCGACACTACACCAAATCCTGCGAATGGTCACGCCCAGTTGGTCGCGGCCCAAGTCCGCGACCAACTGGTCGCGGACTTGGGCCGTGACCAACTCAATTTTGGCGTGACCATATTTATTACCACACTAAATTATGGATGCTCTGGAAGTGGTCACGGACCAAGTCCGTGACCACTGTGGGTCGCGGACTTGGGCCGTGACCAGGTCGTGACCATCTTGGCGCCAAAATTCCCTCCAAAATTGGTCGGGTATCTGTCACGGACTTGGGCCGTGACCATAGGCATGACGAAGCACAATACACACAAATACTGGGTCACGGCTGGGGGCCGTGACCATTTTTGACGTGGGTCACGGACTTGGGTCGTGACCATAGGCATGACGAAGCACAAATACACACACATATTGGGTCACGGCTGGGGTCCGTGACCAATTTTGGGCGTGGGTCACGGCTATGGGCCGTGACCAGTAGACTGCATACACGAGACTTGCTTTCATTAATGGGTCGCGAGGTGGGTCACGGCTGTAGGCCGTGACCAATGTCAATCCTAACCAAAACTCAAATCCCTCATATTTTCATTACCCCGCTCGTATCTTATATTTTTTTCTTTCCCAAACGCTGCTTCCCCCCCCCCAAACCTCCCCCCCAAACGATGCGATGTTGTGATGTTGGTGATGGAGTGAGGAGCTGGTGATGCGATTCGATGTTCTGTGCTTGTGCTACCTGGATGTAGGGGCCGAAGGTGAGGTGGCAAGTTTTGGGGCCGCAAATTAAAAGCTGGGAGGTATAGAGGGTCACAAACGGGGGCATTCTCAGGTCGGGTTTCAACGGGTGACTCTGGTGGGTTATTCGAAAGGGTTGGATAGTCGGGACTGGGGCTCCGGCATTCCATGTTGGTCGATAGTGTTGGTTTCCTACTTAGTAGCGGTTTGAATCGCTTGGGTGTTGAAATCAGTATTGCTGGTATTTCTTTCCCAAACGGTGGAGATTTCTTCCCCAAACGCTGGTAGCAGTCGTGGAGATTTTTTCCCCAATCTGTATGGAGGTTCTTCCCCAATCTGTATATGTAATATATCCATATATATGTGTGTGTGTTTGTTATATGTAATGCTATGATTTTTTCTTTGATATGGGGAGATTCCTCAAATTTTCTTTGATTTTTTTTTCTAGGTCTAAAATTTTCTGTTTGTTATATATTAAAATGATTTATTTTCTGTTTTTTTTTCGAATTGCAGATGTAGTATTTTGTGTGCATCTATGTGTAGGTTGAGAAATGTTAATGTATAATAATTAAGGTGTAAAGAATGATGTTTGGAATTGGATAAATAGTATACTAATCTTAGTCCATAAGAGTTGTTGTGTTGATTTGTTGGATACAATTTTTTTGGGACCATAATTATTTGAAGAAATAATTGTATATATGCTCAAATGCACTACTAAAGTTTTTTTTTTACAAAGTATAGAAAATGATGATGGATTTGGAATATGGGTGACATTTAACAATAAAGGACCATTATTGTAAATGGCAGATGGCTTTAACATTATATGTCAATGGAATATGGATATTACGTCTTTTTTCACCGTATGAGCTTAGCAAACTCTCTTCTCATATCTCCTGAAGGTGTCCTTTTGTCACCTTATGTTACTTAATGACACACTCATAGGACCTGCGAGAAAGAATGACATTTATATTGTCAAAAGTGGATTCCACTCGGAACTATAACCAGTAAAAAATAAAGATCTCCAAAGTCGAGCTATTCTACTTAGTTAGAGCTGATATCACCACTTCTGTATGCTATTAATTAATCACCCGTCGAGGAATTATGTTAAGGTGTCTGGGAATATGTATTGTATTTCTCATGACTATATCTGTTTAGATTTGAGAATATTTTGTTTCAGAATCAGAGTTTGCGGAGAACGTAGGTGAGTGGTGGATTGATTATCAAGTTTCTTTTTGGATATCTAGGAGCCAGTTCTAGAGGACGAGTCAGTGTTTGTATAATTTTCTTTCGTGTTTTTTTCTTCTTCCAAGAATGTTACTTATTTAATGCTTTTGTTTTCAAAATCCCAATGGAAATGCAGGTTTAAATGCAGGACCATCTGCGAAAAGGACCTTAGGTACTCTCTCTAAGCATATTCAGATTCGTCCGCGAAATGTCATGTCTTTATATAATTATTCTTCTAATTATTCGATTTAGTGTTGTGAGTCTAATTTGAACTTTGCGGAATGGCTATGTTCCTAATTCAACCAAGATTATAGTTTTACTGGAATGGCTTTTTTGGATTCCGTTAGATTTTTTTTAATAAAGCTAACTATGCATCTGGGGAATATATTGTATATTTTGTTGGGACTCATTTTAGTATCAGTGTGTTATAGCTCCAATTTATATTTCTAAAAAATCTTGTGTTATGCATGCTAGACGCACAGTGAAAAACATTCCCATGTATGCTCCAGCACAGTTCTACATTGACAATGTATTGTTTCGGATCAAGGAGAAGAACATTCCCTATTGCTATTGTTGCAGGTTAGATCTGCTATGCTTTACTTTAACAAAAGTAGTTATATAATTGATATGCATTATCTATTAAATCTTTTAGATGATAGAAGGAGTACGGGATAATTATTGGTTTTTGTTTGGTTTGGCTGTTGGATAATTATTGGTTGTTGCTTGTTGTTGGATAGTATGTTAGAAGGAGTATGGGATAATTAGAAGGAGTACGGGATAATTATTAGATAATATGTTGAAAATATTTTAGACTCCAGGTTTGCAAATATGACGATAATTTGAAAATGTGTAGACTTAAGCTTAAAAGCATGGCGTTAGAGGGGAGAAACCCGAAACATCCACCAAACGGTCCCGTTAGAGGCATCAACACCTCCCACGGGACCAATGTAACTCGTAGGAACTGACCCCACAGCCGCGGGTCTCCCAGTTTGAGAGTGCGACGGTAATTTGCATATTTTTAGACTTAGGCTTAAAAACATGGCGTTAGAGGGTGAAAACTCGAAACAGCCCCCGAACGGCCCCGTGGGTGGCACTATCAGCTCCCACGGGACCAATGTGACTCGTAGGAACTGACCCCGCAGCCGCGGAACTCCCGGTTTGAGAATACGATGGTAATTTGCATATTTCTAGACTTAGGCTTAAAAACATGGCGTTAGAGGGTGAAAATTAGAAACAGCCCTCTAACGGCCCCGTGGGTGGTACCAACACCTCCCACGGGACCAATGTGACTCGTAGGAACTGACCCTGCAGCCGCGGGACTCCCGGTTTGAGAATACGACGATAATTTGCATATTTCTAGACTTAGGCTTAAAAACATGGCATTAGACGGTGAAAACTCGAAACATCCCCCGAACGTCGCCGTGAGAGGCACAAACACCTTCCACGGGACCAATGTGACTCGTAGGAACTGAGCTCCCACGGGACCAATGTAACTCGTAGGAACTGACCCCGCAGCCGCGGAACTCCCAGTTTGAAAATACGACGGTAATTTGCATATTTCTAGACTTAGGCTTAAAAACAAGGCGTTAGAGGGTGAGAACTCGAAACAGCCCCTGAACGTCCCCGTGGGTGGCACCAACACCTCCCACGGGACCAACGTAACTCGTAGGAACTGACCCCGCAGCCGCGGCTGTCCCGGTTTGAGAGTACGACGGTAATTTGCTTATTTCCACACTTAGGCTTGAAAACATAGCGTTAGAGGGTGAAAACTCGAAACAGCCCCCGAACGGCCCCGTGGGTGGCACCAACACCTCCCACGGGACCAACGTAACTCGTAGGAACTGACCCCGCAGCCGCGGGTGTCCCGATTTGAGAGTACGGCAGTAATTTGCTTATTTCCACACTTAGGCTTGAAAACATGGCGTTAGAGGGTGAGAACTCGAAACAGCCGCCGAACGGCCCCGTGGGTGGCACCAACACCTCCCCCGGGACAAAAGTAACTCGTAGAAACTGACCCCACAGCCACGGGTGTCCCGGTTTGAGAGTACGGCAGTAATTTGCTTATTTCCACACTTAGGCTTGAAAATATGGCGTTAGAGGGTGAGAACTCGAAACAGCCCCCGAACGTCCCCGTGGGTGGCACCACCACCTCCCACGGGACCAACGTAACTCGTAGGAATTGCCCCCGCAGCCGCGGGTGTCCCGGTTTGAGAGTACGGCAGTAATTTGCTCATTTCCACACTTAGGCTTGAAAACACGGCGTTAGAGGTGAGAACTCGAAACAACCCCCGAAAGGCCTCGTGGGTGGCACCAGCACCTCCCACGGGACCAACGTAACTCGTAGGAACTGACCCCACAGCCGCGGGTGTCCCGGTTTGAGAGTACAGCAGTAATTTGCTTATTTCCACACTTAGGCTTAAAAACACGGCGTTAGAGGGTGAGAACTCGAAACAGCCCCCGAACGGCCCCGTGGGTGGTACCAACACCTCCCACGGGACCAACATAACTCGTAGGAACTGACCCCGCAGCCGCGGGTGTCCCGGTTTGAGAGTACGACGGTAATTTGCTTATTTCCACACTTAGGCTTAAAAACATGGCGTTAGAGGGTGAGATCTCGAAACAGCCCCCGAACGGCCCCGTGGGTGGCACAAACACCTCCCACGGGACCAACGGAACTCGTAGGAACTGACCCCGCAGCCGCGGGTGTCCCGGTTTGAGAGTACGGAAGTAATTTGCTTATTTCCACACTTAGACATAAAAACATGGCGTTAGAGGGTGAGAACTCGAAACAGCCCCCGAACGGCCCCGTGGGTGGCACCAACACCTCCCACGGGACCAACGTAACTCGTAGGAACTGACCCCGCAGCCGCGGGTGTCCCGGTTTGAGAGTACGGCGGTAATTTGCTTATTTCCACACTTAGGCTTAAAAACATGGCGTTAGAGGGTGAGAACTCGAAACAGCCCCCGAACAGCCCCGTGGGTGGCACCAACACCTCCCACGGGACCAACGTAACTCGTAGGAACTGACCCCGCAGCCGCGGGTGTCCCGGTTTGAGAGTACGACGGCAATTTGCTTATTTCCTCACTTAGGCTTAAAAACATGGCGTTAGAGGGTGAGAACTCGAAACAGCCCTCGAACGGCCCCGTGGGTGGCACCAACACCTCCCACGTGACCAACGTAACTCGTAGGAACTGACCCCGCAGCCGCGGGTGTCCCGGTTTGAGAGTACGGCGGTAATTTGCTTATTTCCACACTTAGGCTTAAAAACATGGCGTTAGAGGGTGAGAACTCGAAACAGCCCCCGAACATCCCCGTGGGTGGCACCAACACCTCCCACGGGACCAACGTAACTCGTAGGAACTGACCCCGCAGCCGCGGGTGTCCCGGTTCGAGAGTACGACGGCAATTTGCTTATTTCCACACTTAGGCTTAAAAACATGGCGTTAGAGGGTGAGAACTCGAAACAGCCCCCGAACGGCCCCGTGGGTGGCACCAACACCTCCCACGGGACCAACGTAACTCGTAGGAACTGACCCCGCAGCCGCGGGTGTCCCGGTTTGAGAGTACGACGGTAATTTGCTTATTTCCACACTTAGGCTTAAAAACATGGCGTTAGAGGGTGAGAACTTGAAACAGCCCCCGAACGGCCCCGTGGGTGGCACCAACACCTCCCACGGGACCAACGTAACTCGTAGGAACTGACCCCGCAGCCGCGGGTTTCCCGGTTTGAGAGTACGGCAGTAATTTTATTATTTCCACACTTAGGCTTGAAAACATAACGTTAGAGGGTGAGAACTCGAAACAGCCCCCGAACGGCCCCGTGGGTGGCACCAACACCTCTCACGGGACCAACGTAACTCGTAGGAACTGACCCCGCAGCCCCGGGTGTCCCGGTTTGAGAGTACGACGGTGATTTGCTTATTTCCACACTTAGGCTTGAAAACATGGCGTTAGAGGGTGAGAACTCGAAACAGCCCCCGAACGGCCCCGTGGGTGGCACCAACACCTCCCACGGGACCAACGTAACTCGTAGTAACTGACCCCGCAGCCGCGGGTGTCCCGGTCTGAGAGTACGGCAGTAATTTGCTTATTTCCACACTTAGGGTTGAAAACATGGCGTTAGAGGGTGAGAACTCGAAACAACCCCCGAATGGCTCCGTGGGTGGCACCAACACCTCTCACGGGACCAACGTAACTCGTAGGAACTGACCCCGCAGCCCCGGGTGTCCCGGTTTGAGAGTACGACGGTGATTTGCTTATTTCCACACTTAGGCTTGAAAACATGGCGTTAGAGGGTGAGAACTCGAAATAGCCCCCGAACGGCCCCGTGGGTGGCACCAACACCTCTCACGGGACCAACGTAACTCGTAGGAACTGACCCCGCAGCCGCGGGTTTCCCGGTTTGAGAGTACGGAAGTAATTTGCTTATTTCCACACTTAGGCTTGAAAACATGGCGTTAGAGGGTGAGAACTCGAAATAGCCCCCGAACGGCCCCGTGGGTGGCACCAACACCTCTCACGGGACCAACGTAACTCATAGGAACTGACCCCGCAGCCCCGGGTGTCCCGGTTTGAGAGTACGACGGTGATTTGCTTATTTCCACACTTAGGCTTGAAAACATGGCGTTAGAGGGTGAGAACTCGAAACATCCCCCGAACGGCCCCGTGGGTGGCACCAACACCTCCCACGGGACCAACGTAACTCGTAGGAACTGACCCCGCAGCCGCGGGTGTCCCGGTTTGAGAGTACGGCGGTAATTTGCTTATTTCCACACTTAGGCTTAAAACATGGCGTTAGAGGGTGAGATCTCGAAACAGCCCCCGAACGGCCCCGTGGGTGGCACCAACACCTCCCACGGGACCAACGTAACTCGTAGGAACTGACCCCGCAGCCGCGGGTGTCCCGGTTTGAGAGTACGGCAGTAATTTGCTTATTTCCACACTTAGGCTTGAAAACGCGGCGTTAGAGGGTGAGAACTCGAAACAGACCCCGAACGGCCCCGTGGGTGGCACCAACACCTCCCACGGGACCAACGTAACTCGTAGGAACTGACCCCGCAGCCGCGGGTCTCCCGGTTTGAGAGTACGATAGCAATTTGCTTATTTCCACACTTAGGCTTGAAAACATGGCGTTAGATGGTGAGAACTCGAAACAGCCCCCGAACGGCCCCGTGGGTGGCACCAACACCTCCCACGGGACCAACATAACTCGTAGGAATTGACCCCGCAGCCGCGGGTGTCCCGGTTTGAGAGTACGACGGCAATTTGCTTATTTCCTCACTTAGGCTTAAAAACATGGCGTTAGAGGGTGAGAACTCGAAACAGCCCCCGAACGGCCCCGTGGGTGGCACCAACACCTCCCACGTGACCAACGTAACTCGTAGGAACTGACCCCGCAGCCGCGGGTGTCCCGGTTTGAGAGTACGGCAGTAATTTGCTTATTTCCACACTTAGGGTTAAAAACATGGCGTTAGAGGGTGAGAACTCGAAACAGCCCCCGAACGGCCCCGTGGGTGGCACCAACACCTCCCACGGGACCAACGTAACTCGTAGGAACTGTCCCCGCAGCCGCGGGTGTCCCGGTTTGAGAGTACGACGGCAATTTGCTTATTTCCTCACTTGGGCTTAAAAACATGGCGTTAGAGGGTGAGAACTCGAAACAGCCCCCGAACGGCCCCGTGGGTGGCACCAACACCTCCCACGGGACCAACGTAACTCGTAGGAACTGACCCCGTAGCCGCGGGTGTCCCGGTTTGAGAGTACGACGGTAATTTGCTTATTTCCACACTTAGGCTTAAAAACATGGCGTTAGAGGGTGAGAACTCGAAACAGCCCCCGAACGGCCCCGTGGGTGGCACCAACACCTCCCACGGGACCAACTTAACTCGTAGGAACTGACCCCGCAGCCGCAGGTTTCCCGGTTTGAGAGTACGGCAGTAATTTGCTTATTTCCACACTTAGGCTTGAAAACATGGCGTTAGAGGGTGAGAACTCGAAATAGCCCCCGAACGGCCCCGTGGGTGGCACCAACACCTCTCACGGGAGCAACGTAACTCGTAGGAACTGACTCCGCAGCCCCGGGTGTCCCGGTTTGAGAGTACGACGGTGATTTGCTTATTTCCACACTTAGGCTTGAAAACATGGCGTTAGAGGGTGAGAACTCGAAACAGCCCCCGAACGGCTCCGTGGGTGGCACCAACACCTCCCACGGGACCAACGTAACTCGTAGGAACTGACCCCGCAGCCGCGGGTGTCCCGGTTTGAGAGTACAACAGTAATTTGCTTATTTCCACACTTAGGCTTAAAAACATGGCGTTAGAGGGTGAGAACTCGAAACAGCCCCCGAACGGCCCCGTGGTTGGCACCAACACCTCCCACGGGACCAACGTAACTCTTAGGAACTGACCCCGCAGCCGCGGGTGTCCCGGTTTGAGAGTACGACGGTAATTTGCATATTTCCACACTTAGGCTTAAAAACACGGCGTTAGAGGGTGAGATCTCGAAACAGCCCCCGAACGGCCCCGTGGGTGGCACCAACACCTCCCACGGGACCAACGTAACTCGTAGGAACTGACCCCGCAGCCGCGGGTGTCCCGGTTTGAGAGTACGGCAGTAATTTGCTTATTTCCTCACTTAGGCTTAAAAACATGGCGTTAGAGGGTGAGAACTCGAAACAGCCCCCGAACGGCCCCGTGGGTGGTATCAACACCTCCCACGGGACCAACGTAACTCGTAGGAACTGACCCCGCAGCCGCAGGTGTCCCGATTTGAGAGTACGGCAGTAATTTGCTTATTTCCACACTTAGGCTTGAAAACATTGCGTTAGAGGGTGAGAACTCGAAACAGCCCCCGAACGGCCCCGTGGGTGGCACCAACACCTCCCACGGGACCAACGTAACTCGTTGGAACTGACCCCGCAGCCGTGGGTGTCCCGGTTTGAGAGTACGGCCGTAATTTACTTATTTCCACACTTAGGCTTGAAAACATGGCGTTAGAGCGTGAGAACTCGAAACAGCCCCCGAACGGCCCCGTGGGTGGCACCAACACCTCCCACGGGACCAACGTAACTCGTAGGAACTGACCCCGCAGCCGCGGGTCTCCCGGTTTGAGAGTACGGCGGTAATTTGCTTATTTCCACACTTAGGCTTGAAAACATGGCGTTAGACGGTGAGAACTCGAAACAGCCCCCGAACGGACCCGTGGTTGGCACCAACACCTCCCACGGGACCAACGTAACTCGTAGGAACTGACCCCGCAGCCGCGGGTATCCCGGTTTGAGAGTACGACGGTAATTTGCTTATTTCCACACTTAGGCTTAAAAACATGGCGTTAGAGGGTGAGAACTCGAAACAGCCCCCGAACGGCCCCGTGGGTGGCACCAACACCTCCCACGGGACCAACGTAACTCGTAGGAAGTGACCCCGGAGCCGCGGGTGTCCCGGTTTGAGAGTACAGCAGTAATTTGCTTATTTCCACACTTAGGCTTAAAAACATGGCGTTAGAGGGTGAGAACTCGAAACAGCCCCCGAACGGCCCCGTGGGTAGCACCGACACCTCCCACGGGACCAACGTAACTCGTAGGAACTGATCCCGCAGCCGCGGGTGTCCCGGTTTGAGAGTACGACGGTAATTTGCTTATTTCCACACTTAGGCTTAAAAACATGGCGTTAGAGGGTGAGATCTCGAAACAGCCCCCGAACGGCCCCGTGGGTGGCACCAACACCTCCCACGAGACCAACGTAACTCGTAGGAACTGACCCCGCAGCCGCCGGTCTCCCGGTTTGAGAGTACGGCGGTAATTTGCTTATTTCCACACTTAGGCTTGAAAACATGGCGTTAGACGGTGAGAACTCGAAACAGCCCCCGAACGGCCCCGTGGGTGGCACCAACACCTACCACGGGACCAACGTAACTCGTAGGAACTGACCCCGCAGCCGCGGGTGTCCCGGTTTGAGAGTACAACAGTAATTTGCTTATTTCCACACTTAGGCTTAAAAACATGGCGTTAGAGGGTGAGAACTCGAAACAGCCCCCGAACGGCCCCGTGGGTGGTACCAACACCTCCCACAGGACCAACGTAACTCGTAGGAACTGACCCCGCAGCCGCGGGTGTCCCGGTTTGAGAGTACGATGGTAATTTGCTTATTTCCACACTTAGACTTAAAAACATGGCGTTAGAGGGTGAGATCTCTAAACAGCCCCCGAACGGTCCCGTGGGTGGCCCCAACACCTCCCACGGGACCAACGTAACTCGTAGGAACTGACCCCGCAGCCGCGGGTCTCCCGGTTTGAGAGTACGGCCGTAATTTGCTTATTTCCACACTTAGGCTTGAAAACACGGCGTTTGAGGGTGAGAACTCGAAACAGCCCCCGAACGGCCCCGTGGTTGGCACCAACACCTCCCACGGGACCAACGTAACTCGTAGGAACTGACCCCGCAGCCGCGGGTATCCCGGTTTGAGAGTACGACGGTAATTTGCTTATTTCCACACTTAGGCTTAAAAACATGGCGTTAGAGGGTGAGAACTCGAAATAGCCCCCGAACGGCCCCGTGGGTGGCACCAACTCCTCCCACGGGACCAACGTAACTCGTAGGAACTGACCCCGGAGCCGCGGGTGTCCCGGTTTGAGAGTACAGCAGTAATTTGCTTATTTCCACACTTAGGCTTAAAAACATGGCGTTAGAGGGTGAGAACTCGAAACAGCCCCCGAACGGCCCCGTGGGTGGCACCAACACCTCCCACGGGACCAACGTAACTCGTAGGAACTGATCCCGCAGCCGCGGGTGTCCCGGTTTGAGAGTACGACGGTAATCTGCTTATTTCCATACTTAGGCTTAAAAACATGGCGTTAGAGGGTGAGATCTCGAAACAGCCCTCGAACGGCCCCGTGGGTGGCACCAACACCTCCCACGGGACCAACGTAACTCGTAGGAACTGACCCCGCAGCCGCCGGTCTCCCGGTTTGAGAGTACGGCGGTAATTTGCTTATTTCCACACTTAGGCTTGAAAACATGGCGTTAGACGGTGAGAACTCGAAACAGCCCCTGAACGGCCCCGTGGGTGGCACCAACACCTACCACGGGACCAACGTAACTCGTAGGAACTGACCCCGCAGCCGCGGGTGTCCCGGTTTGAGAGTACAACAGTAATTTGCTTATTTCCACACTTAGGCTTAAAAACATGGCGTTAGAGGGTGAGAACTCGAAATAGCCCCCGAACGGCCCCGTGGGTGGTACCAACACCTCCCACAGGACCAACGTAACTCGTAGGAACTGACCCCGCAGCCGCGGGTGTCCCGGTTTGAGAGTACGATGGTAATTTGCTTATTTCCACACTTAGGCTTAAAAACATGGCGTTAGAGGGTGAGATCTCTAAACAGCCCCCGAACGGCGCCGTGGGTGGCACCAACACCTCCCACGGGACCAACGTAACTCGTAGGAACTGACCCCGCAGCCGCGGGTCTCCCGGTTTGAGAGTACGGCCGTAATTTGCTTATTTCCACACTTAGGCTTGAAAACATGGCGTTAGAGGGTGAGAACTCGAAACAGCCCCCGAACGGCCCCGTGGGTGGCACCAACACCTCCCACGGGACCAACGTAACTCGTATGAACTGACCCCGCAGCCGCGGGTGTCCCGGTTTGAGAGTACGACGGTAATTTACTTATTTCCACACTTAGGCTTAAAAACATGGCGTTAGAGGGTGAGAACTCGAAACAACCCCCGAACGGCCCCGTGGGTGGCACCAACACCTCCCACGGGACCAACGTAACTCGTAGGAACTGACCCCGCAGCCGCGGGTGTCCCGGTTTGAGAGTACGGCAGTAATTTGCTTATTTCCACACTTACGCTTGAAAACATGGCGTTAGAGGGTGAGAACTCGAAACAGCCCCCGAACGGCCCCATGGGTGGCACCAACACCTCCCACGGGACCAACGTAACTCGTAGGAACTGACCCCGCATCCGCGGGTGTCCCCGTTTGAGAGTACGGCAGTAATTTTCTTATTTCCACACTTAATTTTTATATTTCTACTTGGTTACTGATAATTTTAACTCATATATGCAATTTTTCAGCTTGATTAATTTTTTTGTAAAACTACTTGGTTACTGATAGTTTTGTTTTTTGTATCCTATCATTTGTAGGATTTTTGCACGTGGATCAAATGAAGGAGGCAATGGTTTACAACATGTTGATTATTTATATGTTGTGGACATTCAGGATAATGTTTTTTATGTGTTATAGCCATGCAGGCTTTTATTGTTTAGTTTTATGGTCGTGCGAGCTTTTATAATTTGATTGTTGAATTTTATAGCCGTGCGGGCTTTATAATAAGCAGGTTTTTCATTTACAGGTTTTGGAATGTTAAGAAAATAGAGGAAACTCTGCCCAATTTTTTTTTGGTATGTGAATTATTAAGACGTGTAATATTTTTAAGTTTGTATATATATTTGTTTATTAACAACATTCTCAATTCGCAATTTGTGATTTTTTTTTTATTGTTTTGCCTATAATAAATATTTGTAACACCTCGTAGCAACCGATGATGCATTCACAGAAACCCCAATTTTAGGATTGGACAAAAAAAAATACATTTTTTTAAATTACAGATAAATATGGTCATGGACTTTGTTCATGACCATTTATATTTTTTTTTTTCGCGCTTAAAAATGGTCGCGGACAAAGTCCGCGACCATTTTTTATTTATTTTTTGTCACGGTAATGGGTCGCGGACTAGGGCCGCGACTAATTTTTTTTTAATTTTTTTTGTCACACACATGGGTCGCGGCCAAAGTCCGCGACCAATTTGTCACGGTCGTGGGTCATGGACAAGGTCCGCGACCAATTTTTTTAATTTTTTTTTGTCACGCACATGGGTCGCGGACTTTGGCCGCGACCAATTTGTCACGGTTGTGGGTCATGGACAAGGGCCGCGACCAATTTTTTTAATTTTTTTTTGTCACGCACATGGGTCGCGGACTTTGGCCGCGACCAATTTGTCACGGTTATGGGTCACGGATTAGAGCCGCGACCCGTCATGACATGGGTCACGGCCTAAGTCCGCGACCATCTGCCGTGACCCCTCTCGGCCGTGACCATTTTTTGGTCACGGACTTGGGCCGCGACCCACGAAAATGGTCACGCCCGAAATGGTCACGGCCCAAGTCCGCGACCCACAGCTTTGGTCAGGGATTTTGGCCGTGACCAATCGCCAGTTTTGGTGTAGTGCGAATGTTGAAAAATAGGGATTTTCAACTAGGAAAACTGTGCAATCAAACAAAAAATCGCTCGTGAAGTTAATCTGCAACAGATTACTAAAGAAACAAGAATCTAAGACAATGTGTGGATCATCTGGTGAGAGAACTGAGAGCTTTAATCAACATAGATGTGTTTATATGACAATAGATTCATCTATATGAGAAATTAAAAGGGGAAGAAATGAGTACCTCGAACAACAAGAAGTTTTTCTGCACGAGCAAAATTATGCTTTCCAACAAGAGCATTGGGCTAAAAGAAAGTTAGGATTTCGCTAAAATAAAATTATGATTCATGGCGAACCCGAATAATTGGAAAAGGCTTTGTTGAGTTGAGTATAAATTGAAGTCAAATCTCAGTTTAGGCATGCAGTATTAGAGAAACTAAAATTCCACAAAACTAGGACTTGAGATTTTGCCCTCATGATTACTTCAATACTCTAAGTTACATGACAATACTATTCAAAGAATTGTACTTGGTTTCAAACCTTATTCACAAGCTAAGTCAAATAACAGTAATAAAATCATATATTATGATGAACATCATCTCCCCTAATCCAATTAGGTTGAGATGACATTAATTTAGTCAATATCAATCTCACAGCATAACATTCAGTCGTACAATATTTACATCTAGTATAGTAACAACATCTTCTTTCAGTAACAAAAAACAGGGAATGTCAGTCCCGGGCACGGGCCATCAATGCAACAAGTTGAAATACAGTTATAATTTAAATGCCCGATTTTTAAACTGTCATTGTAACAAGAGTCAAACAGAGTTTATTCGCATCCCCAAAATTTTAAAATAAACAATTGCACACAGGGCCCAAACAACTTGTCTAATGACTTGTGCACCTTGGCATATTTACCAAACAACTAAGATGATTAATCAGAGACTAAATTACGAGATGGGGAAGGTCAATCTTGGGTTTAAAAAAAAACTTCTTACGTGACCAACCTTTTTTGTATCACACACCAATTTGGAACGCATCATTTATGTTCAAAACATGGTTCAAGGTCATTCAGGTTAGATTTATAAAGAGTGCATTATGTTATGTACTACTTAACTCCATGAACTTTTTCCATAAAGTGGATGGCCTAACACAAGTATTGATGATGTATACACATTAACTTGCATGGATTCAGAGACTTCTAAAAAAACAGTTCTCATGGGTCTACACTCGCAATGCAAGTCTATGCAATTGAGTAGTGTACATATTGCTTCTTAATTTGGTTGAGAGGAATTTAGTTCAACATATTTTAATTTGACACGAGAATTTTGACCGATATATTTTCAAGTACACGACACAAATAGATATTTGATTATGTCCAAGGATATATCTATGTAAGTACATAATATGATCCTCTTGTATCATTTTAAGTTGTGACTGGCTCAGGGATGACAATTTCTTCCGAACAGAAGTCTCAAATACACCCAAACAAAATCAATAAAACAACCAAACACTTAAAATGTATAGAATTTAGTTTAGAAAAGTCCAACAAAAGAACCCAATATTTGATTCTTTTAGTTAGTTTCATAACATGGAAAACAAAATATGAAATGTGTATACTGTGACAAAACTAGAAGACAACCAAAAAATGCATACTAATAAAATCGAACTCTTCCAAATACTACCAATGAATATTTAGGCTTCATGTTAAATAGTCTGAGTTTATGTTGAGATGGTTTGTAGAAATATTGTCAAACCTGTGCGGGAACTCGAACCTATACATGAAGGGTGCATTCGTAAGCTTCGTAGAGACTCAAACCTATATATGACATTTTACAATAGAAGCAACCAAGTATCAGGAAAATAAATAAAGAAAATTTAATTACAATCTCAAGATAATCTTAATGTCCAATCATAATATTCATAACTTCAACGAATAAACTCACCATTACATTCGTAACACCAGCTTTCTTATGGTATTGATAGCCAGGTTTTTTCTTCTGTGAAACATGCAACAGCTGGGGAAGCTCCTTTCCTTCAACATAAAGTGCACTGTCACTTCCTAGATTAGCCTGAATAAAAAAAGTGTGTAAATCGTGTTAGTGATTTGATTGACCATGTAAAAAGTCAAATTATGTCAACAACTTCTATCCAAATTTATAACATTTCTGGAATTTGATCCATTTTGCCTTCACACCTTTCTCCATCACTTTCTCTTTTCTACCCTTAAGATCATCTGTGGGGATCACATTCATGGAATCAGCTCGAGGAGTAGTAATGTCAATTTTCCAATCTGCAGGCTTGTTGCGATCAATCTTTCGAAACATTGCTGGACTTATTCTTTTATTCATGCAATCTGGTATACGTGATTTTTGTTTGCTACTTATTTAAGTTATCGAGCTAATAGTGGGAGAAGCTTTGGACCCAGGTGGATAGTGTCCATCACTAAAAACTTATGTTCCCATTATATATTAGAAAGAAAATTACTTTTGAGCTATGGAAGATTATGCAAAGAGCACCAATGGATTTGTAACTCTTCAAAATATCAATAAAATAAAATTAATAGCCAAGATATGTGTATGTACTATGAAATCAATATATTTGCGACATCTCGTCTCATTTATGAAAAGACATGTGAAAGAGATCTCATTTTCTACATAAGGGATCTTCGTCCAATCTTCCATAATTTGATTTATGCTCTCCCTTACAACCTTCACCTACACAAAATCATCCACATTTCATAGATAAATTTCACTGTCTACATAGTACATATATAAAAGTACAAATTTGATTGAACAAACAAAATATATATCAAACCTTATCAAATTTTCTCGATGCAAAAGGCTTTAAGCACGGAGCCTTAAACTTCGATAACAAATACTTTTGAACCATCGCCAATTTGAATAACGCCTCTACGGATTCCTTCCAGGTCACCCAATTCTCACTGCTGACAACTCAATGAAACGTTGCACCAAATTCCTGACCGCTTGTTGACATAAATCCACACCAGCTCCAATTACGCTCCAAATACTGCAATGGCTAGAATATGCATAGAAACTTATATTTCTTCATCTTTGAATAGTGAAGACTTATTCAAATATTTCTAATATATTTTTCTTTTCAATTATTTTTTGTGTGTATCAACATTTGTTAATGACAAAACAATGTCAAACCCACAATTCGATTCAAAATACCAACAGGGTTATAGGTCACTGAGACAAAATTGGGTTCCAATGATGTTTAAATCTCTTTTCCTCTAAATCACCCAAACTTGTGATGTCCAAAAGTATAAAAACTTGGGATCTATTTTTGACTTGCCGCATTTTGGCTTAGCATCTGTGAAACCAAGTTAATGTTTGCTTCAATATCAGATCCTAATAACCCTATGGTGATGTGACACCCCACCTAATTAAATACTGGGCGATCACTCCTTTATTAAATTAAAATCAAGGTGGACAGTTGGTTCATTTTTAGCATCATTGTCGTAAAAAAAACTTTTCCAAATTAAACACCCTAATTAATTAAGCTAAGTGTCAAAACCATTTTTAAACATTACTTTCCAAATTTTATTTTGAAAACAAAACTTTAATTATTTACAACAATTCAATATTTAAAGAATCACACCACAATAATCCTGGAACATATAATCCAAATAATTTAAACATTCAACAACTAAATCCCAACATTTAAAACTTAAAGTAAAACATCCAAACAGTAATAAATCCCATCATGACAATACTAGAATTAACTGAATCACAATGTCCAAATAAACAACTGAATAATGGAAAGGACGACACATGCCCCACTAAATGAATATGCTAGGAGTGGAGTCAAATAAACGAAGTCGCCTAAGCAAGAGGCCTGCAACTCCCACCTAAGCTGCAGCACGTTCCTTCCAAGAGATCCTAAGCAAGACGCCCCTGTGGCTAGGCACCTGTAATATATACATATATATACAAGAGAGAAAGAGAAATAGGAACGGGTCAGAGCCCGATAGTGTATATGATTTAAAATTTGTTTAGCAAGTATTTAAATTGTTTACAGGCCAATGCAACAACATATTAGAGCGACACTCTCTTGAGAAATTCTCACCTCTCTTCTAATGTGCACACCTATCTCACTAACCTTCCCAACGGTTTATCTTATCATATATCACACTAATCTTCCTAATGACTTAACTTGTCTTAGGTTACTCGTAAGATTTAAAACTGAACAACATAATGGTGTAAAAGGATAATTTCATTTAGTAACAAAGCTCTCATTTTAACTTTATTTATTAATAAAGTTCTCCAGTGTCATATTATACTTTTCAAACAAGTATTTCCAAATTGAAGTCAAGATTCATTTCTTACTTACCATAACACAGTAGACAGTTCCAAATTTAAGAATTTCATATTTATATATATATATATATATATATATATATATATTATACGAGTAGTTAATATATATATATATATATATATATATATATATTCTAACAGCAGCCTATATATATATATATATATATATATATATTCTAACAGCAGCCCACATAAAAATTATGGTGCGTGCATACTCTGCTATCCAATCCCCGTATCTCTCGTACTAAGGGAAATACAAGTTCGGAATCACTCTCGAACTGTATTAACACATACACAACCAATATTGAGGCGAAGCATAGATTCCAAGTCTCTAAGAGGATAGCACATACCCCCACGTCTCTTGGGACCGTCTGAACTATCGATTCGATAGCTTGTACCAAGGATATCTATCTTCTAGGGTACAAGTCAATATCCCCTATAAAGGTCCCATCGAGATAAGACTGTCCCAGCGCGGTAACCTCAGGGATAGCAAGTAGAGCGGGGATGATTTTCACACATAGATAGTATATGCATACACAATCATATAACTATAATAGTATTACCATATTAATTTTAGGTACATATCAAATCCCATAGTTACGACATTTATCCTCATATCTCATTATTAGTTATCACGTATAATGGTTCGTCTCTAACTTTAATCTGAGGTATTATTCCAACTTACTACGTAACAGTCATGGACTCTATCCTCCCAAGTATAAAAATTCAGTAGGTATTCATCTATTTTCCATCGTAATCATTCAGTAGCCTGCCTAATGCAGTTATAAGCAGACTTAAGGTTGAAATCCCCTGAATTTGAAGGAAGCCATATTTTTTTATCTTCATTTATGAGCTCAAAAGTTGTTTCTTTAATAGATATAATTCTCTTAAATGCTTTAGACCCTTTAGGGTTAGATGAGATATCTCCAAATTTGTTTCTCATGAATTTACCCCATAAACCATTATCAAATTTCCACTTCCAATAAAGCTTAATGCTTAAGGCTTTGATGATATCTTCCATATTTCTGATACTGAGACCTCCTTCCTCAATGGGAAAACAAACATTTTCCCATTTTTCCACTATTGTTTCTTATCAGAAGAAAATCCACCCCACCAATATTTATTTAGCAAGGCTTTGATCCTGTTAAACACAACTTTAGGGGGGAAATGACTGCAAGAATGTGGAGGGGGATATATGATAAAACATGATTGATTAGAATGAGCCTCCCTCCTTGAGATATGAGCTTAGAAGACCAGCTGAAAATCTTGTTTCTCACTATATTTAGCATACCAATATAGTGCTCAATTTTTTGTCTTCCATGACTAAGGGGCATCCCGGGTATTTAATAGGAAAGGCCTTGTGGTGAAGACCCGTAGTCTTAGCAATATCAATAATTCTACTCTTCTTTGTATTCTTAGCCATGTAGAAGGAATTTTATCCAAGTTAACAAGTTTCCCAGAAGTTTTTTCAAAGTCTGAGACCACCTTAAAAAGGTTTTTGAGGGATCTTTTACCTGCATTACTAAAAATAATGGGGTCATATGCAAATCCCAAGTGACTGGTCAAGATACTTCTAGGAGGATGAGAAAAGGGGATAGCCTTATTCTTTTCTAACAAAAGATTCAATTTTCTACTCCGGACCTCAGTGGCAATAATGAAAAGACTTGGAGACAGCGGGTCTCCTTATCTCAGACCTCTGGTTGATTTGAAAAAGCCTGCATTTTGACCATTCACTATAATGGAGAATCAGTTATAAGCTATCAATCTCGAAATCAAATCTATGAACACCTCACAAAACCCAAATTTTCTCAAAGTGGAGCACAAAAAAGGCCAATAGACTCTATCATAAGCTTTCTCCATATCTAGCTTGAATATAATATTACCATATATGGTGACATGGTTGTATGTAAATATGAAAAGTGATGAATCAATTTTAGAAGGTTGAAAACCATGGGAGGTGAGAAATTCATGTAATCTAGAAAACCATGCACATGGGGCTTTTTTTAAACCATAAATCGAGCGATGTAACCTGCATACAAAATTAGGTCGAGAAGAGTCACTGAATCCAGGTGGTTGTTGCATGTAGACATCTTCGTGAAGACGGCCAAGGAGGAAGGCATTATTGATGTTAAGTTCACGAATACCTCAATGGTTAGTGACAACAATGGAGAGGACCAAACATATGGTTGTTGGTTTTACAATTGGGCTAAAAGTTTCATCATAGTCGACACTCGATTGTTGATGGAAGCCTTTAGCTACAAGACGTGCTTTGTAATGTTCAATTTGGCCATCGAGTTTGTACTTGAGGCGATATACCCATTTACAACCAATGATATTCATTTGCAAAGTTGGTAGAACAAGGGACCATGTCTTATTACGAATCAAGGCATTAAATTCTTCCAGCATAGTATTACACCATTCAACACATTTATTGGCAGTGGTAAAACACGTGGGTTTCAAGAGTGGTTGGGTTGTGGTGATAAATGTGGATGGAGAAGGTGGAGAGTGTGGTTTATACATGTGACGAAGAGTCATAGAGTGTGTATGAGAGGAAGGCAGCTTGGGAAGATTAAGGTCAACTTGAAGTTTGATTCCGGATGGGTTTGTGATAGTGAATAGTGATTGAGAAATAAGATTATCCGAGGAGGTAACGGGTTTTGCGAATGAAATAAGCGGACAGTTTGGAGGGGTGAGATCGGGATTAAAAGTGGGTGAAGTTTGGGTGGCTGGGTTTAGTGAAATCGTAGGAGAGGGTGTGACACAATCAGGGAGATTGGATAAAAGTGGGATATGTTAATTTGGTTGAATTTTAGTAGGACTTAAGGTGGGTGGTGAAGTTTGAACAGGTGGTGAGCAATTTTGATGTAAGGTGGGAGGTAGAATCGGACCAGGTGAGGCCAAATTTGAACTCGAAGTGGGAGATAGAATATGATGACTACTTTGAGAAAAAAAAGGTAGTTGTGTTTTATTTTGAACAACTAACCAAGGTGGTGAATTTATGTGAGAAATAGGAGACCCCAAAATGTAAGTATACTGACTGAAATTTTGAAAGTGGAATTATGCCTCATTGAAACGAACATGACGGGCAACGTATAATCGTCGATTTTGAAAATGTATAGCAGTGAACTTATGAAGATTTGGAGGTACACATGATTGGGCAAGTAAAGTTAAACCAGTTTCCATAATATGATGATTTCTTCATTCAACAGTCCCATTTTGTTCATGAGTATGCGGACAAGAAAGACGATGAATAGTACCACACATAGTGTAAAAGGGATTTAATGTACGATATTTACCTCCCCAATCTGTTTGCACAGATATAATTTTGGAATTGAATAGACGTTCAACCATTTGTTACCATTGAAGAAAAATAGTGAAAACATCAGATTTTTGTTTCATGGGATAAAACCAAATGAATTTAGAACAATAATCAACAAAAATGACAAAATATCGATGTCCTTCAGATGACATAATAGGCGCAGGACCCCAAACATCACTAAAAATTAGATCTAATACATTTTGAGTAGAAATCATAGTAGGCTTTAGTGGAAGCCGAGATGATTTTCCCATCGGACATGCATTACAAAATGAACTACAAAGAGATGAACTGCACGGCTGGCTATTGGAGCGAATCATTTGACTAAGAACACGTTGATGCGGATGTCCAAGATGATGATGCCACACATCGGAGGTGCTTTTTATTGCAATGGCAGCAAAGGGATTAAGTGAGGAAGAGTGTAATTCTGGGGAGAATGAATAGAATCCACCTTTACTCATGTCGGTATGGAGTGTGCGATGAGTTGCTTGAACCTTGACACAAAAATAAGATGGGTGAAATACAAAATACACATTGTTGTCTTTCATAATTTTTTTAACAGAAAGTAAAGATTTAGAGATAAATGGGACATGTAAAATATTAGAAAGATGAAAGGAGGCACGTGAGGTGTGTAAAGTAGAGGAACCCGTATGAGAAATATGTAGACCATTGCCATTGCCATTACCAATGTGAAGCTCATCAGGTCCATGATATGCATCAAAATGGCTGAGATTCATAATGTCCGAAGTCACATGATGAGTAACACCAGTATCGGGAAACCACTAGGAGTGTGATTTTGGGGAAGGGAGAGGTAAAAGAGGTGGTTGTGTGGATGAGGAAAGATGGGAATCAGGAGTGTATGTGGTGTTGGGGGTGTACCATTGATCGCATGTGGCGATTGGGTGATTATAGTTGAAACAAATTTAGCATTTTGCTCATGAACGTTGTTGATAGTCAGTGTAGTTGTGAGGAGGAGGAAAATGTCGGCCACAGCGGCCACCACGGTTTCCATGACCTCGAAATGAGCGACCACCGTGATAACCTCTAGTGGAAGATGAGTTGCCACCTCAGTGAGAGTAGTGAGCAGATGGGATAGAGACTTGGGAATCGCCACTGTTTTTAGCAGAAATGGGAGAGATGAGGGATAATTTGGCAAGAGAATCCTTGTGTAAAATTCATAATTCAACAGTAGACCATGCAGTTCATTGTAGGTAACAGTTTTGATGAGAGCAGATAAGGTGGTGATTTGATCTTTGAATTCTGGACGAAGTCCCCGAAAAACAAAGATGTTAAAATCTGTAGTGTTTAGAGGTCGTCCAACAACAGCAAGTTCGTCGGCATATCAATTGGCACGATTGAGATAGGTAAAGACTAAGTCATCCTTTTGATTAAGGGCATGAACATTATTGTGAATGCTAAGAATTCTAATGTTTGAAGGAGAGGATAAAACTAGACATAGAGCAGTCCAGAGAGTGTGGGATGTTGCATAACCAATAGCAAGGGGACGAAATTCAATGCTGAGTGAAGAAATGAGAGTGCTTAGAATTAATTGATCTTGATCAATCCACTGATGAAATGTAGGATTGTCTTGTGGTGCATTTTTATCAGGAACCATAATATGAGATGGTGGGCAGGGAAAGGTTCCGTCAACATATTTCATGAGTCTTTGTCCTCGAAGATAATGTACCATTTGAGTCTGCCAGTATAGAAAATTTTCATTGTTGAGTTTGAGAGAGATACCGTGATGGGTATTATTAAGAAAATTGACACACATTTCAGAGGTTCGGTTTGAGGGGTGGTGTAAGGGTAGATGTTGAAGATGAGTTTTCCATTTGGTTTGGCTCTGATACCATAATAAACAAGATGAAAGATGGTATGAATTTCTTTGATTTTAATTTTTCACCTTACCGATCGTATTCTTGTTCAGATATATAGTATACTTACAGTTGGCAGTTCCTATAATATTGGAAGACTTGGTAGTCACCTTAGACTCCTTCGAAACTGTTGCTATAATAGAGTAATACGTGGTATGCACATAGGACTTGGTATAATAGTATATATGTATATATAAATATATATTCATGTATTATGTATATATGAAGGTTTATGGATGTGTTCCTACACACACACACACACATGTATAATATAAATATGCATGCTTGTCAATTTTTCAAAAGAAAAAAAACTATTTTCAAAACAAGTTTACCAAACACGAACCAATAATTATACACACAAAAAATTGAATTTTAAAACTGCATTTAAAAAGAACGTTTAAATCGAGTTTTTATAATACAAAACCAAATGAGTAGTTTATAGTTCAAATCGTCGTGAACTATCAAATGTGAAATTGTAAAAACTTTGCCAATTAAATTATATGACAAGGTGTGTTATAATAATAGGACAAAAGTATTAACCATTAACATTTGGAAAATTAGGGCATTTTTATTAATAGTAAAATCTCATTCTTGGGTGTACCCAAATGCATAAAGTCAGCTCTAACTACACAAAATGTGACCAGACACTTTAAGCCAAAAGTATTCCATGACACAGTCAAACCGTACCTAAATTGTACTTATCTATTAACCTTACAAGACGAAACTCTCTTACGTATCTAATGATGTCCACCTATTGTATTCAAACCTAAATAAGAGTGCCGTATAAAGAATAGTGTTTCTTTGTATAATATTCTCTCTCTTTGTCTCTCTCTATCTCTCACCCACATGAAACCTTGCACTAACACAAAAATATTATTTAATTGAAATATTTATTTAGTACATTGGTTCAAAGTTGGGACCGACATAAATATTATTTATTCAAAATTATTATTTTATCATGATTTTATTGTAGGGCAATTGCATTAACTACACGGTCTTCAAACGCTCATTCCAAAGGTAAATTTTCATTTGGAAGGCCGTCTATGGAGATTAAATGTAAGGTTTTCCATATGTTCTTTTTAAAGGCAAATCAAAAACGTGTTTTAATCTACGTCAATTGTGAAGAAGACTATCTAAGAGTGTGGTTACGTGATCAATGGTATATTGATAAATCTCCAATGAAAATCTTCAAATGGACAAATGACTTTAGAGCTAATGCAAATCCGTCTATTGCACCTGCCTTGATTGATAGAAGCAGTGTTCCGGTTATTTAGGAATATAAATTATTTTGAAATTTAAAAAGATCACCAAATGAGCTAAATTATTCAAGTTCAATGGTCCATATGAGTTATATTCAAGGATGGTACTGACATCATCTTCAAATATGGTCAACGTTGAGTTATTCAAATGCCTACAAAGATGGACTACAAATATAGAGAACCTGGACTACAAATATCGAGGTTGTTATGTTCTTATAACGTTAACATCAAATCAGTTCATTTCTGTGTATTTAAATATTGTACAGTTAGTCCACTGTAACGTTAGTTTTATTTCCCATGTTATATATATAGTAGTGATTGTATATCAATTATTAACTCCGAAAGCTATCAATATAAAAGAAAAGTTTTCCAATTTTACAATTTTTGTTATCATGGATTTGTCTTCCATATCTTCGAAGGAAACGTGAATACGTAGTTGATAACCCAAGGTGAGTGTACTCACTGGAATGATGTATTTGTATACTATTACGAATATGATCATAATGTTATAAATGTGAAATTGTTCATTTCGGTTTACCGAAATGGGAGGTTACTCCCCGACCCGGAATGGGGGAGATTTGTCTATTAATGACAAGGGGTTACTCCTCGACCAGGAATGGGGGAAAATTGTCTATTTAGACAGGATATGCGAATCATGATTCAGAAAAGTTGGTCATTCATTATGAATGAGCCGGATAAGTTAATACATGATTTTATGGACATGATTTATTGCATTTAAATTCATGCAGTAGTATAGTAGTGATGCATTCACTGGTCTATTTTGCTCACGGTTCCTATGTTAACATTTTTCAGGTAATGCGATGTCACTGCCAAATCTAGGAGGTCGGGTTGGGTTATCCAGGAATGGGAGAAACATGGATTTTTGTGTGTAAATGATGTAATTAAGTTAACTTATCCTTCAAGAAAGTTTTTAGGGACATTAATACTCTGATGTTGTAAAATGGTTTTCACTTATATGGATTTACAATGATGACTCTGAAATTAGAACTCATGTTTATGGTTTGGTTAAATTAATCATGGTTTAACTCACTTTGACTTTCAAACTTAATTATAAGTAACTGGGTTGGGGTGTGTCAGCATGCCTGCAGTTCATCACATGGGTTCTTCCCGCCTGTTGAAACGGATGACGTCTGCTGATGTGCCGTCTCAGTTAGGTGAGCCACTCCCCGGTAGAAATAACTTTGCTTTACTAGCTCAACCAGGTTCTCGGATGGAGCTCGGGTACGGTGTCCAACCTATTATGGGCGGTACTTCTCTCCGCAAGGTTAGTTCGGAGAGGGATGTTGTAGTAGGTGTTAGGGTCTTGAAAGGGAAAGGGAAATTTTCCTCGGCCATTTCTTCTTCTTCTTCGGGGTAGTTTTCCGTCCACCTTGTCGACGGGTCAAACCAACTATTGGGGAGGCGCATGGGGTGTGAGGATAACAGGGTTCCAGGTCTGGGTCTCGTGGGCGGTTGGGTGGTGGAGAAGACCGAGGATAACAAGGTTCCAAGCCCCGACACTTCTTCTTGTACACTCCTATGCCTAGCGAATAACCACGGAGGTCCACCGTGGTCTAAAAATCCATCGATCGGACTTTTTCTAGTCACTGCACCCGAACAAGGATCCTTTCTCCAAGTGGGTATGTCACAGCAAATGAACTTCCTTTTTGTGGGATGTAGAAGTAAACCCAAACACACTTCAAACGGTAGAGATAAAATCGGTGCCAAAACTCCAAGCAATGATATATATCAAGGAACTTGGAATAAACAAACTATTGGGTGTGGATGTGTTTATGGTGAATTTAATCCATAAAAATCAAACACAAAACATGGACCTTTTTCTTTGAGAGAATTTGCTCTCTAAAGTCTCTTAGAATGTGAAAAAGTTAAGGTTGAAAAAGTTGGATTCGGCACTTGATAATTCTGTCAAAAAGTAGTGAGGAAAAGGTAGTGGCAACATGCTGAAAACTGCAAAAAATGCCAAAAAAATTATTCCCGGCAAATTCGTTCGAACGACTTTACTAACGATATTCCAATGCAAAAAAAGTAATCTCGATAGAAGTCTGGTTCAAACGACCTGGAAATCTCGTTCAAACGAGATGCCAGTTCGTTCGAACGACATGGGAATGTCGTTTGAACGATATTACTGTTCGTTTGAACGTCGTGTCAGAAAAAGCAATATTAATTTTAAGTACGAAAGTTTTTATGAAAAGTTCTAAAAAATATAGTTTTCTTAGTAAAACAAAGTCGTTAAAACTATTTTATAAAAACATTATAAAATACACCCAATAAATTTCCAAGCTCCTATATATATATATATATATATATATATATATATAATGCATTCATACCTTAGGAGCTTTGGAACAATATTGTTGATGTAAAAATGAGGCACACTAAAACTGACATATGAGGAAGCTTTATAATCTTGGCCACTACGTCTTCAACTAACACGTCATAGTCTTGGATGGATACACTTGTACACTATCTTATGACTCAAATGTTTTTGTCCAGAATTGAGCCAACACTACATTAAGACTCAATCGAAGACTTTTGTCCTTACAGTTCCTCTATTTTCTCCCTTGCATACGATTCACCGTTTCAATGTTTTGATCGATTCAAAGTTCATTATATTTATATATTGAATAAATTTTATGTTTCACTAGTTATATTGTTGATTTGGATATTTGATTGGGTTTTTTTATCATAGGTCTGGAATGATTTGGGTTTGTGATTTGTATTTCGATTTTCCTTTTGGTTTAATATATGATTTAGTGTTAGATATAATTAGGTCATTTCTACTTAATCTAAATTTGGGGTTTTAATTTGAGATTTTATATACTTCAGGCATTTGATTTTGTTTTATGATAATTTTATTTCATTTAGGATTAATCGTATTAAATTTCAACTTAAGAGATCAATAAGGGTGTTTTTGTACATCATTTTAGTTTCATTATTGGGTTTAATTTTTTTCTTCCATTGAAAATTTTAGATTTTTTTGTCTACATTTATGGTAATAGTGTTGGAGAGTAGTCATAGATGGTGGCAGGTGGTGGAAATAATTAATTATGGTGGAGTTAGTCTTAGGAGGTGAAACTTTCAAGTGGTGGTAGTGTAAGAGTGATGGTAGGTGATAGAGAAATTGAGATATTGATTCAATATTTCAATTGATTCAGACAAGTTATTTGTTATTTTATTTCTGAAAACATAACATCTCTTCACCTATATTATAAAACAATATCTCTCCTTTGTATTCTTGGGGTCGACTTGCTTAGGGGGGAGGAATATAGTGTGTAATGGTTAGGGGATTATTTGTTGAATAGAGTTAATTAATAAACTAGAGAAAAGAAATGTGACCTAATTCCCATTCCCAATTTATTATATGTTGAATTCAAAATAAGTTTGGCACTATGTAGGGAAGCTTTAAATAAATTTTTCTCTCTCACAAAACTTCGTATAAAGCACACATGATCCCAAGTGTTTATTTAGTGCCTTGTTTGAATGTTTCGGATTCTAGAAGTATAAATACACCTCTGATTTGAAGGAAAGGGGAAAAACCAAGATTTGATTTGTAAACTTGACTGCCCTAAAGGACAAGGGTAGAAATTATACATTGTTTACAGTTTTATAATAACATTATATGAAATTATACATTGTTTACCACTGTTAATAGCATGAGGTGAAATAAATACTTACATCACAATCTGAAGATGGTGTGGAGTAGGATGATGCAAAAGCATTTCAAAATGTTTTGGGGTATCGCTTTGTCTATGTACATAGATGAGGGGTTGATGATAAGAACACGCAACTTGACGCTATGAAAAGGGAGAAAGACATTGAGAGGGATAAACAAGTTGTTGGGGCCATGATAGAAGATGATGAGGAAAGAAGGGAAGCTGACAAGGCGAGACGAGAAGCAAATGAAGCTCGAAGGGAGAACACTGCAATGAAAGAATGAATGGATGATGTTTTTGAAAAAATTGAGGAGTTTCCTAATCGTGCAGCCCATAATAGTACATGTGTAGCAGATGAGATGCATGAAGTATAAAAGATCAATTGTATTATATCTAAATCCTTTGTACTTATTTTTTTGTCATTTTTTAATGGTGAAATGATTATGTAATTGGTGTATTTGACTTGATTTTGATGTATAATAGTTTAATATTAGTTATCACAATGAATATACAATATTATAAATATGTTTTGATTATTTTGTGAAGCAATGAAGCATAAAAGTTCTTACTACATTGTCTTTATTATCTTAATGTAAAGACGGGGTCCCTTATGTGTGTGTGTGGTTTTGGTGAAATTTGTTTTTTCCAAAAAAATTTCAATTTTACTGTGTACCAATTTAAATAAGTCAATTTTATCTTCTTAACCCTAAACATGCAACTAGTGAGATTAAGGAAGATAGAGTAAACAAAAAATCACAACCATTCCTTGGCTTTGCTGAAATCTGATTACGAAGCCAAGTGTAATTCACTGTGGCTCTTGATTTGACAAGAAGCTCAAAGACATTTCCTTAGCCTTCAGGAGGAAAGAGTTCTTATTAAATTGAGAAGTGGACAGTGCTCGAGATGTTTCGAAGCCATTGGAGAAATAGAATCAAAATCTTAGGAATGAAATTGAAAGCTTAAAGAAGTCTACAATCGTCGTCCCAAGTGAAAGAGAATTATTTTTAGAGATAGAGAATACTAGGACGATGGAGGAATTGGAAAGTTTAAAGTGGGGTAAATATGATAAATATTCCAAGCAAGTGATAGTTGGTCGACCTACTAAAGTTGACAAATGGACCAAGAAAACCTTGGCCAACCAGACAACTTTGTTGAAGGATAAAGATAAAGCTATAAAAAAGATTTAAGACCAAGTGGATCGATTAACCTTTCACTTTCATAAATGGCCCAAAGTTATCTGAATGGATGGCTATGATGAAGCAATAACTCGTATGGAGGATGAATTGGAGTAGGCTCGCCAAGAAGGTTATAAATGGGGATGGATGAACGTACTAACAAGTCCAAAGGTAGATAAAAAAAAAAGTGAACTGTGGCATTGGCATGATCCAGGCATGATGGACTATCCTGACCCTCCATTAAACATTTATGTCAAGTGGATTCGGACTGAGGAAATTCCCCAAAGCTTGGTCCAAAAGTACTCAGGTGATTATGGCCTTCATGGTAAAGATTTCTACATTTGTCCTTTTCATTTGTTGGACCGACCCAGTACCAGTGGTCGCAATAGGTTGAGGGATTTCAGGATACCTATTCTTCCTAATACACTTGATCTTCCTTAAGCGGGGATGGATAAAGTTGATGGGAAATGTCCAATGGAAAGACTTTATTTTTCTTGTCATCACCTGTTTCTATTTCAATATTAGCTATGTGTTTCTTTTTTATTGAAGTTTATTGAAAAACATTTCCTTTGGCATTCACATTTGTCTATGCATTTTAGCCTTTGTTTAACAATTAAGCTTTTGATTAGTTGATCGGCCATGCAACCGACTAACCTGCTCGATTGATCTATATTTGGTTAAGTGTGAACTTGAGTTATTGGGGATTAGGTTTGACTAATGTACTTAGGTAAATTGGATCTTTATTATTTTTAAATCTAAGTGTTTGCATTAGTTACCATTTGCGACCAAATGGTTTAGGAAAGCAGGGTTTTTCTGAATTTAACTTGTTCTTGAGTTTAGGTCAGACATGATGTTTTAGGGACTTCTTGTTCGTAACTTATGAAAGAGGAAGTCATACATGAAGTCTTTTTCTTTTAAGTTTGAAAAGTTTGTTCGAGATGTGTCATCACTGTACTTCAAAAAAAAGATAAAACAGAAGTATAATTGGTTGGAAATCATAACTTTATTAAACTGGATGAAACGATTACATCAAATGCTTAACATATCTACTGATAATATTTTTTGAGATGATCGACGTTACATGTATTCTTGAATTCTTCTCCTATAAGTGTTTCTATGCGATAAGTTCTTGGTCGAACGACTGCTGATATACGATAAGGACCATACCGATTTTCTTCTAACTTGTTTCCTTTCTGGATGACCTTCTTAAGGACATAGTCTCCCTTTTTTATGTTGGTCGGCTTGACCCTCCTATTATAAAATCTAGCAGTTCTTTCATGATAGGAAGCTACTCGAAGTTGAACATCCTCCTTGACTTTTTTAATCAATTCTAGATCCAATATTATTATGAGATCACTTTTAGGGGAATCAAATTTTAGCACCCTGTGAGTGGATAGACCGATCTGGACTCGTACCATTGCCTCAGTTTCAAAAGTAATCATGTAAGGTGTTTCTCTTGTGGCTATTCTTAGTGTAATTATTCATGCCCAATGAACACCGTGTAACTAATTTATCAAGTTTCCCTTAGAATTATTTAAATCTCTTTTTCAACCCATCAACTATTATTTTGTTAGTGAACTTTGTTTAGCCATTACACTATGGGTGTTTGGGTGCAGAGTGAGGTTTTATAATCTTGGACTAAATGCAGTACTCCTAAAACTCCTTGTTATCGAACATAGTGTCGTGATCAGTGATGAAGGCATAAGGCATTCCATACCTCCATATGATTTGTTTCTAGATGAATTGTAATACTCCTTCATAAGGCATTTCAACTAATGGCTTAGCCTCCACCCATTTTATAAAGTAGTTCACTACAACTACCAAGTACTTGAATCTTCCTTTGGTCCTCGGTAATGGGACGACCAAATCAATTCCCCATATAGCAAATGGACATGGAGAATTTATTGGTTCTAACGCAATCCCTGGTCTTCTATGGATTGTGATAAACATTTGACATTTGTCACATTTATTGGCAAAAGTGATACATTCGACTATCATGGTTGGCTAGTGATACACCTGAATAGTTATCCTTCACACCAATTATCGGCCAGCTGAATGAGTTCCACAGGAACCTTCATGAACCTCTTTGATCAAATTTGTTGCCTTAGTGGGGTTTACACATAGAAATAGTGAAACAATGTATCCCATTTTGTACAAGACTCCTCACTCTAGCACATAACTAGCTGCCACGTACCTTACTTCCTGGCTTCTTTTGGATCAAGAGATAGTACTCTCTTATCGATACAGATTCTAAAAGGATCCATCCACGAGGGTCCTAAGTCCACTGAAATGAAATTGATAACTTTCATATCTATACTTTTATGCCCAGGATACTAAGGCTAGCTGAGCAAGTGCATCTCCTTAGGCATTTTCAATTCTTAGTGCCCTGATCATTTTGACTGATGGAAACATAGAGACGACTTCAATAGTTTTAGATAGATACTTGACTATGATATCTCCCTTGACCCCATATATTTAAAGCACTTGGTTAGCAATTAGCTAAAAATCACTATGTGTCATAACCTGCTCTGCTCCCGATGATAAGGCTAACTCCAAGCCTCCAATTAGTGCTTCATACTTGATTTCATTATTGGAGGCCTAAAAATGAAAACGAAGTGCATTTTCCACATCTATGTCGTCCGGTGTATTCATGTTAAGGCTTGCTCCACTTCTAGTGGCACACGAGGATCCTTCAACATCTAACTTCCATACTGGGACATAACCGTTAAAGTTCCCTTCACATAATCCTCCTTACTGAATAGTTTCTTGCTCTACTCATCATACCGCTAAGCCATCTCTTGTGCAGATGATGTTTCAGGTTGGTCGATGGTAACTTCAGTTTTCTTTGGAGCAAAGCTCTCTTCCTAGGAAGTATGCTCAGTAGGAAAACTTGGGTTATTGACCATTTCTGGATATGTGAAGCCAGTAATGAAATACACGATATCATGTCCCTTCAATGTGATTCTCAGCTCATAAATGATTTTGTATTCTCCTAACTCTACTGTCTATGCCATTAATCTTCATGATTTCTCTAGTTTATGAATTACATGGCATAGAGGTTAATCTGTGTAGACCACGATGATATGTTCTTCGAAGTATGTCTTTATCCCACTTGAAGCTTCAATAAGAGCAAGATCTAGTTTTTCCAGGCATGGATACTTGATTTTTGATCCTCTGAATGCTTTGCCAGTGTAATACATCTACTTTTAAACCACATTTTCCAATCTAACTAATTCCAAGCTAACAAAGGATTTTAAGACAACCAAATATAAATTCAATTTATCCCCTAGAACTGGTCAGAAGGGCAGTGGTGGAGTCCTAAATAATTCTTCAAGTCTTGAAAGGTAGTTTCGCATTCCTCATTCCATTCGAAGGTTTTCCTAAGAACTTTGAAGAATGGTAAGCATTTGTCTATAGCTTGGGACACGATTTGGATAAAGGCAACCACTCTTCCAGTTAATTTTTGTACATCTTTTTTACAAGTTGGAAAATTTCATATCAAGCAATGCTTTTATTTTATCTAGATTGGATTCAATTCCTTTATAATTAACGATGAAGCCAAAAAAACCTCCCTTCCTTCACGTCGAACACACATTTAGTCGGGTTGAGTTTCATTTTTTGTTTTTCAAGTTGGTCAAATGTCTGGCTGAGGTCTTAAATGTGATTGCCCGCCTTCTTACTTTTGGTGAGCATATCATCCACATATACCTCCATATTCTTCCTAATCTCTTATTGAAAAACCTTTTTTATTAGCCTTTGGTATGTTTCTCTGACATTTTTAAGTCTGAAAGGCATAACATTATAGTAGTAAGTACCTCGACTAGTGATAAATGATGTACTTTCTTTATTCCCAAGTTTCATTTTGATCTGATTGTATCTAGAATAGACATCCATGAGGCTTAGTAGCTTATGACATGTTGTGGCATCTACTAACTGATCAATCCTTCGCAAAGGAAAGTGATCTTTGGGGCATTCTTTATTGAGGTCGGTGAAATCCACACACATTCACCTTTTGTCATTCGCTTTCTTGAACTACATTGACCAACCAGTCAAGGTATTTGACATCTTCAATGAATTTAGCTTTCTGCAATTTGTCTACCTCTTCTCGAATAGCCACATTTTTCTCGGGTCTAAATACCTTAAGCTTCTTCTTGATCGGCTTAACATCCATGATGATGTTAAGTTCATGGCATATGAAGTTTGGGCCGATTCTAGGCATATCTTTATAGCGCCAAAAAAACACATTTTTTCGTTCTCTAAGGAATGTAATTAATTCATGTTTGAGGGATGGTGCTATGGTTTAGCCAATATGGATGGTCCTCTCTAGATTTTCATCGCCTATTAGGATGGTTTATATGGATTTCACAACATGCGCTTTGACTAAATCAGTTTCCTTTCGAGGGTCCAGAGTTTTGATCTGGTAAGTGGTGGTGTTTTTTGTCACTTCGTCCTGGTCGGTTGTAGTATTGTAGCACTCTCTCGCATCCACTTGGTTGCCTTATACTAAGCCGACGCCATGGTGAGTGGGGAACTTTAGACACGTATAAATTGTAACTAACACCACTTCGAATTGTTTTAATCTGACTATGTCGAGGATCATATTACAGGCACAGGGAACATTCTTGTCTGCTATGAAGAAGTGGATCTTCTCAATTCTGCTTGCTAACCAAGTGCCAATCAAAACTTTGAACTTGATAGCTCCCAAAGGATAAACCTTTTTTATGGAGAAACCGATTCAAGTCCTATGATAGGGTTTTTATTTTCCTATCTTGTAACCCCAGGTTGTAAAAGAAAGTATAGAACATAACATCTGATGAACCACCATTATCCATGAGAAATCTTTCCACCCTTGACTCATGCACCCGGAAAGTGGTGACTAGAGGGTCATTGGGAGGGTAAATCACTCCTCATAATTCATTCTTGGAGATGCCAATGACTAACTTGCCTTTATTCACCCTTCTAGGCTGACCATCTATCTCATCCGATAAGTTTATTCACCTAATGTAAGAACAAGCTTTGGACCTATTTAAATAGGCCTTTCTCTCGATGACTTCATCTCCACCTCCAGCATCTCCTCCTGTAATGAAATGACAACCAAAAGATATCATGTCGACCTAAATCTCGGGCTCCATGGGTTTCTTTGGGAAGTCAGGGTCATCCCTAGAATCATCATCTCGACCTATTTTCTTGTCATCTTTATTTTTGCAAGGGGACTCTGATCTTTTTCTCCCGTCCTGACCTTCCATTTGGTCAATAAAGTCGGTCAATTTTCCTCATCGAATAAGAGATTGAATTTTATTTTTCACGGCAATGCAACTATTAGTGGTATGTCCATGATCTTTATGAAAATCATTGTATTTGGACTTTTCCCTCTGATTGGGTAGTAATTTTAACTTCCCGGGCCATTTATAGTCTCTATTACCCTTAATCTCCTCCAATATGTGATGGACACCGGTGGTAAGAGGGGTATACTCCCCATACTTCTTTAGTTTCTCGATCTTGTTATCTTTCTATACCTTCTTCTTCGAGCTCTTCTGGCCAGTACATTTTGTCCCCAAGGTTTTCATAGAAGCCATAGCTTCCTCATCATTCGTGATTTTACAATCCTTTGCCATTAATTCAATCATAGTTTTTGGAGGTTCTTTCGCTAATGCATAAAACATATTTTTAGGAAGCAATCAACTTATTAAGGCGGAAATGGAAGTCTTCTCTTCATAATCCACCACTTCTAATTTCTCATCATTAAAGCGAGTAATAACATCCCAAGTAGTTTCTCCTGGTCTCTCGCGGACACTCAATAAATAGGATACCCTCTTGATCGACTTTTCTCCAAAGAAGAAATTGCTTATGAATAGTTCGGCGAGCTCATGAAAACTGTCAATTTGTCCTCGAGGTAGATTATTATACCATATTTTGGTTGGACCAGTCATGGTACTTGAGAAAGATCGGCAATGCATCTAGTCAGGAAGATAATATATATCAGAAGCATCCTGCTACTGTTCAATATGAAGGACATGATTAGTTTTTCCATCATACTTAGTTGTACCCACTGGTTGTTTGAATTCAGAGGGTGTACGGTATACTACAATAGCCAAAATGAAGGGATATCCCTTTACAAAACTCATTTGTAGAGGATTTTTAGTCTTAGACATCTCCCCCAGGTGAACCTCCAATCTCTGTATTGATCCCTTAGAAGAGTGATCTTCTAATTTGGACTTGACTGAGGTGGCTTTAGTGATCTGACACTGCATTTGTGCTGGCCTCTCATCTTGAGAAGTTTGCTTGGCATGCACAGATCCTCAGATGGTAGCTCTGGCCCTAACTGACCCTTCCTAGTGCTCGCAGGACCTGATTGGTTTTCTATGATGACCTTTGGATGTTCGGGGACGCAGACGATCAAAATCAGAGGCCTTGCTCAACCATTCCAATACACTAGGCGACTCAGAAGTGAAGGACCGATCATTATAGTAATCAGTAGATCCGATGGATGAGGTTTCTCCTAGTCAATAAGATTTCTCATACGAGGACCTGCAGTAGCTACTTTTTTTATTTTTGGAAGGAGGAGGCAGCATCTCCCTCCTAGATGGTGACATATTAGACTTAGCTTGAAAATTGCCTCACTATTTCTTGCATTGCTTCCTGCCCTCGAGCAAGTTTGATTAATATTCCTTGAAGATCTCCTACGCTAAGAGGATCAAATGGTTTGAAAGTGTTACCTTCAGCTATGAGGCTGCTCTCAGGAACACCCATCATCTTTTAAAACCTTTCAAGGTGAATAAGTGAATAAAATTAGTAGAGAATTAAGACAAGTAGTCGTTCCCATTGATGGCGCCAATCTGTTGATATCTAAAATTGGTATAGATATTTTCATACCTATAAATTACTAATTTTGTAATCACAGATAAAACATCAAGTAAGAAGGAAGAAAATAAACAAGACAACAAATATTTTTATCGTGGTTTAGCTAAAGAAAATCCTATGTCTACGGTTATAGTATTATATTTAGTATAATTTTATTTTGATTTTGACTTTATTAGTTTTTAGTTTTAGTTTTTATTTTAATTTATCTTATTTTCTTAAGATTAATTTTTAGGAGTTTATTTTTAGTTTTATTATATATCACTTTTTTTTAGATCTTTAGTTTCTATATTTTTATTAGGTTTTTAGTTTTATTTATTTTATTTTCTTTAATTTTAGTTTTACATTATAGATTAGAAGTTTTATTTTTAGTTTTTACTAATTTTAGTTTTTTGGGACTTTAGTTATTTTTATTTTCATTATTTTAATTGGGTCCAAACACATACACACACACAAACATTATCCCATATACCCCCATACACACAAACACATCACCTATCCACACCATTCTTCCCCTACACCCTACCACACCACATACCCCCTACTTCATATTCTACCTCCCACCTCTTTCTCTCTCCACAAACCCATCTCTCACCTCCATTATTAGCACAAATCCAAACCCACCATATCCACATATCCACAAACCCATCTCTCATTTCTCAACCAACTCAACCCCCAAACTGCCCCTACTCTTTGGCAACAACAGTCACCACCGCCGACCAAAAAACATACTCCGGTGAAACCCGCTGCTGGCCGGAACACCTGCCAGCCCTGCCTCCCTGTGTTCCCAGACCCGCTGTCAAAACCCCCCAACCCGCCGACCCTCTCTAGCCAACACCCAAGTTCCGACGGCGGCAACCCGCGAAACCCACATCTCCCTCTCCTAAGCCAGGAAATCCGACCCCATACCCAACCACCATACATGCTAAACCCATACCCACTTCAACCCAAGAATCCCAAGACCCATTTTCAAAAGCCACGACCTGCCAAACAACCAACTTAACTCAACACAATAACAAATCCCCATGTGCCTAATTAACCAATTTAAACCTTTACCTAAATTACCCCCCAATTACCAACTTTTAACCATTGCCCAAAATACCCCTTTTACCGAATCAAATTTTATTCCAATCCCCTCACCCACATGACCTCAACACAGTCACACCTCATGCTCATCTCACCATTTCCATGCACACTCATGTCCGTTCCCAAAAATACCCCTAGCTCCATGCCTATTATAAAAAGAGGATGGAAGACCCCATTTGGGAGAGCTTTTAGATAGGAATTTTTAGAGAGAGAATTGTAGAGAGATAAACACCATTTTGTACATAATTTTTGTTTTTAATTTTTTAGAGATTTGGTGAGATTTAATTGTGAGTAATTGAATTGTATGGAAGATGATAGAGTTCAAATTGTCAATTTCCAGGAGACTTGTTGAAGATTTGTTCTCTTTCTCTACTCTTTTATTATATATGCCTTTGATTATTTGTTCATCATGTTTAATATCATGTTAGGCTAATACCCTTTCAAGGGGTGGGGGGAAACCTTTATTTGATGTTATTTTAGTTTAATTAGTTTGATTACTTGAAAATTCCCTTTGAATGTTATTTTTGATCCCTCACCCTTAAATTTACGCCTCGAGAGAGGGTAAATGATTTTCGAGAGAAAATTAAAATTCTAGTTATAATACCCATTTTAGATTCGAACTAGAGATACGGGTTTCTTAAGTGGGGTATTATAACTTGAATTTCAACTCTAAATTTATTTTCTAAGATTGACATAAATTTTAATTGATCGATCCTAGCGGGTGATTAATTAAAACGAGTGTGGTTATAATACCCCACTTAAGAAACCCCTATCTCTAGTTCGAATTTTAATTGATCGATCCTAGCGGGTGATTAATTAAAACGAGTGTGGATCTATTTTCTAGAGTTGTGGGGTGTTAAACTTAATTTTCTAAAAGGTTACTATTAAAATTACATTTGCAACGAGAATTGATTTGTAATTTTGATATTAATTTGGGAGAATTCAATTAATTAAATTAATTAGTTAGAATAGCTAAAATTTGTGGTGTAATCCCATTCCTTGAATGTTCTCACAATTATTTACCTCTTTTTATCTCTTATTTTAGTTTAGACTTTATTTTTCATTTCAGTAACTTTCTAGTTAGTTGTTATCGTCTCACATTGAGTTTAGTTTAGTTTAAGACCTCAACTCACCCTATTGTTTTAATATTGAAAAAGCTAAAAAAAATTAGAAAAAGTGAAAAAGCCCAAAAACAAAATAAAAAGTGAATTACAATTGTGTTCACTTTGCTTTACCCCCTTGGAAGTGGATTGATACCCTTATTTACCGCTACACTTGAGTGGATATTATTTTGTAGGTATTTGAGGTTTTGACTAACCTGGATTTCAACAACGACATACAAAAAGCCTAGCAATCAAAATAATTGATAAATATCAAAATAATTGAAATTATGTATAATTGAGACCATTGTACAATGATAGAACATTATGGGATTTAGTGATAAATACCTTATTTACATGGACATTTTAACGGGTTAAATTCTAGGATTTTGGGAATTGAAATTGTTGTCAATTCATTTAACTAATTAGACAAGATGATAAAGTAAGTCCTAAAGATCCGCTTTAATATTTATATAAATGCATAAACTATTGGAATGAAAAATGGGGAAGAAATAGGGATTTGCATATTAAGAAACCGTTGCAGATCTAGGCTTCTGCCCAGATTTGAATCGATTCGGCCTTGGAGGAGAATCGATTCGACACCAAGACACCAAGAGGCGAATAGAATCGAAATCAAGAGGCCCTTGGGGCAAGTTGAGGTAGGACTGAAATTTGATCCCGGGTATTATTAGAATAGCATATATCATCTTCATCGTCCTGGTTCTCTTTTAAAGTATTTTTATTCTCTAATTTTTTTTGTAGAATACCTGAGACTATAACTGTACCAATTATTTTCTGAAGAAAAGTCAAACTATCCATTTTTTACAATATATAAGATTATGGGGCCTAACTATCCATTTTCAATTGAATTTGAGTAGCAAATACTCATATTGACTTGATAATATTATTGTTGTATCCTTGTGGATGTGATTATCAAATGCTTCTTGCATTCGCCTGTGCAACAAACCAAGTCAAATCTTTTATATGCTTTGTATGTTTTGAAAAATTAACGTTTCATTATAATCGTGCTTAGGAAACAACTTGTTAGTATTTTTAAAGGGATGTCATCATAGTCTCTGACACGTGATGTTGTATTTTTTTGAACTATTAAAACAATAAGAATATTAATTTCTCTTTACTTTGTAATTATAATTTTTTTGTGTCTAAAAACTATTTTAAGAAAAAAAAATCGTTTTGCCAATTTATTTTTTAACACTAAATTATAATATTTTTGTGTTATAATCAAATTTTTTCGAAAACAACAAAAATAGTGTTTTATTATTGCTGATTTTTATTTTTCGATTCAGAAAAATTTATTCTTAATATTTTAATGCAGTTATATCTTAAAATATAATATACATGTATGTATGTATGGATGTATGGATGCATAAATATACATTCATGTATCATGTATGTATAAGAGTTTTATGTATATATATATATATACAAAAAGGATCTCATGCATACCCAGTTTGCATACCCTCTGTGCGGACCATTTTTTTAAAATAGTAAAAAAATTAATTTTGGGTTGATTTTTTTTATGGTTTTTAAACATATCAATAGGATCATGAAAAAAAATCAACTCAAAATTAATTGTTTTGCTATTTTAAAAAAATCGGTCAAGCTTTGTCAGTTTTTAAGTGGTTAAAAACTCACAAAGTTTGACCCATTTTTTTAAAATAGGAAAAAATTTCATTTTCAGTTCAATTTTTTTATGGTCCTACTGAAATGTTTAAAAACTATAAAAAAAAATTAGCTCAAAAATAGTTTTTTTACTATTTTATCAAAAATGGTCCGCGCCAGTAGTATGCAAACTCGGGTATGCATGAGAACCTCTCTCTCGCTCTCTCTCTCTCTCTCGCGCGCGCTCTGTATATATATATATATATATATATATATGTCAATTTTGTCAAATTTTTAAAAAAAATGTATTTAAATAAAGGTTCTAAAAAACGCGGTGCGTGATCGAGACGTGGAGGTCAAGCCTTAAGCCTTAGAATCCTAGGCGGACCTTAGGGGTAAAAAGGTGTAAAATGGCGTGAAAATGCGTTTAGGTCTTCTTAATATATTTTAATATTTTAACCATAACAAGGCTATTAAAATATTAAAACTGTACATATCATAATAAATATGTCTCAATATATGCAAATTAAAATACTATTTGATTATTTTCCATGAGAGAATGGTCCGGTTAGTTAAAAAATTATTTAATAGGCAATATCGTTTCACTAAAGCATTGTCTTTTTTAGAAAAAAGTGCGCCTTACCGGTTTTAGTAAGAATAAGGCGTAAAAAACTTAAGACGGGACGTTTCTTCCAAACCTTAATTTTAAGCGTGCCTAGGCGATTTTTTTAGAACAATGATTTAAATACAAGTTTACCAAACGCGAACCAATAATAAATACAAAATATTGAATTTTTAACTGTATTTAAAAATAGCGTTTAAAACGAGTTTTTAGAATACAAAACCAAACGAGTAGTTTATAGTTTAAATGGTCGTGAAATATCAAATGTGAAATTGTAAAAACTTTGTCAATTAAATCGTATGACAAGGTGTGTTATAACAAATGGGACAAAAGTATTAACCATTAACATGAGGAAAATTAGGACATTTTTATTAAGGGTAGAGCTAATGGCACTCCAAAAATTCTCCTGACACTCCAAAAATTTAGCCCAATTACTCTAATACCCTTCAACCCCACAATCTCATTTACTTTCATTCTTAACACAAAATCTGTCAAATCCCCAAAATTAGAGTTACAAACACAAAATTAGAGTTATATATTAGCACAAAAACTATTAAAAATAAGAATAAAAATTGTTGAAAACCGTTAACCAATTTTATAAAACAGTTAAAACATTGTTGAAATCTTTTTTTTGTCGAGAAAACAACTTTTACATTTCTTAAAAACAGTTTTTTATTAAAAAAAAAAACAGAAAGTTGTATTTTTTCTTCATTAAAAACACTATAAACTATTTCTCAAAAGTTTTCGAGTGCCGCTGGCGCGAACCCCTATCATTTAATGAATGTGAGTTCACGCCACCAAAATCCTTTTATATATAAAAAAAAATTATAACAAAAAAAATACAGTTTTTTCATTTCTTAAAAAAAATTACATAAAAAAAGCTGAAAAATTGCATATCTTTGTCTTTATCTTTATATACTATAAAATGCTCTACAAGGAGCTTTAATACACTTTCACCATATTATACCACGTGGTATCTTAATTCACTTTCATCATATCTATCACTTATAAGCCTTCTTGGGAGGCTTTTCTGATTCTTTCCTGCTTCTTCGATTTCTCCACGCGTTTATTTCCTCTTCAAAACTGTTATTTTTTATAAATTACATTCAATATTTTTTTAAATAACTCACGTACAGTATTTTTTAAATTACGCACAGTATTTTTAACAACATATACATAATTGTTTTATTATTTTTATAAATTACGTAATATATTTTTTTAAATAAAGAAAATTTTTAATTTAAAAAAAAGACTTCTCTTAATTAAAAAAAATCATTATATGTGTTTTATAAAAAAAAATGTTTTTTTAACAAAAATAAAACTGTTAACCATGAAAATTAGGGATGAAAATTCGTGTATTTGGGTCATGTTTCAGGCCGACACGACATGACACGACAAGAATTATTTGGACACGAACACGACCCGAATAAAAACGACGTAACACGACACGGCACGAATAACCCGATTCTTTAAAATTTCACGCTAAATGAAATATAAATAGACACGATAACTCTAACAAAAACACGATTAACATAACAAGACACGATAACACGACTCATAATTTTGACATGAACACACAAGACACGACTTCGTGTAAAAAAATACGACACGAACACGACAAATTGTGTCAATTTTGGGTCAATTTCGTTTCGTTACGTGTCGTGTTTTCGTGTCGTTTCTAAAATTGTTACCACCATATTATGCCACGTGGGATCTTAATGCACTTCATCATATCTATCACTTATAAGCCTTCTTGGAAGGTTTTTCTCATTCTTTCCTGCTCCTTCGGTTTCTCCCCCCGTTTATTTCCTTTTCAAAACTATTGTTTTTAATAAATTACGTTCAATATTTTGTTAAATAACTAACGTACACTATTTTTTAAATTACGCACGGTATTTTTAACAACATATACATAATTGTTTTATTGTTTTTATAAATTACGTAAAATATTTTTAAAAATAAAAAACAACCTTTTAATTTTTAAAAAAAAAAGATTTTTCTTAATTAAAAAAAATAATTTTAAGTGTTTTATAAAAAAAATGTTTTTTAACAAAAATAAAAACTGTTAACCATGAAAATTAGATGTGAAAACTCGTGTATTTGGGTCATGTTACGGTCCGACACGACATGACACGACAAGGATTTTTTGGACACGAACACGACCCAAATAAAAACGACATGGCACGAAAAACCGATTTTTTATCATTTCACGCTAAATTAAACATAAATAGACACGATAACCTAAATAAAAACACGATTAACATGACAAGACACGATAACACGACTCATAATTTTGACACGACATCGTGTAAAAAAAAACACGACACGAACACGACATCTTGTGTCAATTTTGGGTCAATTTCGTTTGGTCACGTGTCGTGTTTTCGTATCGTTTCTAAAATTGTTACCCCTAATGAAAATAAATTTTTTTACACTCTTAAAAAAGTTTTTAACTATTTAAAAACTATTTTTTTTATAAAGAAATTATTTTTTAAAGATTTTTTTAATACATAAAAGAAATGGTTTTATTGATTTTTTAACTTTTGAATTAAAAAAATATTTTAAAACAACTATTTTTAACTTTTTCTAATTGTTTTATGAAATTAAGAAATTGTTTCAAAGTTAAAGAAAAATATTTAACTGTTTAATATAAGAAAAATAAATTAATATAAAAATTATTTTACCGTTCCTTTTTAAAAAAATAAGTACAATATATCTTATATAAAAATAGTTTTTTTTTTTTAAAAACTGTTCTTTTTATATAAAAAAATGTTATAATTATTTTATAAAAAAAAATTATTTTTTAAATAAAAATAAAAACATTGCTCTATTTTTGCAGAATATTTTGTAGTTATATTTTTTTTACATAACTTGTGATCACATATACTCTGAAGTTTTTAATCAATTTTCTATTTTTACTTAGCATCCCTTCATGTATTGACAATTGCATAAATGTTTACCGTGCACTCAATGTATAACTCGCGCATCGCGCGGGTTTCCAACTAGTTTTTTTAAATATGAAAAACTATTTCTTAAAAGCTGCCGATTGCTGCTGGCACGGACACATGTCATTTAATGAATGTGAGTCCACGCCACAAAAATGCTTTTATATGAAAAAAAAAATTATTACAAAAATATTCTACATTATTAGAGTAATTTTTTGTATCTAAAAATTTGTGCCACTAATTTTTTAGCAAACTGTTTTTCACTTTTTTAATACAAAACTGCTTTTAAAAGAATTTACTTTTAAGGAAAAAAGAATTGTTTTTTAATGACATTAGTTCGCCCCATCCGCACTCGACAGCTTTAAAGAAATACTTTTTCATATGTTTTAAAAAAATGCACATTTTCAGTTTTTTTTATATAAAAAAATGGTTTTAAAGAAATGAAAAAACTGTAATTTTTTTTATAATAAAAAACTATTTTTTTATAAAACAAAGCATTTTTGTGGCGTGGACTCACATTCATTAAATGATATGATTATGTGTCAGCGACACTCGGAAGCTTTTAAGAAAAAGTTGTTCGTGTTTGTAATAAAAAAAATACAATTTTTTGTTTTTTTATTTTTTAATAAAAAAACTGTTTTTAAGAAATGTAAAAACTGTTTTCTCAAAAAAAAAAAAAGATTTCAACAATTTTTTAACTGTTTAAAAAAATTGGTTCACTGTTTTTCAACAATTTTTATTTTTACTTTATTTTTAAGAGTTTTTGTACTCATATATAACTCTAATTTTGTGTTAAGAATGAAAGGAAAGAAAATTGTGAAATCGAAAGGTATTACAATAATTAGGTTAAATTTTTAGAGTGACTAGAACTTTTGAAGTGCCATTAGCTCTACACTTTAATAGTAAAATCTCAATCTTGGGGTGCACCCAAACGCATAAAGTCAGACACTTTAATCCAAAAGAATTCCATGAAGCAGTCAAACCGTACCTATGTTGTACTTATCTATTAACCCTACAAGACCAAACTCTTTTACTTATCTAATGGATTATGCGACCAAAAAAAAAGGAAAAGTACATATGTATCGGACTATTTTACCGGATTATTACCGGATCATTATTTTTATTTCTTTTTTTCCTTTTTTTTAAATTTCTATTATTTTATTTTTAACAATTGAAATAAACACAGTTTTTTATATATAAAACAATAGTTTTCCTATTGATGTAAAGGTCTGCGCCAGCGGCACCCCTTATTTCTAAATTGATTTTTTTTTCAATTTTATAACATTTAAAATAAATTTTGTATTTCTTAAAACTGTTGAAAATATAATTCAATATTCTTTTATTTTTAAAGGTTCATGTCAGCGGCACCCCGTATTTCTAAACTGTTTTTTTTTTAATTTTACAACATTTAAAATATTTTTTGTAATCATTTTATATATATTTTTTAATTCAGTGCACATATTTAATCGGATTTGTGTGTCGTTGATTTTAATTTTTTTTATAAAATCATTTTATAAACAGTTTACGAAAATAGTTAAAAACTATTTAAAAAAACTGCTTTTTTATTAACAGAAAAATGTTTTTTTATATATAAAAAACTGCTTTTAAAAATAAAAGAATAAAAAACTTTTAGAAAAAAAAGAAAAAAAAAAGGAAAAAGGAGTATCCTGTAAAATGCCGGTAATACACGCCGGTAAGCATATCACCACTCAAAATAAATCTAATTGTCGGCTGGAATGTCAGAAAAAGGCTAAATAATGCCAGACAAACTCTACCAATGTTAGCCAATAAAAACCCGTTCCATCACAACAAATAAATTAGACGGAAACACAAAGAAATAACAAACATATCAAACACTGAAGTAAAGATGGTGTCATGCCAAGCTGCAACAAGTTTTTGTGATGGCGTAGGTAAGAGCGCATGGCCAGAACTGTGTGGGGCGTGAGGACGGACCGCTGCTGCCACTATTGAGCGTGAAAAGCCCTCGGTGAATGCCACTATCGTGTTAGAAGGATCAAACGTCACCCAAGATATTAGGTGTTATTGAGTTCGTGTTTGGGTTAATACTAGGAGCATTGTTAGCAGGGTCCCCGTCGTCGGTTAGGGTTCCAATGGAAGGGGGGTGAAAGAGTTGTCGTTATATTTTATTGTGCGTGTGAAAATTGCCCCATTAAAATGGACATTTGGACGTTATGTTGTCAACCAACTTTATTAAATCCAAAATAAGAGTGGCGTACAAAGAATAGTGTTTGTTTGAATAATACTCTCTCTCTCTCTCTCTCTCTCTATCCCACACGCAACCCGGCACATACAAAAAAATATTATTTAATTGAATTATTAAATAATATCATTTTGTATTTGTTCAAAAAATCATTTTTTAATGATCTCAAGCCCAACACCCAGGAACCAGGACCCGACAATAGGCCAGGATGGACGGACGGCGGCGGCGGCGCCCACGCGTGTGTAACTTGGCCCAATAAGTCCCAAAAGTGCTTGCCCATTTGTTCCACAAAAATTGTACATATAGCACTTAAAATGTAAGCTCCTTACCGATATGGGACAAATGGCAAAAGGCTCATTTCAATTTTGGCACCTTTAACAGCTTAGATAGCTATTTTTCAACAAGCCCCCACTGGCAAAATTTGAAAACATTTTATCGAGCAATAATTCATAGAATTATGCATAAGTAAAGGTGTCTTTCAACTTGAACATTTACGTAGTAAAGATAATTCAGAATATACTAGAGTAGCCAAAGTTTTGAATTCTATCTCTGGCAACTTCCCACATACAACCCTACTTGGATGTAATTCTAATAGTTAGCACGTTACGACCTTGTTCTTTTATCTCAGTATAGTGAACACTTTAGGAATTTTCCCAAAATATCCATAGAAAGCGATCACACTTCCACATTCACATAGGTGAGTCTATCAAGAATACTCGTAGGTACCCCACTCAAAATGGAGCTATAGATCTCATTAAGAGTTATAGTAATTCATCCTTAACTCGCTTCAGGATATCATGCTCCATCGAGATAGACTCGGAGTAAAACCCCATTCTATATTAATTAATAATAGCATGATTCAACCCGTATCACTTGTGACTTGTTATTACCCTTTGAACATATTTCCTGGGATCTCCAATCTATATGTTTGGTTACCGTCACAAGTGACTCATGTATCCAAGGGCTTTAGTCTCATCCCTTTGGAGGTGTTCCACACCTTCTCCCTAGGTAGTCCTTTCGTCAAAGGATCAACTAAGTTCTGTTCAGACAATATATGATCCACCCTCACAGCATCCGTAGAAATAAATTCTCTAACAGTACTATGTTTACGACGTATTTGTCATTTCTTACCGTTATAATAACGGCTCTATACTTTTGCAATAGCCACGGTACTATCACAATGAATCAAAACGGTTGGTATTGGTATTGGTATTGCAATAGCCGAGGGTGACGTCATCACCGCGCGTGATTTGGGAGATGCGTGGAACAGTGCGTGTGGGACTCATATGGAACGTGGAAGACCATTATAATAATATTAACCCCTCACGTGAGGGAATATTATGTCATCATTAATCACAGGTGGCACCTCCAGGTGTCAGCAGGGGATTGGCTAGATCATATCTCACATGTACCATGCATGCTTGGGGGGTACACTACTCCCTCCAAGACCTATATATACTTGTCACCTACAACCCTCCAGGGGGATCGAGAATTGTAACTCTATCTAAAACTCTACTTGTACACACAGTAGAGAGAGGGCGTGAGCTTATGTGCTTTGTATCCAAGGCCATTAGTGCCCATATTTAGTGGATCACACACTCACAGTGGATGTAGGCCTAATTGGATGAACCACTATACATCATTATCTTATTCCTCTTATACTCATCCCCTTCTATACACTTACACACATACATCTCTATGGCTGCCATTGTTATTACTGTTTGAGCTCATCATCACTTACCTGCTGGTGCTAAATCTTAGCATCATCATAACCCTACTTGGATGTAATTCTAATAGCTAGCATGTTACGACCATGTGCTTCTATCCCAGTATAGTGAACGCTTTAGGAATTTGTCGAAAATATCCATAGAAAGCGGCCACACTTCCACATTCACATATGTGAGTCTATCAAGAATACTCCTAGGTACCTCACTCAAAATAAAGCTATAGATCTCATTAAGAGTTATAGTAACCCATCCTTAACTCGCTTCAGGATATCATGTTCCATCGGTATAGACTCGGAGTAAAACCCTGTTCTATATTAATTAATAATAGCACGATTCAACCCGTATCACTTGTGACTTGTTATTACCCTTTGAACATATTTCTTGGGATCTCGAGTCTATACGTCGGGTTACCATCATAAGTGACTTATGTATCCAAGGGCTTTAGTCTCATCCCTTTGGAGGTGTTCCACGCCTTCTCCCTAGCTAGTCCTTTCGTTAAAGGATCATCTAAGTTATGTTCAGACCATATATGATCCACCCTCACAGCACACGTAGAAATAAATTCTCTAACAGTACTATGTTTACGACGAATTTGTCTTTTCTTACCGTTATAATAATGGTTCTCTACTTTTGCAATAGCCGCGGTACTATCACAATGAATTAAAACGGCTGGTAATGGTCTTTCCCATAACGGGATATCTGATGGGAGGCTTGCCGCTTCACTAGAAGTAGCTAGTGCTATCATCTCAGACTCCATAGTGGATTGAGCTAAAATAGTTCGTTTCTTAGATTTTCAAGAAACTGCACCATGAGCGATGCTAAATATATATCCACTACTAGCCTTAGAATCACCAGATAGGGTGTTCCAATCAGCATCACAAAATTCTTCAAGGACAGTGGGATGCTTATTATAGTGTAATCCGAGGCTCATCGTCCTTTTGTGGTACCGCATGCCCATTCAATAGCATGCTAATGATCCATACTAGGTTTACTGGAAAATCAACATAGTACTCCTACAAATAAGCTATGTCAGGTCTAGTGCAATCTGTATTATAACGTAAGCTACCTATTGACTAAGCATAAATTCTTCTGAATTTATCCCCTTAATTTAGTAATTTTAATATCTCGAACAACGTAATTGAATTTCTTTTATCCCATATTAATGCTACTGACTATTTCTAACGAGTACCCCGAGTTTAGTGTATTTCTTACTGATTTTATAGGTATTTAGTGCAAGAAAAGAAAGAAAGAAATTGGAATAAAGGAAGAGAACAAAGGAAGACAAGTAAAAGGGCAAAAGCATAAATTTAAACCGAGAGTTCAGATCTGAAGCCTAAATGAAAGTTGAAGATCATCATCTCGCAGGAGCGTGGGATGAAATGGCAGTCAAATCGGAGCTCTGGATAAAAAGTTATGGCAAGTCAAAAGTGGAAAGAAAAAGTCAAAGTTGAAGAATCTCGAACCAATCCGGTTGATATCGGACCGATACGAAAAGACACCATTCCCCCGGATCGATACAAAACCGAGGAAAAACAAACCGATCCGATGGGATTCGGACAGGTCCGGTGAGAGAAAAAAAGAACCGATCCGACTAATGGAAAACAAACCGATTCGATGGGATCCGGACTTGTCCAACTGTTCGAAATTGTGGCATTTATTGTGGATTCTGAAAAGGCATATCTCTTGGAATTTCTTGTATAATTCATTGTCATTTGCTTGGAATGCATGAACCCATCCTGAGGTAAATTACCCATGTAGAAAATAGAGTTTAAATTAAAAATTGACTGAATCGTGTAAGGAAATTACATGAACATAGTATACCTTTTAATCTCTCTTGCCCTAGGTACTTGGGATGTTTAAGAATACTATGCAAGTGTAATTGTTCTACACCACTTTATATTTACCTTTGATTTCATATGATGTGGGCTAGTTCCCTCATATATGTAATGCTTAGGATCTATAAAGACTGGATTCAGTAAGATTTTAATTTACAATTCTAATATTTTATATGGTAAACTACTAGGGATTGGGGGATTGCATTCCAACCTATTTCCTCTCATACTCATATCTATTCTCTTTACAATTCTTAGTTATTTTTGTGCACGTAGTTCATTCTAAATTTTTATTTCATCACTAATTGGAAATTTCAACCCATAAATCATCATTTTTTCTTTTCTTTTGAGTAATCAATTGAAGATTAAATAAGCTTTTCCCACGTTCATAACTGCCAATTTCCGTTCCCTTTGGAGACGATCCCGACTTGTCGAATTATTACTAACGCGTCAGGATTGCACTTGAGCCTATAAAGCACTCACTTTAGACACATTTGTGATCGCGTCATCTATAATACTTGCATAAGCATTTTTATTTACACTGTTATCAGTGTCCTTAAATAACTTTACACTAGGGTCAAATGGAGTACTAGCAGGTTTACAGTCAAAGTAATTGTATTTCCTTAGAACTTTCTCAATGTAATGAGATTGATCCATGGAAAGTCCCTTTTCTGACCTAGTAATATTAATTCCTAATAGTAAACTAGCTTCACCCAAATCCTTTATATCAAAATTGGCACACAATAATAATTTAACATTTTCTATGACATGAATATTAGGACCAAATGTAAGCAAGTCATCAACATAAAGACATATGATAGTGCAAATGTTCTCCACATATTTATAATAAATGCACTTGTCACTTTCATTAATTTTAAACCCATTAAAGATGACAAAGCTATTAAATTTATCGTGCAGTTGTTTAGGTGCCTGTTTGAGTCCATAAAGAGATTTATCAAATTTACATACTTTATTTGCTTGACCATACACAATAAAACCTCCAGGTTGATCCATATAAATCTCTTCTGATAATTCTCCATTTAAAAATGCAGTTTTAACATCCATCTGGGATACAATTAAATCATTTAAGGTAGCTATAGCAGATAGTACACGTATATACGTTATTATAGTCATGGGTGAAAATGTATCAAAAATGTCTACATTTTCTCTTTGTCTAAAACCTTTGGCAACAAGACGTGCCTTATAATTTTCAACAGTGCCATCAGGTTTTAATTTATTTTTAAGAATCCATTTACAGCCAATTGTTTTACACCCAGAATTAAATCCAAATAGGCAATTCCATCATTCCTTCCTTCTCCAGATTAACCTCTACACTCCAAGGCTTCACAATAAGTGGTCTATTATCAAAAGACCATGGCCCCAATTCCAAGACTTGTAATTGAGCCTCCATATCTTCAAAAGAAACTACAAATACTCATGTTTTAAGCATGAAAACTTCATTATTGCCAAATTTACTCTATTTCCTCAACACATAACATCTCATAGCCCAAAAGAAATTTTTAAACCAAACACATAAACCACCGCTGCATATCTCCATCTATTAGTTTCATTCTCCACTTCAACCTTTTTAATTTTAACATAGTCACCACAATTAACATCTTTACTCCTAGGAATGAATTCTAATTTTGTACCTGCATTGCTATCCCGATTTTATGCTGCTATACTTGCCCATGACTTCTGTTTATTCATAACTACATCTGGCTTGATTTGATTTTGCAGATTCCCATTGGCATTTACATTCCTTGATTCCACAATTTTTGGAAATTGGTCATCAACCTCACATTCAACAATTAAGGTTTCTTTTCCTTCTCTATATTCAGGTATGACACTAACATCTAAATTAATAGATCTAGAATATTCATTACATTCATTACCTTCATTATCAACAGGCTTCAACCATTCAACTTCCGTACCTTCATTACCTTTTAATTCTCGACTGATTTTTTCCATTTTCCTTTGTTTAATAGTAGATGGCCCTATTGTTTTATCTAGGATTTGCACCTGATCAAAGGAGAACTTTGATGCTTGGATTCTACTAATTGTACTCCCAGCCTTCTTCTGACCAGAGTTATTATTAACTACAATAGGAATCATGAATTTCTTTCTTTCACACCTTGTAACTTGTCTCCTCATAATTTTCCAACCTTCATCAGTAAAATCTTTTGCAAAATTATCTGATGGAGGACCTCTTACCCTGTTAGATCTCCTCATGTTACCATAGATATCTCATAGATCTAGATAACTGATCAGTTAGGAATCAGAAACGAAATGAGAAATTGAGAGAGAAAACCTAGAGAGAGGATATTTTTTACTGACAACATTCTAGTGATATCATGATATAGGGCATATTTTTTCTGTTGGTTTACTTGCTCGAAAACATGTTTTAACATGCCTCAATTGTGAAGAAGACAATCTAAGAGTTTGGTTTGTATGATCAATGGTATATTCATAAATCTCCAATGAAAATCTTTAAATGGACAACTTACTTTAGAGAAAATACATATCCGTCTATTGCACATGTCTATATTTTTCTTCCATGTCTTCTAATTCATCTTTTTTATGGCTTTGTTATTCCCTATTACTAACCTTATTGGAATGCTGCTAAAACATGATGAATCAACTTCATCTATTAGCAGACGTAGTTACGAGAGGTTTGTATTGAGATGACCTCCTAAGGACTCTTCCCAAAAGGATTTGAATAGGGTGTGGTGAGAAGGGTTTCTAGTAGACTAATGAGTTTGAAAGACTTCTAGTTTACTACAATTATTATGCAAGACAAGGCTACGTTAATACATATCACTATAAGAAAATTTTCCATTCGCTGCAATTTTATTATTGGCTACTCAATTTTTGGCTCTAAATCCTATATTTTGTGAAAAAAAATTATATTTTTCACTAAAAGATAATATATTAGTGGTAATAAATTAAAATCTCCACTAATTTTGCCACTAACTGTAAAGCGAAAAAAATTAGATACTTACCGGGAACACAAAATTCTAATTAGATGCAAAGTTAAAACATTTTCCATTAGTACAAGTTCATTAGTAATAAATATACTACTTTGCCATAAAATAAAATTTAAGATACACACAATTTCCCCCAAAAATTTAATTTATACTAAATAAACAACATTTTAGGAGGATTATCGCCAAAATACTTTCAAACCGATGAGTCTACAACCTCTCCCATTCATCACACAAATTCTTCTTATCCCAAATCCTCTTCATATTTGATTTCTCCCCCAAATCCATGAAGAAGATTCCATACATAGATTGGTACACAACCTCTCCTATAAATCCAGACATATCATTTTTGTTATGTATATTTGCGTATAAATGCAAATATGTTTCTTGCGGGCGTTTTACCAATTCAAATAGGTTCGTTCCACTATTTTCTCTCTTGCATACGATTCACCAATTCAATGTTTTGATCGGTTCAAGTTCATTATATTTATATATTATATAAGTTTCCTATTTCACTAGTTATATCACTACACCACAATGACCATTTACTAACACACAATGAGTGTTAGTAATCAATTTTCTAACGGATATATCCCTTAGGAATAATGTGTTGGGAATATCATTTCTAACGGACACAACCCGTTAGAAAATTTATTAATTCTAACGGATTATAACCATTAGAAATTTGTTATTTCTAACGGAAAATAATTGTTACTAATAATAAAAACCGTTATTTATGTGAGGACTTATTTTCACATTTATCCTTTTCCTTTTATTTACTAACGGATTTAAACCGTTAGAAGTGTGACTTTCTAACAATTCTACTCTGTTAGAAAAACTCATGCTTGTTAAAATTTTCAAATAATTAATGAAGTTGGCATATATATATATATATATATAGAGAGAGAGAGAGAGAGGGGGAGAGAGAGAGAGAGGGAGAGAGAGAACTATACATAATCAATAGCCATTATATCATTGTCCATAAATGCATAAATGTGCATAATCCATAAGAATTATAGAGCAACCATCCAAACAAACTAGAAAAGGTCCACTAACACAAAAACATAAGCAAAAATAAATGTTATGATCCATCCATAAGTAGAATCAAATGTACTTCAACCAACAATCAAGAAATATGAGATATTCCCCACCCGCGAAGCCAACCAAGGTGTAGAAACCATCTTCAGGAGCTTCCCACAAATGAGCGTCAGGGTCAAACACTTCCTCTACACAAACTATCTTCTCTCCATTTTTGGGGATACTTGAAATGACACGTTTGTCATGATGGATCTGTCACAACATGACCTTTTGCCAAATTTTTACCAAACTTATTACACAATAGGACTTTAGGCTCGTTCATGGTAACGTGGGGAGGAGGATGAGTTTGAGATGCACCAAGCAATGTGAAAACATTGTCCACATTTTGGGTTAAAGGAGAAGAGCGATTAGTTGAGATGAATCGATCACTCGTGGGAGTGTTCAACGGTGCCCCACTTTCTTTCATGTTTGATACAATATGACATATAACCTGTAACATAAATGGACAAAAAATAAAAGTTAAGATCACGAATAACACAATGATGTTGTAACATGGCATGATAATATTTTAAAACATGAAAATCTACCTTGAGGGTATCCTCGACAGTGTGTAGTCTTGAGTTGAGTTCATAATTATTCCATGCATATTTTCCATTTTCTGTTTGCCCCTGTTCAAGTTCCTCGCTCGCAATCCCAATATGAATAAGTTGTGTCCTAGAGATATGGCTTGAATATGCATGAACACTTCCCCTTTTTTCCTTCCCAAATACTTCAGCAACTACATCTGTGTCGATGCCTCCCTCATCATGGCTACTTCCTTCACATTTTCTTCTATTCTCAGCAACCATCAACTCATCCTATAATATGAACAACAAAATGCTAAACTATAAATACATGTAAAAGAGGAAAGACTAAAGGAGAAAAAAAATATATCACAGACAAAAAATAAAATACTAACATATTTAGCCTTAGCGCTTGCCATCACATTCCCATTTTCATCACTGTGTCCCGCAATCCATTTATCTATTCGCCTAAATTTTTTAGTAGGCTCTTCATTTCCCTATAAGTTTGATGTCAAGTGTAAAACTAAAAAGTGTTAAGACTGGAAATTATAAACATGAATGCCTACCTTTTTGAAGGCTTTCTGGGCATAGCTACAACGCCCGAGACAATGGGGAATTTGAAGTTTATGTCGATTTTCAAAATTTTCAATATTTTGTTGTTGCTTTTTGGGATTATCTTCATTTTCTAAAAATTTTTTCCAAATTTTCGGATCTACGCCTTGAGGCACTTCACGACCATTTTCCTTAAATGGTCTCGCAAACTAGACTTAAAGGTCCTAAACCTTTGGGACCAATGTTTCTCAAGCAAAGGGAGAGCAACTTCAGCCGAAACATTAAGTTCAAATTGGTCCTATAGAAAAATGTAAATAAAAAAATAGCAAAAGGTTACAAAACAACAAAATGAGTTTATACATTTGCTTTACGTATGAACATACTATGATTCAAAAAATAAATTGTTGAATCCATGATATATCTACGTATGTTTCACATTTTAAAAAGGAAAAAACATCATGTATGGATAGTATTCTCAAAGGAAATTGAATAATACCATTAATGTGCGCCATACATCATCTTCGAAGTGTTGTGGCACCGTTCTCCAATCATCATAGCTAACGGGAATAAGACTTCGCACTAAATCCCCTACACGAGAATTCCACTTCTTACAATTATCACCCACAACAGAGCCGTCAGTTTCAACTATGATTGGAATTTTATCCTTCTCATCTTTGTCACCCAATGGTTGCGACGAAGTTCGAGCAGAAGATGGTTGTTGCGTTGCATTTGCATCTGAAGAAATAATTGATTTTATGAAATTCAGAACACAACATTAAATGTTAGAACATTAAATGAGCGCCATATATCTATGCAGGGTATTGTGAACAATTGTGTCCATATCCAAATGAAATCGGGTTTATTTGAAACTAGGGAATTTTTTGTTAAACATTGGGATACAAAAAAAAATTGAGAAGGAAATTTTAAGTGAGAAGAAAATTTTCCTGATTATAAGGATCTTGCATATATATTGAGAAGAATGTATAAATAGAAATTTCAATCGATGCAAATAATTATTTGACAGTAACCAGAAAGCATTCAACAAATGGAAACTATATATACTAATAATTTGACAACAATTATAGTTTTTAAAATTGTTGCTGAAAATATTATAGAATGTGTACAAGTGATATCATTTATACTGAATGACATGGGGAATTCAAATTTAGAACATTAATGTGTAGTTTCCTTTATGTGCATGCCTTTCTTTTTAACAAGAATGATATATTAGATTCTTTCTTTCAATCACTTTAGACATTCATCTGCAAAATGTGGTAAATATGAAATACATGACACTTTAGTCATGTATGTTTGGCAAATGGGCAGCTGAAATACGTGATCCTAGAAAAGGTGTGAGGGTGAGGTTAGGCACATTTAACACTGCTGAAGATGCAACTAGAGCTTATGATAGAGAAGCTAGGAAAATCAAAGGGAATAAAGCTAAAGTTAATTTCCCTAACGAAGATGATGATTATACTTCACATGTACCAAAGAATCCTGTTTATCAGACTTACAATGGGTTTACTGAAAATGTGAACCAATTTGAGTCATGTATGTGTGATGGTTTGTGTGACACAATTGATGAGTTATTAGCCCAAGTGAAAGAAGAGGAGGAAAAATAAGAGGTTAAATTAGTTAAAGAAGCAGAGGAGGAAAAGATTGAAGTGAATAGGTTGTCTGAGGAGCTAATGGCTTATAAGTCGTATATGAAATTTTATGAAATTTCGTATTATGATGGACAGTCGGCACCGGCGCCCGCTCCGGCCCAGGAGAGTGTCTCGATGGAACTTTGGAGTTTTGATGATGTTACTCCGGTGGCGGGCTCAAGTGCTATGAAACAACTCTAATATATGTCTCTGTGTTTGTGTTGTTATAACTTGATGGTATAGTACTTGTTGTAACCGTGGAAACTCCCTCTCAGACAATGACCTTAGGCCAATCCATCCTCCCAATAATATCAAATCCAATTTCACCCACAAAAGAAGTCAACTAGATTTTAGCGATGAGCGTGAAGAAAAGAATCCCAAGAGGCCCAGGAAGAGTCTATACAGGGGAATAAGGCAACGACCATGGGGCAAATGGGCTGCTGAAATACGTGATCCTAGAAAAGGTGTGAGGGTTTGAAGATGCAGCTAGAGCTTATGATAGAAAAACTAGGAAAATCAGAGGGAAAAAAACTAAAGTTAATTTTCCTAACGAAGATGATGATTATACTTCACATGTACCAAAGAACCCTATTTATCAGACTTATAATGGATTTACTGAAAATGTGAACCAATTTGAGTCATGTATGTGTGATGGTTGTGTGACACAATTGATGAGTTATTAGCCCAAGTGAAAGAAGAGGAGTAAAAATAAGAGGTTAAATTAGTTAAAGAAGCAGAGGAGGAAAAGATTGAAGTGAATAGGTTGTCTGATACTGAAAGAAGAGCCCTTTTTAAACAAATTTCCAAGATATGCTGCTTATGATACTGACCTCAGCTTGAGATAATAATCAAGGAAGGACTCGAAGTTGTTTTTGCAATCAAACTGGAATTCAAAGAAAAACAAACCGACCTTAGCTTGTGGATAACAGTTCCCAAGGTTAGCAAACTGCGATTTATGTGGCACCCATCTTTTAACCTTGTGGCAGCTGATAAGGAATGATATGCGCGCTCACTTCCAGCAAGATCAACGAAATTCTACATTAAAATGGAAAAAGTAAGGTATTTTGTCTTACTATGCATCATGGAAAAACTGAAAGAACGCTTTTGTCCGATAAAGGAAGAGCCGATATACATGTACCTAAGATATTCTGAAAATAAAAATAATAAAATAGTATTATAAACTATAGCACACTAGTCTGATGATTTGAAAGTTGATATATACACCATGCTAAATCTCTACACAACTGATAATGGCATTTGAGTCAGAGGTATCAAATAACATTGGTGATGAATAATATGTTCATTCAAATTCTCATCTTCAAAAGGGAAATCAGTGAGTAACATATTATTCATCACCAATGTTGTGCAAATAATCCAATTCAGTTTAAGAAATATGATCTTAGTTATGAGAAGTGAGTTCATAGGACAGGAGGTTTAAGAAATATGAAATGAACTGTTGATCAATATCATGCCGGGAACATTTTTCATCCTATCCAACTTAATAGCAAAGAGGTTCATAGGAGCAGTTAGCATAGGGAAATTCCAAGAGCCAAACAACACATATTTTATATCTTTATTAGTACAGCACATTTTTTGGAATTCGAAAGGCCTTGGAAAATAATCCAATTCAGTTTTAATTGAGATAAGGATTGTACCATGGTCTGAACAGTTTCTATTTAAATGATCCACTTAGTAGCTTGAAAAACCTCCTACCATTTGTGATTAGCTAAAGATCTATCCAGCCTAGCTAAGATTATGCCTTCCTCATCTCTATTATTACACCATGTGTACTTAAGAGCTATTGAAACCAAGATCATTCACACCACATGAGGAAATAATATCATTAAAATATTGGGAAGAATGAAAATCAATCAGGTTGCCCCCAATTTTCTCCCTTTTATCAAGGAGTTGGATCAACCTGATTGTAAAATGTGTTCCACTTAGCTAAACTTTAGTCGGACTGGGAACTCACACTGTTCCAACTGGTGAACCTGCCCAAAAAAGGGGCAGGTCGCATCGTGTACTTTAGTCCGACCAAAATGGTCAAGGTACCGAAAGTAGTCCACCACATGGTCTCCGCTACCTCTGTGTATGAGCAGCACGGGCTCGCATTTTTGAAGATACTGAACGAAGTTATCCCAATCTTGTTGCTTTATAGACTCGTACCGGCTGCGCTGTGTTGGAAATCGCCGTTGTGGTGCCCCGTGATGGTAGTTGTTGAAGATACTTTGGAATGTGGAGTTTTTGGTGTTTCTTGAGTTGCGACGGTTTTTTTGTGTGGCCGCTGCAGCCGCCGCGGATGCTGCTGACATGGTCAGTAAGGATCAGCTTGGGTTTGTTGATTTATTGAAAATGTTTTGGATTATAGATGATTTGTACTAATTGAATTTGTAGTTATATGAATTTAATCTCCCTAATAATAAGTGCTTGTGCCACTTATTATTACACACAAAACCCGATTGTTTTGTCTCTATTATTGGATCAACCCTATTGTTTTGTAAAATCTTTGCATTAACAGCAGAATCGTGGGTACACTGTTCCCTCTTGAATCATAACAACATTGCATTGATTCCACTGACACCCTGAAAACACTAACACTACAAAAATTCATAACACAAAAAATAGCCTTCAAAAATAAATTCAAAAATAATGTAGCTCACAAAACTTAAGATCGAAGGATTTTTTTAAGAACGTGGCGTTGGTGACTTTACAGGGAATTTCAACTACGAACTCAATGGGGAGACCAAAAAAAGCCTTGGAAATGATCAAATGTGACGTTGGTTAAGTGTTGAATGTTTGTGGGCCATCCGATCTCCATCTGATGAACGGCGGAGGTGACGTCCTCCCTTTGGTCAACTCTGCAAGCCACCATGTGTACTTAGACCTACTGAAACCAAGATCATTCACACCACATGAGGAAATAATATCATTAAAATATTAGGAAGAGTGAAAATCAATCAGGTTGTCCCCAGTTTTCTCCCTTTTATTTGCCACTACATTGAAGTCTCCTATAATTAAATGAGGAAAGTTCCACACTTGGGAAGGTATCAAGTCCAGATTTCCCCAAAAGTCTAGCCTTTCAGATCTAGTGAACTTAGCATACACAAGAGAAACAAATATGGGAGAGAAAAATGATTGATCTTCAATTCTTAAAGTAAGGACTTGGTCTTCATTGAATATAAGTTCTAAATTAAAAAAAACTTCCGGAAAACCATATTTTAGAGGAAATTTTGCTTAGGATCAAGCAAAGAAAAAGCCGACAACTTATGAACATATTAAGCAAAATATTATCTATCAAAATATTAAGCAAATATTACTTCCATTATCTATCAAAACATTAAGCAAAGATTACTAGATGAACCTTATAATCAGAAAGATAGTCTTTTCATGGGCTGGATGAACCTTCTAATTAGGCATATCAGTGGCTCTAGGTTAAAGGTTATTTTTATCCACCACTTCAACTTCTGCATATGAGACTTCATAATTCTTCATAATTCATATCAGTGGCTCTAGGCTAGGTCTTGCCAATGAAATGGTGGAGGCATTTAACTTGAGGTGCTTACCTATTAACTGAACAATGGAGTACAATGATGTTTTGGCAAAGAAGTGTATGGGGAGGTTTGGAAAATTGATCTTGACAGTATTTGAATCAATGTTTTGATAACATCTGTTAGAACATCGTCCCCCTAAAGTCAGCGTTCAAACTCATCCCAATCGAACCATAACAACATTTACACTTGGACTATGATATTGCTCCATTCATACTCACACTAGTCGAACCACATATGAAAATAAACAGACTCAAAGAAAGATAAATAGAGAAAAGCAACTGGGCATAGCATGATTTATAAAAAGCAATGTCTATAAATATATGAAGTAATTCAATGTCATTCCAACCATAAAAAGAAAAGAAACAAGGAATTAATCGTTCCAAAGGTATTCACATATTTCCAAATGAGTTTGGTGATTCAATAGTTAGACAAAACCATGAAGTTTAAACAGCTTTTCCAAATGAGGTTTGTCTTCAATAGTAGATTGGAAGTCCATTGGTATATCTAACCCGTCTACTCGACTGGTCAGCCTCTTCGGTGAGTGTAAAACCACCCACCAATTGGGATTCTTAAGGTCTCTCGAATAGAATACTTGGTTGGCCTCAGAAGCGAGAATTACAGGCTCATCCAAGTCATTGCTCAAACTCTTAAGCTTATCAAAATTCACCATCACCAAATTAGAGTCCGGACAGTGTCGACAACCATTGGCCTTATCTTCCACTCTAACCCAATCACAATAAAACACTACCTCCTTAATTATTGTATAATAAAGCTCAATTATATGTCTAATAACCCCATACCACATTGTCCAAGCATCCTTTAGATTTTTATCGCTTTTTCTTGCCCTGAATTTTGTCCACACCTTGAGGCAAACACCGATGTCTCGTGTTACAACATTATCGTCATGGTACTTAGTTGAAAATATAAAACCATTGATTCGATACTTCTTATATGTCTTAACCCTATGATTTGGCCCTTGAACTAATCGCCACAACAGTGCCTTCGATTCCGTCTCTCTTGAACTGGCCAACTGCGCAAAAGACCAAAACATAATTATAACACTAAATTCCAACATTATGCTCACTAAAAAATGACATGTCTAAGCACTCTTATTATATATTACAAACCTTTTCATATAGCCATGGTATGAAAGAAGTTTTCTTCTGTACTTTCGTTATTTTGATCCCCTTTCCTTTACCACGAGAATTGGACTTCAATAATTCTTTATACTCACTATAAATTGTTCATGTTAGTTTCAAGTTTCAATATAACAATATTAATACACGTGTAGTATAAACATGTGATGAAACTCAAACATGTAATATTCATGGAGTCCATCGACATTAAGACGAAATAGTACCCACCGACGTATTTGTTGAAACTGTGTTGGTTCCAACATCACAATCTTATCATCAAGCAAAGGCCCTTCATCAAAGAACTCCCCATATTCCTCTAAGAATGCTTCATGAGTCCGTTAATGATTTCCCTCTAGAGGGTTTGGCATATACTCCATGCAACAGCGAACCAACTCAGAAACAATATTGGACTCTGTAATCGACCCTTAAACATATCGTTTATTGCTTGGTATATTTTTAAAGTCCCCCATTTCTCTGTTCATATGGGCAAAAAATCATGAACATTACAAAGTCGTTAACATTTGCGTGTTAAAATTTAATATAAGATAAGTTGTTTACCTTTCGAACGAAAACATCCACTGATCTGATATACGCCCACATATCAATGCTTCATCTACTAGATGCACCATAAGGTGGATGCTAATATCAGAGAATGATGGTGGAAAATATTTTTCCAACACACACAATGCTTCCACAACCATGTATTTGGCTATTTGAATATCCTTTCGAATTAAAACCTTCGAGCACAGTATGTTAAAGAATAAACTCAACTGCTGGATAGCTTTTCATAAATCACAGTGTTTAGGGAAAGCATGTTGAAGCAAGACAGGTAGTAAATATTCTATTATGACATGATAGTCATGTGACTTCAACGAGTGCAAGCTAGGTGGATTAAGAGTGAAAATGTTGCTTAAGTTGGATGAAAAACTTGAAGGGAAATTCAAGTCTTTAAAAATATGACAAAACAATTTTTTCTCCTCCTTATTAAATGTAAATGGTGCTTTGGGTTTTATCTCTTTACCAGTGTGTCCATCTACTTTCATCCATTGAGAACTGTGCATGTGCATATTCTCCATATCCAACCGAGCATTTATTGTATCCTTTGTTTTGAGTTTAGTATTAAGGATTGTGCTTATTAGATGTTCTGCAACATTCTTCTCTATCTGCATCACATCAAGAACATGTTGAACTTGATGTGAAATCCAATATTCTAAATCAAACAAAATGGACCTTTTATACCACGCCTCTTTAACTTCGGTATTACAATTATCGATTACATCACCGACCTTTCGCTTCTTACCCTAGACTTTTGGGATCTTCCCAGGAATATAATGAATGTGGGATAACTTCTTTAATATTGCATCACCATTTAACCGACTAGGAGGGTCTCTATATTCTGTCGTTTTGAACCCCAAATTACCTCCTTTCCTGAACGGGTGATCATTGTTGAGAAACATATGGTAGTTTGTGTAAACTATCTTTTGGCTATGCTCTAGTCGGATGGACGGAGTATTATCGCCACAAACAGGACAAGCTTTGTAACCATGTGTTACGCATCCAGATAAATTCCCGTATGCGGGAAAGTCATGAATCCCCCACATAAGCATAGCTCTCAATTTGAAAGACTCTTTTCTCGACATGTCATAAGCCGACACTCCTTCTTCCCATAGTAGCTTCAACTCGTCTACTAGTGGATGAAGAAAAACATCAATATCTTGACCAGGTGCCTTTGGCCCAGGTATTAACAAAGACAGCATATGAAACTCTCGCTTCCCGCACAATGATGGTGAGAAATTTAATGGTGCAATGATAACAGGCCAACAACAATAACTAGCAGATTGAATACCACGTGGATTAAACCCATCAGTTGCTATTGCTAACCAAACATTGCGATCTTCTTTAGCAAAATCTAGCCATTTCAGTTTAAAATTTCTCCACTGAGATGAATCAGAAGGATGTCGTTGAAAATCCCATGAACTGATTGCTCGACTATGCCATGTCATTTCTCGTGCTATCCATGGTATGGTGTACAATCTAACAAGTCTAGGAATTAAAGGAAAATGCCTCAATAATTTTTTAGGTTCTTTGTATACTCTACTCCCTTTGCTCGTGGTAACTTCATATCTCGTCTCTCCATATTGAGGACATTCCTCCTTATCTTCATTTTCCTTCCAATATAAAATACAATTATTGACGCATGCATGAATGAAATTGGCCTTCATCCCTAAGTCTTTCATCATACGCTTCATGTGAGGATACTTTTCTGGCAACGTGTTTCCTGTCGGGGGGCACCTTTTTAATACAGATAGAAGTGCTGTCACACTATTTCCTGACCATCCAAATTGCTTCTTTATATTGTGCAATTCTACGATTGCAGAAAGAGTTGTTTCAGGGCCCTCACATGTAGGGTACAGTTTCTTGGTTGCTAATATCTTGTATTTATCATACTTTTTGTTACCTGGATACGTTTATTCAGCAACCCCTAGTTGACCTTCTTCAGTATCTACATAAGTACCTTCATGCACTCCATAAAATGTATCAACAAGGTTGCCCATACCAAGTCCTACATTGTCAGTGCTTTCTTCTTCAGTTATTTCTTTAACAGTACTTGTTGATGGGTGCTCTTTTAAATTTGTTAAAGACTTTTCACCATGTAAAGCCCATGTAGTATACGACTGATCTATACCGTGCCTCAGCAAATGTGTTCGAATTTCTGTCATGGTAAACCGCATCCTATTCCGACATTTTGAACATGGATATGGAAACGTTGACAACAGTTGATCATTATTTTCAATCGCAGAGTCAATAAAATCTTCAACTCCTTGTTTATACACTAAGCTAAATTTATTCTCTTCCCCCATCCATCCTTTATTAACTGGTCGAGACATTCTGCAATGTAAAATAGTTAAGTGAGAAGAGCATATCGTATAGTAAGACAATGCATTCATATGAAAACAATAAATAATTATTTAATATTGAAGGCACATTCTGTTTCCTCAAAGTTTCGATAACACTTATATAATTATACCACTGAAATAATCATCACAAAACATGTATTTTGACTGAAATAAACGTCTACAATATTAAAACTTCGATTTCAATAAAGATATACATTAATTACATAAATTAACAAATAACACACAAAAAAGAATGGGTTATCAAATTGAACAACTTCTCCATCTTTTAATATATTTTTCATTTTTACAATCTTATATTTAAACAAAAAAAATAAAAATAAAAACATAATAACAAATATATTCGTACATATCACTCTCATGAACTAATAATTCGAATCTTTTGCATAATTGTGTATATATCAATTGGTTAAATGAGCAATGCACAATGATTACACAAATAATTATAATTTTGCAATAGAATTTCAATTCCAATGCGTGTATATATTTATACATACGATTATACGGAGAAGGATTAATGAATAAAAATACTGGATTAGAAGAGAGCTGGATCGAGAATTTGTACCTCCACGAGAACTGTTCAAGAAATAGAGAAAAAATGAAAATAATATATTTTCAGAATGTATCATCCATAGATTGAAAAAAAAAGAAAAAAAAAACAATACGAGACATGGGCGAGTTTCCTTGCTATCATATATTCATCATTTAAGAATATATCTTTTCACAATCAGGGGCAATACGAGACATGGGCGAGTTTCTGTTGCTATCATATATTCCTCTATTTGCGATTGAAACAAAGAACAATACCTCTGAAAAGGGGCGAGACTCTCTGGACAGGACAATACCTCTCCTTGCGATTAGGGGCGAGACTCTCTCTGGACAATGGGAAGGGGAACAGCGACAACAGAACGAGGATGGGAAGGGAAAGGCGGCAAATTTCACGTGTGTCCCAACTTTTACGTGGGAATAGAATACAGTTAGGGTAAAAAAATTAGCTCCCCAAATAACTCCCTCCATTTTGCCGCCAATTTATTTTGCTAACACTTGTTTTTAACACATAAAAAAATCAAAATTTAAAAATATATATTATAATTAAAGATAAACACACTGAAAAATAATTGTAATGGACATAAGCAATTACTCACACTTAAATACCGTTAGAAAATCCTAACGCACTCTAACTGTTACAAAACCAAATATACGTCCGTTAGAAATGTTCCCATATGGTGTAGTGTATTGTTGGTTAAAGTATTTGATCGAGTTATCGATCATAGGTTTTGAACCATTTGGGTTTGTGATTTGTATTTTGATTTTCCATTTGGTTTTATATCTGATTCAGTGTGAGATCTAATTATTTTATTTCTACTTAATCTTGATTTGGCATTTTAATTTGAGATTCTATATACTTCAGGCATTCGATTTTGTTTTAAGATAATTTTATTTCATTTAGGATTATTGGTATTAAATTTCAATTAGGGAGATCAATATGGGTGTTTTTTATACTTGATTTGAGTTTCATTATTGCGTTTGATTTTTTCTTCAATTTAAAATTTTACATTTCTTTTTCTCTATGTTTATAGTGGTAGTGTTGGATGTCGATCGTAGATGGTGGTAGGTGGTGTAAGTAATTGACTATGGTGGAGTTAGTCTTAGGAGGTGAACCTATCAAAAGGTGGTAGTGTAAGAGTGATGGTAAGTAGCGGAGATGGCAGGTGGAAGAAAAAATAAGATATTGATTAAATATTTTAATCGATTCGAACAAGTTATTTATTTTTTTGTTTCTGAAAACATAATGTAACAACCCTCGATTCTGGGAGGCTCATTTTATACTAATTTTACCGCATAAGGTAATTACATAAAATGTGGGGACTGGAGTAAATATTAATTGAATGAAATAGAAGTAAACATTTACTGGAATGTTGTATATTTACCATATATGTAGGTAAATATCCTCATGTTGTATATTTTATAGTGTCATGTATATTAAATGAAATTATAGTTTAAATGTTAGTGGGACTCTAAATAAATTATAAAAATTTCCAGATGCCAGTTAATAGGGTGTAGTTAGTCTCAGAAGGTGCGAGACAGTCAAAATAAGTGTCATATTGTATTTTTGGGTTCCGGGCACTTTTGACTGGTTTTAACTTAAATGCGTGTTTGGGAGTCGTTTTAATGTGTGGTTAACCATTTAAGTTGGGATTTTTAACTTAAGCCACGATTTTAGTCTTCTAAAATCCCTTATTCTTCCCCATTTTATGTCTTGAACATAGAGAGAAAAAGAGAGAAATAAACAAGAAGAGAAAAGAGGAGAAAGAAGAAAAAAAAGGAAGATTGAAGATGGATTGTTGCTGCTACTCAAGGAAATCTGAATTTGCAACCCTAAGGCAAGTTTTCTACTTGCTCATATGTGATCTAAGATGAATAATTTGTATGATAGTTGTGTATTTTCATTTATGGATCAAAAATGGAATTTATGGGATTTAAAACCTAATCTTAGTTTTGATGATAAAATTGTGAGTTTTAATAGTTATAAATCCGGTAGGATAATCTTTGGGTAGATAAAAGTTGTTGGTTGTGTTCAAAATGAAAGAGATTTGAGATTGGGGTTTAGTTTTAGAAGAAGAAGAGCCATAGGTCTGCTATGACCGGTCGACCGCGGTCCCAGGACCGGTCGACCGAGCCTTCGGGGGCAGGTTTACTGCTTTTCTACCAAGGCATAAAATTCTTGCGCGGTCGACCACGGTCCCCTGAGCGGTCGACCGGCCATTCCATTTTGAGATTTCTGCTTTTCTCCGTAGGCAAAACCTTGAGACACGGTCGACCGCGGTCTTGGGACCGTTCGACCGGTCCCCTGTTTTTCACCTTTAAACCTTATTTTGGTTCCTAGGTTTATTCTCTTTAATAGGAACTAGGAGCCTTCTTGTATGAAGTAAACTTAGAGTCCTAGAGTTCTTGATGAGTTGAGATACTAACTTAGATTAGAAATGGTTTATGCGGGGTTTTCCGGGGTTATGCCGATTGGTGTTAGGGCATTCTTTCTTCTAGTTGTTTTCTATTAAACTAGGGGATGCATTATTATCTTTGGGAGACCTTAGAAGCCCATTGAAGCTATGTTATTCTTGATGGTTTATAATATCTATCAACGAATCTTGGGAGAATAATTCAAAGTCTATATATTCTTTGAGGTGAAAATGACAATGTAAATACGTATGGCTCCGGATTTAAAAAGGCGAAATATTTACAAAATGTAAATGAATATGGTTTCGGATAAATGGAAATATACATTTGCTAAAATGTAATTGGATATGGAAATGATGGTAAATGATAATTTACTTAATCTTTAACATGATAAATGGTAATTTGGTTAAACACACCTCTCTAAATGACATCATAAGGGAAGTTCGCGCGCTTGGTGTTTCCCCCTGGCTAATGATTGCAGGGTGGATATAGTCCTAGGCGATATGTGCGATTATGTTATATTTTTTGCACTGGTGAGGGGATTCTGGGTGTGGTCTTGACTCCCCCGCAGGCATATGGCCGCTTCCCGACGTTACGTTATGAGCCCAGGTTGTCTTGTATAGATAGGTCCTGGAAGATGATGGTCATTTAGGGGCGCGCCCAGTGGGGAAAGTCGGAGGGGCGGTCTTAGAAGCGTTGTATGCATAAGAATATAACCATTCTAAATCAATTGGTACTTGATGTATGATAAATGCCATAAAGATCATTTAATGTTGATTATATTCTTGCTAAGGAATGGTAATGCCAGGATGGGCATGTAATTAAAATAAAAGCCACAAAGAGCTTAAAATTGAGATAAAAGCCATAAAGAGCTTATAGTTATAGATATATTTTCCTGTTGAGGAATAAACTATGAAATGAATCGGGGTATATGATAGAAGTTTTAATTATGTTAATCTTTCTTTTCTCCTTCTTAGTTAAATTAAACTCAAGCTTTTCTTCATTTCGCTAGCTTATGTTGTAGAACTGTGTAGATAGATTTGTTTTTGTCTTTTCTAGTACAATGATATTCATAACTATCATACTCTTTATTCATCTGGTAATCATATAGAACCGGGCCCTGACCCATTTATATTTCTTGTTGCACATGCATCTTGTCTCCGCTCAGGTACTCCGTCGCAAGGATGCCTGATTCGAATTCCTATTCCGATATCTTCGGCGAGCCGTGATGCATTGCGGGTATTACGGGACATATTGGTATAGACGTTCTCATTTTTGTATTCTAGCTATGATCAGGTCTTTTTACTCGGGATAGAGGCCCAAACTTTTGTAATTGATTAATGTAATGTAATATGTAACTTATTGAACTTGTGTATTATTGTTGCATCAGTCTGTGACCGACGACATAATCGGTCCCCTATTGTACACTTATGTGGGTGTAGTATAACTTTGTCTGGATTTCCACTTTCTATTTATTGGTTTGTTGAGTTGTTTTCTTTTATTTACTTTCAAATAAAAAAAAATTGGTAACCCGTTTTTCTAAAATAAGGAGTGGTTATCCCGCATACTTCTTACTTTGTTGTGATGCTGAGAATGATTCCATCCATGATTCCGTTATTTTTTAGTATCAGGCTGGACACCGCCTATTTCGGATTGGCGGGTTATCACAAATGTTATCAGAGCATCGGGTTCTAGATTCCTTAGGAATCTTTGTGGATGCCTTAATTTTCAGCGTTGCTTTTAGTTTGACATAAAGCCTTAGGATTAAGATCGTTGATTCCTCTAGTGAGATCTCGTTCTTCTGCCACTCGGTAGAATTTATAGAATCTTTTGCGCATTCGTGTGAGAGTTGTAGGTCGATTGAAGAAGGGCATAATGGGGAGGATTTTTTAGAACTGTAAATTGTAGTCGGGGATGAGGACCACTTTGGAGGTCGCTCCCTTTTTGTAGCATTTTCTTGTCTTGCTACTACGGCTACTAATTACAGTTGATGTAGCTTTCCCAAATACCGCGAGAAGTAGAAAGTGGTATTAATCATGAGATTTCAAGCGATGTTAGATTGAAGTGGAGAAGTGCCCTGAAGTAGGATGGAGGAAAATCCTTCACCCGTGGGAGTAGTGTAGAGGTGGTGAAAATGTGGCCACCATATTCGAGGGTGCCAAAAGTTTAGCCCGTGGAGAAAACCGATAGATACTTTCTATCGTAAGTTTCTCCGGGATAACTGGACTGAGGAGGAGGTGAATTCTCAAGTGTTCACAGAATGCCCGGCTAAAGGCCGACAGTGAATGAATAAAGTGTTGTACGGTTAGGGAGACCGTGCATCATAAAATGATAGGCTCCAGAATAAGTGTCGTTAACACTTTTGATGGAGTAATAATCATGAAACCCTTTGGAGGGTATCCGCCTGCGGAGGTTTCATTGAACTGAGGAAGAGGAGGCCGAGAGCGTGTCCTCTTTTATTAAGAAAGTAAGAGGGACTGTGTGGGCAATTGCTGTTAGCGAAAGTTGGAACAATGGTTAAGATATGGAGTCTGAGAACCATTAGTATTGACCCGAAGTGATTGGTATAAATTGTTGGTGAGAATTCCGCCTTATTAGTGGATGGTGTATTCCTTAGGATAAGACTTAGTATTATTGTATCCACTGTAGACTCGGGTGTGTAGTTTGAGCTCGCTGTAGTATCTGACGCGATTATAGACGAGTAATTATATGACTTTCGTGATAGGGAAGTTTTATGATTTCTTCACTCGTTATGAAACGAGTGATGATATTTTAAAGGTGTATGTGTCATATGTGATATTTGGTATGAGTGTTTTACTACTTTTTTGCATTGTATGTGGATGTTATGACTTATCTCCATGACCAACAAAGTTAAGTAGTAATGTATAGGAGGGGTTCCTTTTTTGGATTCCGCTTTTGCGGGACGCTCCACGAGTGAACCTTAATGACGTTGGGAGTGGAGAGATGTTACTTTTCCTTCCTCTTATTTTATGTACATTATGTGAGTAAAGATATTTTGGCTTGGTTGAAGTGATAGCAGGCAAATAAATTGCAAGGCTATCTCATTTCTAGTTTCAGAAGGGAACTAGTTATTCTATAATTTCTCTCCTGGATACAGGTTGAGACTTTATAGAGGCGGACTGAGTTGGGTAGGATATATAATTTTTTGTGTTATTTTGCGTGAGTGTTGGATTGTTTGTTTGCCTTGTTTATGCATGCTACGCTTATCTCCCTAACCAACTAGTTAAGTGGGAATGTGTCGGAGGGTTTCCTTGTTTGGATTTCGCTTCGACGAGACACTCCACCGCATGAGCACTTAACGATTTTGTGAGTGGAGAGGCGCTATTCTTTTTCTTTCTTTTATTTTTCTGTTGCTGGAAGTTGGGTTGAAAGGTTTAGCCAAGAATCATGTAGAAGAGTGATTAAGGGCTATTAAAGTGAGAGATAGGAGCACTGTATGTAGTTCTCTCCTCTGATCGATGTGAGGGAGACTGTGATATGAAGTCAACTTGAAACTTCAGGATAATGCCTTGATAAGAAGGCCATGTATATATAAGGGGATATATATATATATATGAAAGACTTTACAAAAAGTAAATGTCTGATTAATTGAAATCTTTGGTTAATTGAGAGGTAAAACGTAGAAGTAAAATTTTGTTAGTAGAATGTTATTAGTAGAGTTGTGAATTAATATTTTATTTATCGATCCCGATCATGTGTCCTAGACCGTCATATCTTAATGACCGACGATGCGAGGTAGTAGTGTAATGGGAGGGTTCCTTGTCTAGATTTCGCTTTGGCGAGACGTCCCACGCATGAAACCGAGCGAATGTTGGGAAGTTGAGATAGGTCTGGGGCACTAGGGATATATTTAGTATGATATGCTTACGATTTAGGTAGGATATATATAGATAGACTTTAGGATTATTAGGACATTAGGTCTTTAGGGTATGTGATGTTAATTCAGGAAGGCGGTAAGGAGTTGACCACGAATAAGTTGTGGGTTAACTCTGTGAGGGATTAGATCCCTAGGAACGAGATTTATGGGGTCTCGAGAGGTTTGGTAGGTTTGGCCAAAATAGATGAGGCCTTTCTTAGAAATAGTGTTACGTTGGAACTTCACTTCCAGGGAGTTAAAAGGATGGGTGGACCCTCACTCCTGAGCCCATGATAGTAAGCTCGAGAGTGGGTTTAATGAAGAAGTTTCTGCCAGGTTAGGGAATAATGATACTGGAGCATAGACCCATTGTTTATGCATCTCACAAGCTTGAACTTGTGGGAAGTATTATCCCATGCTTGATTTAAAATTCATCGTTGTAGTGATCACCATAAATAGATAAGGTACTACTTCCTGGGCAGGAAATCTGGTCTTTCTCGCTAGCAACAAGCTGTTGCAATATGTCGTGGGAGAAATCGAGTTTGTGCTCGGAGTTCAAAAGGACTAGTGATTGGATATTTTTTCATTCGCTAAGGGAATGCGATCTGGGTGGTAGGTGCATTGAGTAGAAAACCCACCGGAGAAATTGGTGAGGGCATAGGAAGCCAAATGAAACAAACATGACTAGGGAGACTTTGTAAAAGAATATTCTGGTCTATGATTGATCATTTCCCCTACTCGAGTGAAGAGGAGTAGCGGTGAAGTGAAGAAGGGTATATTCATAGACGTTAGGATTTTAGTGCCGGGACCGTTCTGGTCATAATCCTATTTGAGAAAATGGTTGATCATTCGAACATACTGGTGCATTTCCGTCCATTTTAGATGGACTTCATGTAGAAGAGTACGCTCCATTCTTGATGAAGGAATGGTAGGACCGTAGTAGGTGCCGATTAAAATAGGGTGGACCGAGACTAGATATTCGTGTCGGAGGTTTGGTACAAATTTCCATGAAGTAATGGGAACCGTATGGAAATGGAGTATACCTTACCCCCTAACGCAGATGAATGAATGGAGGAGGTTGACTTAATGTCGAAAGGCATATCTTGAATGTACGCCCTAGAATACATGACTGATGGAGCAGTAGTGTGTATGGATGGAAATCCCTGTAAAACCATTAGGCTTTTGAATGGCCTTATGGATCATTTCCTAAGGCATGGTATTGCGAGTGGCCTATCGTGGTTGGTTGAGTAATTCGCATACTTGTTGGATGGAACCAACGGGTAATATGTTCCTTGTACTTGGAGTGGTCTCGGGACATTTCTTTAAGGATTTGGCTTTTGACCATACACCTTGATGAGATACATCAATGCGAGGGAAAGCTGAGTAGTGTTGGGGTTAAGCCACTAAGAGTTGGTATGGGTGTCCCGAGGTGAGAGGTAACATGATGCTGGAGGTTAGGCTATTTGTGATAAGTCATGTGGGCATCGTCTTCCGCAGTAGGAAGCTAGAATCGATAGTTAGTGAGGAACGCTTTGTGCTATGCTAGAGCAAAAATGATGTAGACTGAGATCGATAGGGTCGATCTTAGTCCGGGTCCATTTGGAACGTTGCGATAACCAGGGGTTTGTTTAGGATGGTAGAAAACTAGTTTAGAGTAGTATACCGTTTATGAGAGTTGGGTATGCTCGAATTTTGGGGGCAAAATTCCCTCTTAAGGGGGGGAGTATGTAACAACCATCGATTCTGGGAGGCTCATTTATACTAATTTTACCGCATAAGTTAATTATATAAAATGTGGGGACTGGAGTAAATATTAATTGAATGAAATAGAAGTAAACATTTACTGGGATGTTGTATATTTACCATATATGTAGGTAAATATCCTCATGTTGTATATTTTATAGTGTCATGTATATTAAATGACATTATAGTTTAATTGTTAGTGGGACTTTAAATAAATTATAAAAATTTCTAGATGCCAGTTTAGAGGATGTAGTTAGTCTCGGAAGGTGCGAGACAGTCAAAATAAGTGCCATATTGTATTTTTGGGTTCCGGGTACTTTTGACTGGTTTTAACTTAAATGCGTATTTGGGAGTCGTTTTAATGTGGTGTTAACCATTTATGTTGGGAGTTTTAACTTAAGCCACGATTTTAGTCTTCTAAAATCCCTTATTCTTCCCCATTTTATGACTTTAACATAGAGAGAAAAAGAGAGAAAGAAAGAAGAAGAGAAAAGAGGAGAAAAAAGAAAAAAAAGGAAGATTGAAAATGGATTGTTGCTTCTACTCAAGGAAATCTGAATTTGCAACCCTAAGGCAAGTTTTCTACTTGCTAATATGTGATCTAAGATGAATAATTTGTATGATAGTTGTGTATTTGCATTTATGGATCAAAAATGGAATTTATGGTATTTAAACCCTAATATTAGTTTTGATGATAAAATTGTGAGTTTTAATAGTTATAAATCATGTAGGATAATCTTTGGGTAGATAAACATTGTTGGTTGTGTTCAAAATGAAAGAGATTTGGGTTTAGTTTAAGAAGAAGAAGAGCCCTAGGTCTGCTATGACCGGTCGACCACGGTCCCAGGACCGGTCGACCGGGCCTTCGGGGGCAGGTTTACTGCTTTTCTACAAAGGCATAAAATTCTTGCGCGGTCGACCGCGGTCCCCTGACCGGTCCACCGGCCATTCCATTTTGAGATTTCTACTTTTCTCCGTAGGCAAAACCTTGAGACGCGGTCGATCGTGGTCTTGGGACCGGTCGACCAGTCCCCTGTTTTTCACCTTTAAACCTTATTATGTTTCCTAGGTTTATTCTCTTTAATAGGAACTAGGAGCCTTCTTGTATGAAGTAAACATAGAGTCCTAGAGTTCTTGATGAGTTGAGATACTACCCTTGATTAGAAATGGTTTAGGCGGGGTTCTCCGGGGTTCTGCCAATTGATGTTAGGGCATTCTTTCTTCTAGTTGATTTCTATTAAACTAGGGGATGCATTATTATGTTTGGGAGACCTTAGAAGCTCATTGGAGTTATGTTATTCTTGATGGTTTATAATATCTATCAATGAATCTTGGGAGAATAATTGAAAGTCTATTTATTCTTTGAGGTCAAAATGACAATGTAAATACGTATGGCTCCGGATTTAAAAAGGCGAAATATTTACAAAATGTAAATGAATATGGTTTCGGATAAATGGAAATATACATTTTCTAAATTGTAATTGGATACGGAAATGATGGTAAATGATAATTTACTTAATCTTTAACATGATAAATGGTAATTTTGTTAAACACACCTCTCTAAATGACATCATAAGGGAAGTTCGCGCCCTTGGTGATGCCCCCTGGCTAATGAATGCAGGGTGGATATAGTCCCAGGCCATATGTGCGATTATGTTATGTTTTCTGCGCTGGTGAGGGGATTCCGGGTGTGGTCTTGACTCTCCCGCAGGCATATGGCCGCTTCTTGACGTTGCGTTATGAGTCCAGGTTGTCTTGTATAGATAGGCCCTGGAAGATGATGGTCATTTAGGGGCGCGCCCAGTGGGGAAAGTCGGAGGGGCGGTCTTAGAATCGTTGTATGCATAAGAATATAACCATTCAAAATCAAGTGGGACATGATGTATGATAAATGCCATAAAGAGCATTTAATGTTGATTATATTCCTACTAAGGAATGGTAATGCCAGGATGGGCATGTAACTAAAATAAAAGCCACAAAGAGCTTAAAATTGAGATAAAAGCCATAAAGAGCTTATAGTTATAGATATATTTTCCTGTTGAGGAATACACTATGAAATGAACTGGGGTATATGATAGAAGTTTTAATTATGTTAATCTCTCTTTTCTCCTGCTTAGTTAAATTAAACTCATGCTTTTCTTCATTTCGTTAGCTTATGTTGTAGAACTGTGTAGATAGATTTGTTTTTATCTTTTCTAGCACAATGATATTCATAACTGTCATACTCTTTATTCATCTGGTAATCATATAGAACCGGGCCCTGACCCGTTTATATTTCTTGTTGCACATGCATCTTGTCTCCGCTCAGGTACTCCGCCACGAGGATGCCTGATTTGAACTCCTATTCCGATGTCTTCGGCGAGCCGTGATTCATTGTGGGTATTACGGTACATATTGGTATAGACGTTATCATTTTTCTATTCTAGCTATGATCGGGTGTTTTTACTCGGGCGAGAGGCCCAAACTTTTGTAATTGATTAATGTAATGTAATATGTAACTTATTGAACATGTGTATTATTGTTGTATCAGTCTGTGACCGATGGCATAATCGTTCCCCTATTGTACACTTATGTGGGTGTAGTATAACTTAGTCTGGATTTCCACTTTCTATTTATTGGGTTGTTGAGTTGTTTTCTTTTATTTACTTTCAAATCAAAAAATTTAGGCAACCCGTTTTTATAAAATAAGGAGTGGTTATCCCGCATACTTCTTGCTTTGTTGTGATGCTGAGAATGATTCCATCCATGATTCCGTTATTTTGGAGTATCCGGCTGTCCACCCCCTATTTTGGATTGGCGGGTTGTCACACATAACATATGCTCACCTATATTATAAAACTCCAATATGAAGTGAGGACAGTATAAAAACTCATCTCGCCCTTTGTACTCTTGGGGTCGGCTTACTTAGAGGAAAGTAATCTACTCTATTTGTAAGGGGATTATTTGTTGAAGATAGTTAATTATTAAAATAGAGAACATAAACGCGACCTAGTTTCCATTCCTAATTTGTTATATGTTGAATTGAGAAAAAGTTTGACACTATTTATGGTGGATTTAAATAAATTCTTCTCTCTCACATTAGTTCGTATAAAGAACACATGATCTCAGGTGTTTATTCAGTGCCTTGTTTGATTGTTTTTAGGAATCCAAAAGTGTAGAATTCTTTCTCTGATTTGAAGGACAAGGGTAAAAATCCTGCTTTGATTTGTAAACTTGATTGCTTTAAAGGATAAGGGTGGAAATCCGAAGATCCCACGCCTATAACAAAAGTATGGTATACGACTTGTTGGACTAAAAGATAGGACATTTGGGTTGCTCCAAAGGTTCGAAGTTTATATGTAAGATGCTTTCAATTTTTTTATTACATTTTTTATGATAACATTATGTTAAAGTATTCATTGTTTACAAATGTTAATAGGATTAGGTGAACGAAATACTTACATCGTAATCTGAAGATGGAGTGGAGCTGGATGATGCAAAAGCATTTCAAAATGTTTTGGGGTATCACTCTAGCTGTGTACATCGATGAGGGGTTAGTGATAAGACCACATAATTTGAAGATATGCAAAGGGATAAAGGCATTGAGAGGGATAGACAAGTTGTTGAGGATATGAGATAAGTTGATGAGACGATAAGGGAAGCTGACGAGGCGAGGACAAAAGCAACTGAAACTCAAAGGTGGAAATCTGCAATAAAAGAACAAATGGATGATATTTTTTGAAAATTTAAGGAGTTTCCTAATTGTGTAGACCATAATAATACATAAGTAGCAGAAGCGATACATGAAGTATAAAGGATCAATCATCTAACATCAATTTCCTTTGTACTTTTTTTTTTGTCAACGGTGAAATGATTTATGTAATTTGTGCATTAGACTTGATGTTGATGTGTAGTAGTTAAATATTGGTTGTCACAATGAGTATATAATATTATAAGTATGTTTTGATTGTTTTGTGAAGCAATAAAGCAAAAAAAAATCTTACTACAATGTCTTGATTGTTCATAAGAAAAAAAATATTGTACAAATATTAGAATATGTTCATTCTTTTCTCTGTACAGTAAACGTTTTCTTATGTATTTTCATTGAAAAACTACAAGTTTTATATATAGACTTCATAGTAAACTGAACATGTTAACTAGTGCTAATAGAACGTGTGCAACTGTTTCTAACTGGTACTGATATGGTAAGGCTGTAACTTCTTCTATAATGAACGTGGTGTCAAGGTGGATGCTTGTGATCTGAGGTGGTTAATACTCCCCTGCAAGATGATGGTGGAGGAACAATCATTAGCTTGTCTCGAAGAAAATTAAACTTGCTAGTAGATAGACCCTTTTTGAAGATATCAACAATGTGATCATGTGTGAAGATGAATTGAACTTGTAGTTTCTTTATGGAAACTTGATCCCAAATGAATTGAAAGTCAATTTCAACATGTTTTGTGCGATCATAAAATACCGAATTTGCAGAAGAATTGGAGGTTTTATGGGAGAAAAGTCAAGTTTATGCAAAAAGAGGTGCGAAGAAAGAGGATGTTGAATTCGACAGGAGAAAACGTGTATGTTGAATTCGACAAGAGAAAGAGGATGGACGACAATGTTTAATGTGTCGGAGATAGATTTGTCTTTTGGAAGGAGGTGGAAGTGAAGATTTAAAATACGAGTATCGAAAGGAGAGGCAAGTGCTTCAGCATGGGTAGTCAAGATTTCATGAGAGGTGCAAAGACCGACCATGAGGAAGATTATTGCAGTGCTCATGGAGGAGACGAGCATACTAATGATAAGTTTGTCATTGGCATCAGTTGTTGTCATTAGACATATATGGGAGAAGAGAAGTAGAAAAGAGAGAAAAAATGAAAAATGGTTGACTATAAGGAGAGAGAAGAAAAAAAATCCCATTTAAATCTGAACAGATTCGGGTTGTTGATAATTCCCGAATGAAGAAATGGTAGACCACCAGTCTTTAGTTTTGCCAACATAGGAATCTAATGAAGAAGGATATCTTAAGTACAAAACCTTCACTAAAAGGAAACACACAAATGTACTGTTATTTTCATGGAACACATTTATCCCAGATTGTGAATGGAGATAAATAAAAATACATAAACCTATAGAAGTTCAACTACTAAAAGCCTTTGAATTTTTACCAAAAATAACATTGACCCATAAAAAGAAGAAATTACTCTGATTTTTGTTTTGGACGGATGGATTTATTCGAAATAATTATGGAAGCATGGAAGTCCCGACAAACGGTAGCAATGAATGGTGGCTACCACCACCGGAGATACGGTATACTAGGATCGAGATTACTCGTGAGAGTTTTACTGGTCTGATACCATAGTAGTTTAAGAGAAGAGAATGAACATATTATGATATTTGTACAGTAAAAGTTTTCTTATGTATTTGCATTTAACAACTACAAGTCTTATATACAGACTTCATAGTAAAATGATCATGTTAACTGGTGCTAATAGAATGTGTGTAACTATTGCAATAAGAACGTGTCTAACTAATTCTAACTGCTGCTGATATGGTAAGGTTGTAGCTTCTGATATAATAAACGTGGTGTCAAGGTGGATGCCTCTCATATGAGGTTGTTAAAAAAGAGAAGATAAGTTCAAGAAAGAAAGATTAAATTGTGGAGAAGAAGAAGCCTATCCATTTGGATTCCTCGCTTAAGGAGAAGCCTAAAAAATGCAAGACCCGATGTTTAAGAGAACCACCAGATCTTCAACCAAATGTATCACAAACTCTAAACCCTCAAAGTCTCAATAATAAACTTGATTGTGTGGAACATAAGAGGGGCAACAAATAAATCTTCTTATAGAAGGCTTAAAATCCTAAAAAATATTCATAAAATTCTTTTTCTTTCTCTTCTTGAAACGAAAGTAGATGTGGAAAAAATGGATTGTTATAGAAAGAAATGGGGTTTTGATAGTAGATGTTGTAATTTGAATTTGAAATCCTGCATGTTTTGGAGATTTAATGTCTCAATTCAATGTGTTATTTATTCGGTCGAGTGCAGGCACTAGATCACTATTTCTTACTTTTATTGTGGCAAAGACCTATTTTACCCCACCTCTTCATGTTTTTATATTTCATCCTTGACAATAAGTTTTGGACTTCCGCTATGCAAACCTAATAAAAATATGTAAACCATTTAGATGCCGGAAACACAAATGTTTTACCTTCACTCCCTCCTTTTGGACAAGTGAATTTTTAAGCATAATATTCAATAATTATCCAAGATCAAAACTTATTAATTATGATGATATTTAATTACTTGTCTATGTTGAAAAAATAAAAATTAATTGTAATTTTAGGACATTCCAAATAAAACACGATTATTAATTTGGGATGAAGTTCTATATTATTGAGAGCAAATACGTAACAAGATTCATTAACTTGTTCAATGATTAAAAAAATCACTTGACGCGGTCAATTGTGTCTAAGTTCGTATTTTGTCAAGCCAACAAATTACCACTTTTTTTGCCAAAAAATGGCCATAAAATCTTTAAAAGTAAGTAATTTCAAATCTATAAATCTTAAATTCACAAAAATTTATATGTTTGCAATATACTCGTCAAGTTATATCAATTAAATACCTATACTTGATATTTTTTTTACAAAATGGTCGAAATTAATAAATTTTCTATTTCGGTAAACCATCATTTTTTGGGTTAAAACTCAATTTTTCCTGCCAAAAGCCTTTTTCGTCATCTCCGACGATGGTCTGCGGACTAGAAAAAGAAAAGAAATAGATGGAGAGATAAAGATGTGACACCCCAACGAATTAAATACCGGGTAGCTACTCCTTTATTAAATTAATACAAAATACCATGTTGGCTCAGTTCATAGCAGCACTGTCGAAAACGTTTTAACAATTACTAGCCACCTAATATTTAAAAAGATGAGTTGCCAAATTTTAAATTAAATCTGATTAACATACAACAAGTAAAGTATGAAATGCTAATATAGTCACCATAGAATAACCATCAAATAATAATGAGTCTGGAGGAAAACTCCTCACAACAATCTAAATACTGAAATAAATAAATACCAAGTCTGCATCCTTAAAATAATTACAACCCAAAGTGTGAAATGAATGAAATGTAAAATGTATCTAAAAGGAATGGGGCGACATGGCCAACAAAATATGGAAGTCTGATGATGGAGTCAAGATCGAAATTAGAGGCATCTACTATCAAGGTCCTGTAACTTACACAGCAGCTACCGCACGTCACCTGAATAGAACTCCTATGCATGGTGTCCTTGTTGCTGGGCACCTAAAAGGTTTTACAAAAAAAATAGATTTGAAAGCAAATGGGTCAGAGCTCGAATGTGAAAATAGTTTCAAAAAATTTGCAAGTGTTTAATATCATTAAATAGTGAATATAAAGTACATGATAGTGTGTGCACTCACATGAGTTCCTCACCTCTCAACTAATTGTGCACTCCTATCGTACCCGTACCCATTCTATTTATTCTAATATCTAACTAGTCCGCAATGAATTCTAACCTTACTATACAATTACAGCTAAATTTACGACATCTTCTTTTAAATAGAGAGCTTACATATATACTCGGTTTCCCATTAATAGTAACATTAATTACTAGAGATCATCCATTTTATCTTTGCGAAACATTGCTATAATTACACACAATTGTACATGATAATTCATTTCAATTAACACTATATTATTCTCATTATAAATATACAATACTAGCACCCCGAAACTAAGCTGCGCTGCACACATACTCTGCTATCCAATTCCGGTACATAACGTACATAAGGACCCCGTATTTCGAATCTCTCAGGAATCGTTTCAATAAACAACAATCACAAACAATGGAGGCGAACATAGTTCACATCACATGGGTCACGCACATACCTACGCTCCTATGATCAGCAGACTTATTAACTTCTCAATAAGTCCTTCTCTGACCTATGTCCTCGAGGTACCAATCTAAATCCCCCCGTAGGCACACAAAGATTAGATGGCCCTAAACGAACGCCGACCTCCCATGATAGCAAGTACGGTAGGTATGTTATACACAGATAGTTACATATACTAAGCATTCTCACATCTTAGATATCACAATATTTTTATTAGTGGTATACATCTCGTTCTTATACCAACATTAGTATTATACAACTTACAAGTTCCCGGTTTATAAGTATTTAAGTTACCAACTCTTCTCACGTCGTAGTTCCTTAACTCGTTTCCCAATCCTCAAATGTCATCCGGTTTACTACACGATTCTAAATTTCACTCCTCAATGTACCCCAATCTCCCAACTATACCCACTAGTTAATAAGGGAAGGTTATCTCACTAATTAGTTAAGTCTACGGGATACAAGAAATAAAATCAGGCCTAAAAGGCCATTCTGTCAACTCGTTAGAAATCTCGTTCGAACGTGGTCATTCGAACGAGTGTCGTTCGAACGAAAGGCTTCGAACGAACTACCAACTCGTTAGAAGTCATAATGTCATCTCGTTAGAAGTTCGTTCGAACGAGGTCGTTCGAACGACCTGGGCAGGTCTTCAAACGAGATGGCAGTTTCAGCCTAGAAATTCACAAATCTGATTTTCTCAATTTTTCCCTCCTCTAAATCCACCCTAGGACCATCCAAATTATGTTTTAACGTATATATCCCATTTCCAATCACCCTAGATCGTTCCTTAACATATTTAAGGGGTTAAATCTTTACAAAATCATCATGGAATTAATATGAATCTCCAAATATTTCCCAAAACCCTATGAACATGAACTCCTAATTTTCTTATGCCTAATTACTCATCAAAATCCATTTTTAAGTCATCAAAGGTAACTATTCAAGTATTAAATCAGTCCACTATCATACTACATGCAAATCATAACCGAATTTCAAAGTTTCTCCAACAAATTTCATGGGTTATCTTCAAAAAGATCAATATAAGATAATTCCTACGCTAAGGATGGAAGAGATATTCAATGCATTAAAAATACTAAATCACTTGCCTTAGAATGTGCCTCAGAATTTGATGTTGAGGGTTGAAGGTTGATCTCTCCTTTCTCTTCCGTTTTCTCCCAAGGTTGAAGATGGTGGTTATGGGTTTTCTTTTGGGAACCTCTTCCAACTCTTCCTATAACTCCCGTAGCCCTCTAACTTGTCCAATGCTGGTAATGGGTTTAGTGGGTTACTAAATAATGTATTATTAACTCTTAAAATTCGTAGGCTTTAATTCCCAAAATTTCAAAATTACCAAAATACCCTTTTAAGTTGCCGGTATGGCCCAAAAATGCCTCGGGACTCAAACTAAACCCCCGGATAGTGCTTTATGACTATATCAACCCCGACGGACACGTTGGCGCACTCAAAATGACCATTCGGTTAATAAAAATAAAATCTACTTTTTAATTCAAATAATTACATTCCTGACGTGATTGACACGCGCGTCCCAACTAAAATTTCAAATTATCGTATTTCTATCTCGTGACACTTTAAATATTCAATACTCATGAAGTTTTCAATTTGAATAACATAATCAAATACCAACTCACATCTCTCTAGTATTTATATCCGGATTAATTCCTAATTAATTCTCATTTAATTTAATTAATCCCTTAAATAAATATCAATAAAATTATGGGGTATTACATACTTCCCCCATAATAACAGAATTTCGTCCCAAAATTCGAAAGTAAAGAGTACCTGGTAAGAACAACTCTGGATAACGCTCGCGCATCTCATCCTCGCGCTCCCATGTGGACTCCTCGGCATTATGATGCCGCCACTGCACACGTACCAACTGAACTATCTTTGACCACCGTTTCCGCTCGCTTCGGTCCAAAATAGCAATCGGCCCCTCCTCATATGAACTATCGGGCTGGAGACCGATGTCCTCCAAAGCAATGTGAGTATGGGGCAAATCATCCCTAAGATATTTCCTTAGCGAGGAAATATTGAACACATCATGAATCCTATGCAAGTGCTCCGGTAACCCAAGTCTATATGAAACTGGACCAATTCGCTCGATGATAGGAAATGGCCCCACATATCGCGGTGCCAGTTTCCCCTTCTTCCCAAAATGCATGATCGCCTTCATCGGAGATACTCTGAGTAACACCTGGTCCCCCACTTTGAATTCTCTGAAGAACCTCTTCGCATCAGCATAGCTCTTCTGTCGGTCCTGGGCTACCTGAATTTGACTCCGTATCAACTCTATCCTTGCCAAAGTATCCTGATCACTTCCGGTCCAAGGAGTTTGTTGTCCCCCACTTCTAACTAACATGCCGGGGAACGACAAGGTCTACCATACAACGCCTGTAATGGAGCCATACCAATGGTGAACTGATAGGAGTTGTTATAAGCAAACTCCACCAGTGGAAGGTACTGCTCCCATCCACCCCCAAAGTCTAGGATGCACATACGCAACATGTCCTCCAACATCTGATTTGTTCGCTCGGTCTGCCCATCGGTCTGTGGGTGATAAGTCGTACTCAACCGCAATTTAGTGCTCATGGCCGCCTGGAAACTCTCCCAAAATCGTGAAACAAATATCTTGTCCCGGTCGGACACGATATTTAAAGGCACGCCATGAAGTCTCACTATTTTTGAAATGAAAATCTGGGCATACTGTCCCGTAGTGTAGTATGTCCTTACGGGTAGAAAATGAGAAACTTTGGTCAACCGGTCCACAATTACCCATATGGAGTCATGATCCCTCTGCGACGTAGGTAACCCTATGATAAAATCCATGGATATGCTCTCCCACATCCACGTTGGAACCACTAATGGCTGTAGAAGTCCCGTCGGTCTCTGATGGTCCACCTTTACTAGCTGACAAGTGGCACATTTGGAAACAAACACGGCAATATCTCTCTTCATCCCGCTCCACCAATACTGTCGTCTCATGTCCTGGTACATTTTATCCCCACCAGGGTGTACCGCGAACCGTGAGCCGTGCGACTCTGTCATCACCTCGTGTCGCAAGTCTTCCCCTTTCGGAACGACCAGTCTCCCATTGAAGCGTAATCCCCTGTCTGAGCTAACGGTATAGGACTCGGCTCCCTCTGCTAATAATCGAACTATCTGCTCCTGACAAAACGAGTCATTTGCCTGGGCCTTTACTACTCTCATAACAATCTGAGGTGTAATAGTCATCACAGACATGAACGATCAGGCCACTGCATCCTGGTGTCCCAACTCCTTCCACTTAGCTTTCCACACCTCGGCCACCTCATCTACTGGCCTATGGCTCAACGCGTCTGCTACCACGTTAGCCTTTCCTGGGTGGTATTGGATATCAAACTGATAATCCTTCACAAACTCAAGCCACCATCATTGACGCATATTCAACTCCTTCTGCGTGAAGAGGTACTGCAGAGACTTGTGGTCTGTGAACAACTGAAACTTCTCCCCCAGGAGGTAATGTCTCCAAATCCGAAGGGCAAATACAACTGCCTCTAACTCCAAGTCATGGGTGGGGTAATTCTTCTCGTGAGGCTTTAGCTTACGGGAAGCATAAGCTATGGCCTGACTCTCCTGCTGCAATACACCTCCAAGTCCTTGTAAGGACGCATCGGTGTAGATTAGATACTCAACTCCCGGTCTCGGTAATGCTAACACAGGTGCTGAGGTCAAGCTGTTCTTCAACTCATCAAATGCCAACTGACAGGCATCGCTCCATATGAATGGCACACCTTTGCGAGTCAAATGTGTCAAAGGACCCGCTATCTTTGAGAAACCTCGAATAAACCTCCTGTAGTATCCTACTAGGCCCAAGAAAATACGGATCTCTATCGGTGTCGTGGGCTGTCCCCACTCCCTCACCGCGGATACCTTCCCCGGATCAACAGATATCCCCCGGTCTGAGATGATATGCCCCAAAAACTGCACGTCCTTCAGCCAAAACCCACACTTCTCATATTTTGTATAAAGCTCGTTCTGGCGTAGCGTCTGAAAAACCCGCCTTAAATTCTTGGCGTGCTCCTCTTCTGTCTGGGAGTAAACCAGAATGTCATCAATGAAGACAATGACAAACTGGTCTAGGAACTCTCTAAACACCCTATTCATCAAGTCCATAAACACGGCTGGAGCGTTTGTCAAGCCAAAAGGCATAACCCGATACTCGTAGGAACCATATCTCGTCAAGAAATCAGTTTTTGAGACGTCCTGCTCCCTGATACGCAACTGATGGTATCCCGATCGTAAATCAATCTTTGAAAAGAAGGAAGTTCCTCTGAGTTGGTCGAATAAGTCATCGATTAGGGGCAACGGATATTTATTCCGTATCGTGACTTTATTCAACTCCCTGTAATCTACACACAACCTCAACGATCCATCCCTCTTCTTTACAAACAACACAGGGGCACCCCATGGCGAAGTACTCCTCCGGATAAACCCCTGACCTAACAACTGCTCTATCTGATCCTGTAGCTCTCTTATATCTGCTGGAGCCATACGGTAAGGTGCGGGGGCAATAGGTCGAGTGCCCGGCGTCAAATCAATCACAAAATCTCTCTCTCTACTCGGAGGTAGTCCATGTATATCCTGAAATACATCGGCGAACTCACTAACAACGGGTATCGAATCAAGTGGTATCACCACTTTCTTAGAGGTATCCTCCTCTATATAGTACAAATGACTGGACGATCCTCCCTTAGGGCGAGACATTGCCACTAGAAACATCTCCTGCCCGGGAATGGCAAAGATAATACTCCTACTAAAACAGTCAATCATGGCTTGGTACGCAACTAGCCAATCCATACCAACAATGGCATCATACTCAGTCATCTCTAACACTAACATATCAGCGGGTAAAGTAAACCTCCCGATCTCTATACCCACACCTCTACAAATAAGCGAAATCATGGAACCCCTACTCAGAGTTGAGTCTACACAAGTAGCCGTTTTCTCTGCGGTGTCTAATAACCCAATAGTGCGTGAAAATCTCATGGCAATGAAACAATGTGTAGCCCCCGTGTCAAATAAAATACGCCCCATAGTCCCCTGAATAGAGAACATACCCTCAATGGCCGGTGGATCCTGTAGGGTTGCGACATGCTGGAGCTGATACACTCTCCCATACTGAAGTTGTCCCTGCTGAACTGGGACCGCTGGAATGGGTGGTAAGGCTGCCATCTATGGTGGTGCTGGGAGTGCGGCGGGAAACATAGGCCTCTGTGGCTCGTGTCGAGCACCCTACTACTGCTGCTGTGGGCCCCTGCTCCTATGAGGACAATCCTGGCATTTGTGGTCAGCCTTGCCACAAGTGAAGCACTTCCCCGGGAAATTTACCCCATGCTATCCCTGATGGCCGTTACCATTTCTACCCTAGTCGTGCTGGCCCTGCTGAAACTGTTGTTGTTGACCATTCTGACCCTGCTGGCCCTGATGGCCGTTCTGACCCTAATGACCATGTCTGAAACCTCCTTGACCACTCATAAAACCTCCAGATCTGAACCTCTTAGAATCTCCCTGTTGGGAACCCTGATCACTCTGCCTATGCTGACCCTGAGCATATTGTGCCCCGTTGGCACCATTTCCCCCTATCCTGCCCTTATGGCTGGACTCTCCTATTCTCTTGCTCTCAGTCATGTGAAAGCGATGATCCTGATAGTGAAGTAATGCCTCGTTAACCACAACAGAATAAGTGGCCAATGAGAGATTACCCAACAGGTGCTGACGGATTCTCCAAGTTAATCCATCCATAACTTCTTAATCTTCTCCTCCTCAGTCGGAATCTCATCCGAAACAATGTTCAATAAATTGGTAAACTCAGCCTCATACTCGGCTACGGTCCTCCCTTCCTGCTTGAGGTTCATCAGTTTCCTCCCCATCTCAGTGTGAACAGCCGATGGAGAGTATTTGCGGTCGAACCGCACCTAGAACTCCTGAATAGTGAGAGCATCCCTCTCCTCTGTGGTGGTAATGGACTCCCACCATTGCAATGTAGATCCCACTAGCTTGAAAGTAGCCAGTATCTGCTTCTGAACATCTGTGCACTCATACATCCTTAAGTGCCTCTGAATGTCCTTCCTCCATTGACTGGATACCACAACATCGGAGCTACCTGCGAACTCCGGAGGGTGTACTTTCTGAAAAGCATCACGAACGCGTTCCCAAAAAGACGGGAATGCATGAGCCTGAACTGGCTCAACTACCGGCGCCTGGGGTGGTGCCTGTTGTACAACGGCTAGGGCAGCATTTACCTCTTGGGCTACAATAGCTGCGACCTCGGCGGCATTCATAGTGCCCGGTACTGGTGCAGGTTGTGGCTCTGGCTGTGTATCCTTAGGAACTCGTTGCGCACGTCGTGGAGGCATCTGAAATGAGAGTAAAGTGTTATAAGTTTGCAGTTATCATCTCAAAATAGCTGAAGAACGAAGCATACACAAAAGAATACAACAGTCCTAAAATATAGGGCTCTATATCAAAGAAAGCTCAGCGGAAACATAACAAGTCGTACAGATCCTAAGGACACTAGAACATGATGCTCTGATACCACCTGTGACACCCCGACTAATTAAATACCAGGTAGCTACTCCTTTATTAAATTTATACAAAATTCCAAGTTGGCTCAGTTCATAGCATCACTGTCAAAAACGTTTTAACAATTACTAGCCACCTAATATTTAAAAAGATGAGTTGCCAAATTTTAAATAAAATCCGATTAACATACAACAAGTAAAGTATGAAATGCTAATATAGTCATCACAACATAGTCACCATAGAAGAACCATCAAATAATAATGAGTCTTTAGGAAAACTCCTCACAACAATCTAAATACTGAAATAAATAAGTACCAAGTCTGCATCCTTAAAATAATTACAACCCAAAGTCTGAAATAACTTAAATGTAAAATGTCTCTAAAAGGTATGGGGCGACATGCCCAACAAAATATGGAAGCCTGATAATGGAGTCAAGATCAAAATTAGAGGCGTCTACTGTCAAGGTCCTGTAACTTCCACAACAGCTACAACACATCACCTGAATAAAACTCCTATGCATGGTGTCCTTGTGGCTGGGCACCTAAAAGGTTTTTACAAAAAACATAGATTTGAAAGCAAACGGGTCAAAGACCAAATGTGAAAATAGTTTAAATAAATTTGCAAGTGTTTAATATCATTAAATAGTGAATATAAAGTACATAATAGTCTGTTCACTCACATGAGTTCCTCACCTCTCAACTAATTGTGCACTCCTATCGTACCCGTACCCATTCTAGTTATTCCCATATCTAACTAGTCCGAAATGAATTCTAACCTTACTATACAATTACCGCTAAATTTTCGACATCTTCATTTAAATAGAGAGCTTACATATATACTCAGTTTCCCATTAATAGTAACATTAATTACTAGAGATCATCCATTTTATCTTTGCGAAACGTTGCTATAATTACTCACAATTATACATGACAATTCATTTCAATTAACAATATATTATTCTCATTATAAATATACAATACTAGCACCCCGAGACTAAGCTGCGGTGCACACACACTCTGCTATCCAATCCAGGTACATCACGTACATAAGGACCACATATCGTTTCAATAAACAACAATCACAAACAATGGAGGCGAACATAGTTCACATCACATGGGTCACGCATATACGTACGCTCCCACGATCTGCAGAATTATTAACTTCTCAATAAGTCCTTCTCTGACCTATGTCCTTGAGGTACCAATCTAAATCCCCCCGTAGGCACATAAAGATTAGATAGCCTAAACGAACGCCGACCTCCCATGATAGCAAGTACGGTAGGTATGTTATACACAGATAGTTACATATACTAAGCATTCACATATCTTAGATATCAAAATATTTTTATTAGTGGTATACATCTCATTCTTATACCAACATTAGTATTATACAACTTACAAGTTCCCGGTTTATAAGTATTTAAGTTACCAACTCTTCTCACGTCGTAGTTCATCAACTCGTTTCCCAATCCTCAAATGTCATCCGGTTTACTACACGATTCAAAGTTTCACTCATCAATGTACCTCAATCTCCCAACTCTACCCACTAGTTAATAAGGTAAGGTTATCTCACTATTTAGTTAAGTCTATGGGATACTAGAAATAAAATCAGGCCTAAAAGGTCATTCTGTCAACTCGTTAGAAATCTCGTTCGAACGAGGTCGTTCGAACGAGTGTCGTTCGAACGAAAGGCTTCGAACGAACTACCAACTCGTTAGAAGTCATACTGTCATCTCGTTAGAAGTTCGTTCGAACGAGGTCATTCGAACGACCTGGGCAGGTCTTCTAACGAGATGGCAGTTTCAACCCATAAATTCCCAAATCCGATTTTCTCAATTTTTCTCTCCTCTAAATCCACCCTAAGACCATCCAAATTATGTTTTAACGTAAATAACCCATTTCTAATCATCCTAGATCATTCCTTAACATATTTAAGGGGTTAAATCTTTACAAAATCATCATGGAATTAATATGAATGTCCAAATATTTCCCAAAACCCTATGAACATGAACTCATAATTTTCTTATGCCCAATAACTCATCAAAATCCGTTTTAAGTCATCATACGTAACTATTCAAGATTTAAATCAGTCCACTATCATACTACATGCAAATCCTAACACAATTTCAAAGTTATCTAACAAATTTCATGGGTTTTCTTCAAAAAGATTAATATAAGATAATTCCTACACTAAGCATGGAAGACATATTCAATGCATTAAAAATACTAAATCACTTGCCTTAGATTGTTCTTCAGAATTTGATGTTGAAGATTGAAGGTTGATCTCTCCTTTCTCTTCAGATTTTCTACCAAGGTTGAAGATGGTGGTTATGAGTTTTCTTTTGGGAACCTCTTTCAACTCTTCCTATAACTCCCGTAGTCCTCTAACTTGTCAAATGCTGGTAATGGGCTTAGTGGGTTACTAAATAATGTATAATTAACTCTTAAAATTCATAGGGTTTAATTCCCAAAATTTTAAAATTACCAAAATACCCTTTTAAGTTGCCGGTATGGCCCAAAAATGCCTCGGGACCCAAACTAAACCCCCGGATAGTGTTTTCTTACTATATCGACCCTTCCGGACACGTTGGCGCACTCAAAATGATCATTCGGTTAATAAAAATAAAATCCACTTTTTAATTCAAATAATTACATTCCTGACGCGACTGACACGCGCGTCCCAACTAAATTTCCAAATTATCATATTTCTATCTCGTGACAATTTAAATATTCAGTACTCATGAAGGTTTCAATTTCAATAACATAATCAGATACCAACTCACATCTCGCTAGTATTTATATCCGGATTAATTCTCAATTAATTCTCATTTAATTTAATTAATCCCTTAAATAAATATCAATAAAATTACAGGGTATTACAAGAGATAGATAGATAGATAGATAGGGAGAGAGAGAGAGAGAGAGGGAGAGAGAGAGAGAGAGAGAGAGAGAGCGAAAAATATTATGGCGAACTTGTCCGACGGCCTCCGATGAACTTTTCCGATGGATTGTTACGTCGAGTCTCCGGTGGGAAGGTGTGAGGATGCGGCTATTAAAGATTGAGAGAATGTATGGTTATGTGTTTGTTTTTAAACAAAGGGTAAGTAAGTTTAAAATGAGTATGTGTGAAGAGTACATTTGTTCAAATATAAATGTTATATGATGAAAAAAAGTTAGTGCATGAAAAAAATTAATGAATTTTTATTCATCTTTGACTAATAAATGGGATTAACGCATAATAATAATAATAATAATAATAATAATAATAATAATAATAATAATAACAATAATAATAATAATAATAATAATAACAATAATAAGTATAAGTATATTATTATTGGTTTGTCTCTTATATTCAATCCTCTCGTTTGCATTAGAGGTTTCGTAACACGCTCCTTCAGGTTACCCAATTTTTTACCCAATGTTAAATTATTTATTTCTTTATTTTTTTTAAGTTTTATTGAGTCTGTCAATTAAAATATGCAACCCATTATTTAACTATTAGTTTTAAAGGATCAATCATCCATTCACGCTGTTAAGTTCATGTCTACTTTTCGCGTATAAAGTCAGCAATGTGTTGGATAGAAAAATGGAATGGTGAATATCATCTTCATCTTCGTTCTTCTCTTTTAAAGTATTTTTGTTTTCTAATTTATTTGTAGTATACCTGAGACTAAAACTGTACCTATTATTTCTAGAAAAAAGTCAAAAAAAGTTTTCAAAATTATTTTTTATATAAATAAAAAAGTTTTTCGCTATAAGAACATTTTTAGTGTTGTATTTATAGAATTTACTTTTAAGTTTTTGTCTACAAATGACATGAAGTTTTTTAAACTAAAGACAAATAAAACTATGCATAATTTTTTTTTATAAAAAATACGTACAGTTTTTTTTGAAATTTTTATTTATGAGAAAGTTTTTAAGTTCAAAAAATGTAATCCAATTTACAATTTTTTTTAATATAAATAAATAAAATTGGTTATAATCTTTTTCAATATTTTATTTATAGAAAAAACTTTTAAGTTTTAATCTATAAATGACATACAATTTTTATAACTAAAAACAAATAAAAAAATATATAATTTTTTATATAAAATACATACACTCGTTTAGAAGTTTTAACTTATAAAAAATATTTTTTATATTATAAAAACACTTAAAATACTAGACAAATTTTATTTATGGAAAGATTAACCTTTTATAAGGGCTTTAAGATAAAGATTGTATTTTAGACACATACTAATTTTTATAATTATTATTATATTTGTTTATTTTACATCGTTCCTACATCTCACAGGTTGTATGTTAATTTTATGTATAACACAAGTGTCTATGAGGAGAGCTCTTCGTTGAAAATGCAAAGTATCGCATGGAAAAATTAAATGGTTTTAGTATAATAGGCGAGTCATTGGGATCCCTCGAAAGCTATATATGACTAATGGTCCATTCGCTCCACGTCGCCTAACATAATTTGTCGAAGTTCTAGGCTTTAATCAAGACACGAGCGACACGACATGTTTAGAGTATAAAGCATCGCATGGAAAAGTTAAGTCTTTTCTACAATATACAAGATTTTTGGGCTCAACTATCTATTGTCGATTGAGTTTGGGTAGCAATTACTCATCTTGACTTGGCAATATTATCGTTATGTCCTTGTGGATGTGATTATCTAATGCTTCTTGCATACGTTTGTGCGACATAACCAAGTCAAATTATTTATATGCTTTGAATTTTTTTAAAAAATAACGTGTCATTATAATCGTGCTTAGGAAACAACCTGTTAGTATCTTGATTTTATAAAATCAATAAGGGATGTCATCATAGTCTCTGACACGTGATGCTGTATTTTTTCGAACGATTAAAACACCAAGAATTGTACTTACAAACATCTAGTTTTTAGTTTAAACGGGTAGTGAAGTATCAATTCTGAAATTGCAAAAACTTTATTAATTAAATTATATGACATGGTGTGTTATAACAAAGGCACAAAGTATTAACCATTAAGATAAGGAAAATTAGGACATTTTTATTAATAATATAATCTCATTCTTGGAGTGCACCCAAACCCATAAAGTCAAACCGTAGCTACATTATACTCATCTGTTAAGCGTACAAAACCAAAATATTTTACGTATCTAATGGTGGGCTGGAAAGTCAGAAAAAGGCCAAATAATGCCAGACAAGTTATACCAATGTTAGCCTATAAAAACCCATTCCATCACAACAAATAAATTACACGGAAACACAAAGAAACAACAAACATATCAAACACTGAAGTAAATATGGCATCATGCAGACCTGCAACAAGTTTTTGTGATGGCGTAGGTAAGAGCTCATGGCCAGAACTGTGTGGGACACGAGGACAGGCCGCTGTTACCACTATTGAGCGTGAAAACCGCTCGGTGAATGCCACTCTGGTGTTAGAAGGATCAATTGTCACCCAAGATATTAGGTGTGATAGAGTTCGTGTTTGGGTTTATTACAGTGGCGTTGTTAGCAGGGTCCCCGTCATTGGTTAGGGTTCCAATGGAATGGTGGATGAAAGACTAGTTGTTATATTTTATTGTGTGTGAAAATTGCCCCATTAAAAAGGACACTTGGACGTTATGTTGTCCACGTACTGTATTAAATCCTAAATAAGAGTGGCATATAAAGAATAATCTTTCTTTGGATAATATTCTCTCTCTCGCTCTCTCTCTCTCTCTCTCTAATCCCACACGCAACCTTGCACACACACAAAAACATTGTTTTAATGAACTATTAAATTAGTACACTGGTCCAAAGATTTTCGTGGTTTTATCATAAGACAATTGCCTTGTTAGCCAACTCAGACCATATCTCATGCCAACCGTCATAGCCAAACACCTCAGGTAGTTCTTCCCATGTTCAAAAGTTAAACACGTCCAAATATAACTGCTCTAACAGTTATAAAATCGTGGTCATCTATAACTGCTCTAGCAGTTAGGAGTAGTTAGAAACCATATATATTAGTCTATTGAATGTACTGTAAAGGTGTGGAAAACATTCCCACCAAATATAAGAGAACTTTTGTGTTCTTCTATTTCCTCTTTTCCACCTCTCATAATATCTCTTCAAATACACATTGATAGGTAAATTTTCATTTTCAAGGCCATGTATGGAGATTATAGGCAAGGTTTTTAATTGATCAAAAACGTGTTTTAATCTGCGTCAATTGTGAAGAAGACTATCTAAGAGTGTGGTTGCGTGATCGATGGTGTATTCATAAATCTCCATTGAAAATCTTCAAATGGACAAATGACTTTAGAGCTAATGCAGATCCGTCTATTGCACCTGTCTGGATTTGTCTTCCATATATTCTGATTCAACTTTTCTCTAAGGCTTTGTTATTCTCTATTGCTAACCATATTGAAACGCCGCTAACACTTGACGAATAAACTGCATCTCCTAGCAGATATAATTACGCTAGGTTTGTATTGATTTAGACCTCTTAAAGACTCTTCCCAAAAGGATTTGGCTAGAGTGTGGTGAGAAGGTTTTTGGTAGACATAAGATTGAAAAACTTCCAGTTTACTGCACATTTTATGCAATAGAGGGCTCTGATGATACTGATCACTACAAGATAAATATTAATTCGTGACAATTTTATTAGTGACTAATCATTTTATTGTCAGTAAAAGTTATATTTTGTGATAATTATTATGTTTTCCCCTTAAAGATAATCTATTAGTGACAATAAATAAAAACCGCCACTAATTTTGCCACTAAGTGTAAAGCAAAAAAATTGACACTTAGCGGCAGCACAAAAATTTAGGTAGTTGCAAACTTAAACTATTTACCATTAGTATAGGTTCATTAATAGAAAATATACTTGGACATCTCTCTTACAATTGCTTCAAAGAACCTGCCATTATAACTAATCAATTCATACTGTAATTAGATACAGGGAAAATTAACTAAATTTTTTTTTGATAATTAAATGTATCTATAAAACCAACCGCTAAGGGAGCGAACCCGTATACAGGTAGTATACAAAGCAAATAGAAGAAAAAGAAGAAAATAAACATACACAGAGGCCCACCAAACGACCTCCCAAATTACAATACTGAGAGAATTTCGCCTATAAAGCAAACCAAATCATGGGGCATGGCGTAAATCTTCCTCTTTGACCAACTGAGAAGGGTGCTTAAAAATAAATAACCAAGTCTCGATGGCGCCATCTCAATACCTTCGAAGCAGCGCGCATTTCTCTCCATCCATATCGTCCACCAGATGCAGTGAGGAGCCATGCGCCAAACCCTTTTGTCACCCCCCCACCCCCATGGAGGGTTCCAGGCCTCTAAAAGAGCCCTAACTGACCCCGGCATGACCCAATGGGTCCTAGAAATAGCCAAAAACATGTCCCACAATCCTCTTGTTACCCTGCAGTGCAACAACAAATGGTCGGTCTTTTCCTCTTGTTCCATATAACTAGCCGTGACCAGGCGTACCTGGCCAAATACCTCTCTGTTCCACATCTTGATATCTTCTTTGATCAAACCTAACTTGGTTGCCAAACGATATCTGGCGTTCCCCTCCACCTCATACCCAGCCCACCAATTGCTTACCCTTGCCGTGAAAACCTGCTCCTTGAGCCACATATTCTCAAATCTGAAAGGAGTCCTGCCCTCGCTCCACCCACCGCATTCTAGCATAATTGGGCAATGATCAGAGGTCACCCTAGGTAATGTGGATTGAATCACCCCGGGGAAGTTCTACTCCCATGCCCGTGAAATGAGAAAGCGATCCAAGAGTGCTCCTAAAATTGACAATGCATATGAACATAATGGGGTTTTGTACCAAGAGTTCCAGTGACATTTGGGCTGTGGCGCATGGAATCTTCTCACGGCATTCCAAATGCAGTGAACACCCTTCTCTAGAGTTACAGTTGTTTTATTTTTGAACAAAATACAAAATGACATAGCCTATGTGATGTTTTTGTATATTTATATCAATCCTAGTTACATGTGTCCCTCCTCCCATCAGTCTTATTTGAATATTTTTTTTACTGAGTTTTATAGGTTAGGGGATTGATGAAATATCTAGTTACAATTTTCTGCGTTGTTAATCCGGTCGAGTGCTGGCACTAGATCACTATTTCTGACTTTTATTGCGGCAGATACCTGTTCTACCCTACCTCTTCGTGTTTTAATACATCATCCTTGAGGATAGGGTTTGGAGTGCTGCTATGCAAACCTAAAAAAAATATGTAAACCATTTAGATGTTCGAAGAAGAAATGTTTGACCTGCATTCCCTCCCTTTGGACCAGTGACAATTTTTAAACATAATATTCAATCATTATCCAAGATCAAAACTTATTCAATGTGATGATATTTAATTAGTTGTCAATGTTGAAAGAAGAAAACATTGTAATTGTAGGACATTCAAAATAAAACATAATTATTAATTTGGACTAAAGATTTATTCAGAGCTAATAGGTAATAAGTCTAATTGACTAGTTCAATTATTCAAAGGATTATTTGAGTGAGTCAGTGATGTCAAAGTTTGTATATTGTCAACTCAACGAATTAAAATTACCAATATTATTTTCAAATTATCTTTGACAGCTAACTACCTCGTTTTTTGCCAAAAAATATCATAAAATCTGTAAAAGTAAGTAACTTCAAATCTGCAAATTTAAAATTCACAAAATTTATATATTTGCAATATACTAGTCAAGATATATCAAACAAATACCTATATTTGATATTCTCTTACAAAAAGATAGAAATAAATAAATTTCCTTACGAGTAATTTTTAGTTTAACCGGATAGTGAAGTATCAATTGTGAAACTGCAAAAACTTTGTCAATTAAATTATATGACATGGTGTGGTAATAACAAAGGCACAAAAGTATTAGCCATTAACAAAGGAAAATTAAGACATTTTTATTGTAGTAAAATTTCAATCTTGGAGTGCACCCAAACGCATAAAGTCAGCTCTAACTACACAAAATTGTGGCCAGAGATTTTTAGCCAAAATTATTGCATGAAGCAGTCAAACCGTAGCTACATTATACATTATCTATTAAGCTTACAAGACCAAACTCTTTTGCGTATCTAATGGCCGGTTGGAAAGTCAGAAAAAGGACAATACCAATGTTAGCCTATAAAAACTCATTCCCTCACAGCAAATAAATTACACCGAAACACAAAGAAATAACAAACATATCAAACACATAAGTAAATATGGCATCATGCGGATCTGCAGCAAGTTTTTGTGATGGCGTAGGTAAGAGCGCATGGCCAGAACTGTGTGGGGCACAAGGACGGATCGCTGCTACCACTATTGAGCGTGAAAACCCCTCCATGAATGCCACTATCGTGTTAGAAGGATTAAACGTCACCCAAGATATCAGGTGTGATAGAGTTCGTGTTTGGGTTAATTTCTGGAGCATTGTTACCAGGGTCCCCGTCGTTGGTTAGGGTTCCCAATAGAATGGTGGTGAAAGAATTCTTGTTATATTTTATTGTGTGTGAAAATTGCCTCATTAAAATGAACTTTATGTTCCCTACCTATTGTATTAAATCCTAGATAAGAGTGGCATATAAAGGATAATGTTTCTTTGAATAATATTCTCTCTGTTTATCTCTCTCTCGCTAACCCACACGCAGCATTGCACACACAAAAAAATATTATTGAATTGAATTTCAAATTTAGTGCGTTGGTCAAAAGTTGGGACTCATATGGATAATATTTAATCGAAATTATTAATTTATCAGGGCGTTATTGTCGGACAATTGCATTAATTACACGGTCTTGAAATACATATTCCATAGGTAAATTTCATTTGGAAGTGCATCTATAGAGATTATACGCTACGTTTTTCACACGTTTTCTTTAAAGGCAGTTTTTTTTTTGTTGGTTTACTTACTCGAAAACATGTTTTAACCTGTCTCAATTGCAAAGAAGACAATGTAAGAGTTTAGTTGCGTGATTAATGGTATATTCATAAATCTCTAATGAAAATCTTTAAATGGGCAACTTACTTTAGGGCTAATGCATATCCGTCTATTGCACCTGTCTATATTTTTTCTTCCATGCCTTCTAATTCATCTTTTTTCTATGGCTTTGTTATTCTCTGTTGCTAACCTTATTGGAACGCCGCTAAAATTTGAGGAATCAACTGCATCCATTAGCATACGTAGTTATCTGAGGTTTGAATTGAGATGACCTCTTAAAGACTCTTCCCAAAAGGATTTGGATAGGGTGTGGTGAGAAGGGTTTTTGGCAGACTAATGTGTATAAAAAACTTCTAGTTTAATACAATTATTATGCAAGACAGGGCTACGATGATACTGATCACTACAAGAAATATTTCAATTCATTGCAATTTTATTATTGGCTAATCATATTTTGTCTGTAAACGTATATTTTGTGAAAAATTTTCTGTTTTCCACTAAAAGATAATATATTAGTAGTAATAAATTAAAAGCGCACTAATTTTGCCACTTAGTGTAAAGCGAAAAAAAATTAGATACTTACCGCGAACAAAAATTTCTAATTAGATGCAAACTTAAAATATTTTCCAATAATATAGGTTCATTAATAACAAATATACTAGTTTGCCATAAAAACATATTTAGGATACACACAATTATTACCCCACAAAATTAATTTATACTAAATAAAAAACATTTTAGGAGGATTCTCCCCGAAATACTTTTAAACCGAGTAGTCTGCAACCTTTCCCATTCATCCCCCAAATTCTTCTTATCCCAATGCCTCTTCATCTTCCATTTATCCCCTAAATACATAAACAAGATTCCAGACATACATTGGTACGCAACCTCTCCTATAAATCCAGAAATAACATTTTTGTTATGTATATTTGCATATAAATACAAATATCTTTCTTGCTGGAGATTTACCGATTCAAATAGGCCTGTTCCTCTATTTTCTCTCTCGCATACGATTCGCCAATTCAATGTTTTGATCGGTTCAGGTTCATTATATTTAAATTTTGAATAAATTTTGTATTTCACTAGTTATATTGCTGGTGAGAATATTTGATAGAGTTTTCGATCACAGGTCTAGAACGGTTTGGGTTTGTAATTTATATTTCGAGTTTCCATTTGGTTTTAGATCTGATTCAGTGTTGCATATAATTATTTCATTTATATTTAATCTTGATTTGGGATTTTAATTTGAGATTCTATATACTTCAGGCAGTCGATTTTGTTTAAGATCATTTTATTTCATTTATTGTTAATGGTATTAAATTTCAATTTGGGAGATCGATATGGGTGTTTTTTCTACTTGATTTGAGTCTCATTATTGGGTTTGATTTTATCTTGTATTTAAAATTTTAGGTTTCTTTTTCTCTCTGTTTATAGTGGTAGTGTTGGAGGTCGATCGTAGATGGTGGTAGGTGGTGGAAGTAATTTACTATGATGGAGTTAGTCTTTGGAGGTGAAAATGTCAAGTGATGGAAGTGTAAGAGTGATGGTAAGTAGTGGTGACGGCATGTGGTAGAAAAATTGAGATATTGATTCAATATTGCAATCGATTCATACAAGTTATTTGTTATTTTGTTTCTGAAAACATAACATCTCCTCACAAATATTATAAAACTCCAATACAAAGTGAGAACAGTATACAAAGTCATCTTGCCCTTTGTACTCTTGGGGTTGGCTTACTTAAGGGAAAGGAATCTACTATAATGGTTAGGGGATCATTTGTTGAGGATAGTTGATTAATAAAATAGAGAATAGAAACACGGCCTAATTGCCATTCTTAATTATAATCGTCACAATTATACCGTTATGAAGCATCACTATAATAAAAAAAAAATTGTTTAAGGCGCAAAAGTGTAAATATTTTTAAAAAATTTGGACAGAATATCATTTGTTTATCGGACTATCCACCCTGTAAAAAAATAATCCAATAAAAACAACACTATCGCAATTATACTCTAGCGAAAAATAAAATATCAAATGAAGATCTCGCTCAATGTACATTAAATCTGTGATCAACAATTTCTTCCAAGGGTCCGAGGGAGTTTTCACTGGAAGACGGATATCAAGTATTGCAAATCCTACCACGTCTGTGGCACTACACAAAGATAATCAAACAATCAAATAATTGATAACAAATTAAATATTAATAGTTAGTATTGATTAAAGAAAACACATGAAATGGAGAAGCCATATATAGACGACATATAAACGATGTAACTTGTTGTGGGTACCAATTTAAATAATATGCGAGAATATATCAACTTCTGATGCCTGACCATCGGCTCCCAATCCTAATAAAGGTTGTGAAATGGTTAGAAGTTGATATAGAATCTTTACATGTATAAAGATAGTGCATACAAATAATAATTATTATTTTCCTTTATTATTTGCAGTTTTCCATGGAATAAGAGAATTTTTTAGAGAAAAGAAGGAAACGATGGTAAACAAAATATTTCGAAGCTGAAATTCCATTTGTGGTGTGTTTGATTATAATTTGGATGTGTTTATTTAGCTCAAACCAACACATATGACCAGGAGTTATTTTTTTATGCGTGGAGGCTGGAAAAAGGAAAAAGTAAAGCTTTAGTAAGTTTGGCTTAAGGGTGGGTGGGAAAAAAGATCATGAAAATCAGACATGTTCGTTCAATGTTCAAGACCTATTGATCTTTTCCAAAAAGTGAGAACTTTTTCACTAATTATAAAGACATGTTGTAGGATTATGGAAATCATAAGGTGTTGTTATATACCAACATTTGGATTCTTAGGCAATTTATATACCATATTTGGATCAGCTATGCAGTTAAAAAATACATTCAAAAAATAAAGATATGGATCAGTAGTGGTAGTTATAAAATACTCTGTCAAAAAATACATATTTGGACCTATAGCAGTTCTATACAATGAACTAGAACAACAATTGCAACTTAAATAAACAGTGTCCAATCCACAAAAAATTCATATTCTTAGCTTTAATTATGTATCCACTTATCTTGCGTTCTTCCTGTTGCTGATTATATTTAACAACTAAATTGAATAGTGATAGTCCATCTAATATGTACCAACTCAATAGTCAAGTGGTCATTCAGTTCCCCAACCTTCGTTGTCAATGTTGTTGGAAATTCTCCTGGGCGAGTTTTGAAGGCTATCGATAGTATAGCTATTGTATGGGTAATTATGGAACAGATGAACTGGGGACATGCCGTGCATGGGCGTTGTTGGCCCGCTTGAGAATGGCAAGGTATCCCCCAAGTGTTGGCCTTGTTTTTTGTGTTTTATAGCCGCATGGTCCCAGTTTGTTTTAGAGTTGTTGCCACTTTATCACTAAAGATTATTGGTCTCATTGTTGTGCCCATCTGTGCAAAAATAAATAAACATGTATAAATTACAAACACGTCATTTCAATGTCAAAATCTCTTCTATGTGATCAAGGACCAAGAATAACGGTTCGTTTGAATATCACACTTGTGTTGAAGTGACATAAGGGTTACATGAGGTGAACTATAACTTTTCCAATTGATTTTAAATAAATGTGGAGAAAATAAAAAAAAACTCAAAATAACCACCCATAATTTCAATTTGCTTACCAAAGACGTAACCGAACAGGTTACTTGTGCCTATGAAACTCTTAGAACTCTTCAAATCAACTGAACAACTTATCATCTCCCATGGGTTATAAATAAATAATGGTAAGTATTTGATGTGTGGGTGGGTGGGTGGGACGGGGGGGGGGGGGGGGAGGGGGGGTACACATCAATCCGAATTACCAATAAAATTAAAAATAAGCACCCAACATAAAATCCTAATTCAAAAAACACATTTAATAATCCAAGAATTATTTAAACCCTCAATAGCAAGATTTGAAGCTACAAGAGTAAGACACACCATACAATGACAACCAACAACATATAAAAGACATATATATATAAAGAGAGAAATGCCTTGTGTCATTTCTTTTGCAACTACTACAATATATGATGATCAAATTATGTTGTTTGTAGAAGCTTTGATCCTCTCTGGATGTAACAATGCTAGTTGAGCCCCCTATTCCAACCTCACTCGCCATCTCTAAGAAGTAACCATGCCTGCAAAACCAAATTGTTCACCTTCTCAACAATTTATAGGATGAAATTCATAATAATGTCTAAAGTTAATTCAGGGTGAAAAGCAGTCGCTAGCAAGTTCCCTTGCTTAACGTCCACAATAAATTTCTTCTCAAACCCTGCTTCCTCCTGAAGCATGAAAGTAAGTGTAAAATAATGGGTCCACCTTGGCCGTGCATCACTTCTTTTCAAACTATTATACATATATTGAGCCAACAAATTAAAATTAATAATAAGAATAAAACAGGAATGGTTCACTATCAATTCGCAACTTAATTTGGAGATACAAAATGCAACCAAATTGAGAATCCCCTGTTCATGAATAGAAAAATAAATTCAACTTTGTAAATCCCAAGCAAACATTTAAACAAATTGAAATTGATCTTTACCAGTAGCTCCACTCAGCACAATCGCAAAATGAGCGTATACCTGTTATATATCTACAAATCAGTAATATACACACAATATTTGTAATAAATTCAACTTTGTAAATCCCAAGCAAACATTTAAACGAATTGACATTGATCTTTACCCGTAGTTCCACTCAGGACAATCGTAAAATGAACATATACCTGGATACAAATTAGTAATATACACACAATATTTGTAATAAATGAGTAACATACAACAACAAATCAGGTATATATGTAATAAATCAGGTATACTTACAGATCTGTAAAAAGTTGCAACTATGGCTATGTTTTTGAGTTATGTACATAAAAAAAACATGAACTCAGGGTTGAGTTATGATGGGAGATCTGTGATATGTGAGAAAATTTCATTCAAAACAAAAACCTAAACCAAAGGATGAGAGAGATGGGAGATCACCCGTGTGTGTGTGTGTATGTGAGATTTGTGCGTGCCTGTATGAAATCCGTGCGTGTGTGTGTGTGTGTGAGAGAGAGAGAGAGAGAGAGAGAGAGATCTGTGCGTGTGTGAGATATGCGCGTGTGCGTGTGTGTGTGTGTGTGTGTGTGTGAGAGAGAGAGATCTGTGCATGAGTGGGGGTGGGGGAGGGGGTGAGGAAAATTACCAGTAGGTGGAGGGGGAGAAGACGAGGATGAGAGAGACGATAGAGGGAGAGAGCAAGAGAGTTGAATGAGAAGGGGAGGAGACAGGTGAGGCTAGGGTTAATCTTCGGGGATAAAGCGTATTTTGTTCAATTGTGCCATGTCACAATGCTTAATTCTGACATGGCACATTCTCACCCCCTTAGATCGTCCCAAATCATTAGATCTCAGCCGTTGATATTTTGGAAGAGTAAAACACCCTCCTCTCATATTATATAGATATGGATACTTATATGTATTTGTGAGTGACCATATGGGTAGTATTTCAACACGCAAAACAACTCATATGCAAAACCACACCCAAAACATATCTTCTCTCAACAAAGGCCCCACTGTATTGATTTAATTATTCCCTAGATCATATATGGTTTGCTTTGTCTCAAACAAATCCTCATTTTTTTAATTCTTTATCCCACATTACCTTTGTCTAATTTCCACTTTTAAACCCATATTTTATGATCAATTTATCTTCTTCCATACCTCTTTTCACCTTTAAAAATAGGAGCTTAGAAAGATTGGAGGTCGCCAATTTCTGAAAAGTGTAGAATAATTTTAATAGCTCCATTTTTTATGCTCATTTTTGGTTCATCTCTAGTGTATTTTTAGTAGAAGTACTGTATAAATATTTTATTTCTTCTTTTAAATTTTTTAGTGAATTGGATGTGATTCAAAATATATCGTGAAACACAAATTGTGAGTTAAGTGACATTTTTTAGTGTTGTAAAATTCAGAATTTTGGGCGTGATCATTGTTCATGTTTGGAAAGATAATATCAAACTCATGGATCCTTAGTTTAACTATTTTCTCTCATTCTGTTTTATTTATTATGCCTCTTATTGTGACATTATTACATTTCATATGTAATAATACCAAATTGGGAGGCTAAATATTGCATTCAAGGGGTGAGCTGAAGCCCCTAACTTAATTGTTTTAATTTTCAGTTTATTTATTTATTAAGCCCCTTTGAATATTAATATTGAAATTTTACAATTTATATTTGCACCTCGAGAGAGGGTCAGCTAATTCGGATAGAAAGTCGTAAATTTCGATTATAATATATATTTATTAATTAAACTGGAGATAGGATTTTTTTTATTAATATTGTAGTTCAAACTTCTCAACTCTAAAACGTAATTTTTATTGATTTAAAATAATTTTAGTAAATTTTTCCTACCGGGTGATTTGTTAGAAAATGTTCATATATAATTTTTACAAAGATGGATACGAATATAGAGTAGTTGGACTACAAATATGGAGGTTGTTATATTCTTATAACGTTAACATCAAATCAGTTCATTTCTGTGTATTTAAACATTGTACGGTTAGTCTACTGTAATGTTAGTTTTCTTTCCAGTGCTATATATATAGTAGTGATGATATATCAATTATTAACTCCGAAAGTTATCAATATTCAAAAACAGTTTTCCAATTCATTATTTTCTCTAAGGCTTCATTATTCTCTATTGCTAACCTTATTGGAATGCCGTTAAAACTTGACGAATCAACTGTTGGAAAAATTGGACTTAAATGGGTTTTAAGAAAGTCGTCCAGAATTTTCTGGACAGAATTTTGAGCAACTTTGAGCTCAAATTTAGGTGGGACCCACACTACGAAAATTGTGGGACCATATACGAACGCGTTCACCTCCGCAAGGAGATTAACGTAGTATATTCATATGTCCAATTTCAATAAGTTATGAATGATAAATATGTCTACAAAGTGACTCACAAAGCAATGAAAGTAAATGAATTAGGTGTGTTTTAACTCTTGTCCCACATTGGAAGAGTAGTGGAAATTTGATGAGTTAATAAGACGCCAAGTATGGACTAAGGATTGGATGCCTTGGGGGTATCCCAACTCTTTGAAGGGGAGATGACCTAAGCTATGCACAGGTTGACTTTCGATCAAAAGTCCACACGCGCGCGCGCGCGCGTCCGTCCGGCCGGCCGGCTCGGCTCTGTTCGGTTCGGTTGGGCTTATAAAAATCTCCGACATTTTTGGGCCGAATTTTATTTAACTTTCTGGGCCTTAATTATTAATTAATTACGAAATTAATTAATTAATTAATAAACTGTTGGCAGTTATTGCCAACAGTCAACATTTAATTTCGTTTAACTGTTTTGGCAGTTATTTGCCAACCGTCACCTACTTTGCTATAAATACAGATGCCTCCCTCCATTTTTAAAAAATGAAAATTTTCCCTCCTCCAGAATTACTGCCCTCATTTTCCCTCCTCCAGAATTGCTGCCATTTTCCTTCCTGAAATTTCCTGTCATATTCTCTTCAGAAAATTCTTTTTCTGCATAGCATCTGTTGCATTGTTGTTGGCTATGGAACACAGAATTTGAGTTCGCTGCAATTAATTATTGCCGTGCTACATAATTAATTGGAAAATCCGTTCTATCTTGGGAGACAATATTCATCAACCTCGGAGCACATTGGAGGGAATAAATTGTCTTAAGGAAACTGTTCATAACAGGGCTCGGATTAATCTTTAATTCTTTTATTATTTCTACAAATTCAAGTAAGTGTTTCATTTATGTAATTCTGTTTTAATTCTGTAATTATATTAAATTCATAATTCTGTACAATTATTATTTATAAATAGTAGACATAACAATCTTAAGACAATTTATATTTAGTTCTACTGTTTTTAGTGTACAAATTTTTTTTTTATTACAGAAATTTATTTGTTGAAAATAAATCTGTTTTGACAGAAAAAATGAATTAATTTACTGCTTTATTGTAGAAATTAGTAAAACAGTTTTGATATAGAAATTAGTTTCTATACTTTTTTTATATTCTGTTTTAGAAAATAAAATTTTATTTGTGTTTTCTTGTTAAAATCTGTTTATCTAAATTTTTTTTTAATCTTAAATTATAATTCTGTTTTGTACGGGATTCTTTTTATTATTAAAAATTAGTGTGATACAGATTTTATAATTTAATTCTGTTTTGTACGGAATTCTGTTTATATTTTACTTTTATTCTGAATTATTATTTGAGTTCTTTTGGAATTCATTTATTGTGAATTATATTTGGAGGAAATTGGTGCACAGAATTTTGTATTCTGTTTTGATTAATTCATTATATATGAATTTTATCATTGATAAAAATTCTATTTTTGTAACAGAAATGGAATCACAAAGTACGAACACTACTCCTACGAAACTGATTGTCACCAACACAAATGTGACTGCACCCGTATCTATGCCACACGGGGAGAAACCGGAAAAGTTCATTGGGGCTGACTTCAAACGTTGGCAAGGACAAATGTACTTCTATCTCACTACCTGCCAACTGGGCAGGTTTGTATATGAAGATTGCCCCTCTATTCAAGAGGGAGATGACGCTGAAAATGTTGCTGCTGTCGATGCTTGGAAGCACTCGGACTACCTATGCCGAAATTATATTTTGGCCTACGTGGACAAGACATTGTACCATGTCTATTGCACTATCAAAACTTCCAAGGAATTATGGAATTCTTTGGAAAAGAAGTATAAAACTAAAGATGCTGGGATGAAGAAATTTATCGTTGGGCGTTTTCTGGACTTCAAAATGGTTGATTCTAAATCTGTAATCTCGCAAGTGCAAGAATTCCAAGTAATCCTCCACGACATTCATGCTGAAGGAATGTCAATTAGTGAAACTTTCCAAGTTGCTGCAATTGTTGAAAAGTTGCCACCTTCTTGGACTTTGTTCAAAAACTATCTCAAGCACAAGCGTAAGGAGATGAATGTGGAGGAGTTGGTGGTTAGGCTAAGAATCGAAGAAGACAACTGTGAGTCTCAAAAGAAAAGTGCGAAGAATCCGATGGAAACAAAGGTCCATGTCGTTGAAGGTCCTAAAAAGAACAAACGAAAGTATGATGGGGAAGGCACTTCCAAACATAACAAGAAAAAGTTCAAAGGCAAATGCAACAATTGTGGTAAACCGGGACACCGCTCAAGTGAGTGTCGTAAGCCTAAGAAGCAAGATAAAAATAACTCTCAAGCAAATGTGACTGAGGGTGAGAATATCACCAATGATTTGGCGGATATGAATCTTTCTGCCGTTGTCTCTGAACGTAACTTGGTTGGAAATACCAAGGAATGGTGGGTGGACACTGGAGCCACATGACACATTTGTGCAAACAAATGGATGTTCTCCACCTATAAGCCTTTGGAAAATGAGGAGAACCTTTTTATGGGAAATTCTTCCACTTCTAAGGTGGTGGGACAAGGAAAGATTTCTTTGAAAATGACTTCTGGAAAGGAACTTACTCTCAACAATGTTCTTCACGTGCCTGATATCCGAAAGAATCTGATTTCTGGATCTCTCCTTACTAAGAATGGTTTCAAGCTTGTGTTTGTATCGGATCGCTTTGTGTTGTCTAAAAATGACATGTATGTAGGAAAGGGCTACCTAAATGAGGGGCTCTTTAAACTGAATGTTCTTACTGTAACCCCTAAAACATCTGTTTCAATGAATGAAGTTTCTAGTTCTTCTTACTTGATTGAGTCATCTAATATTTGGCATGCTAGATTGGGACATGTTAATTTTGATACATTGCGTAGATTAATTAACTTGGAATTTTTGCCAAAATTCAATATTGATAAAAATCATAAATGTGAAATTTGTGTGGAATCTAAATTAGCTAGATTACCTTTCCATTCTATTGAAAGGATAACTGAACCTTTAGATTTAATTCACACCGATATATGTGATTTAAAATTTGTTCAAACTAGAGGTGGGAAAAAGTATTTTATTACTTTTATTGATGATTGCACAAAATATTGCTATGTATATTTGTTACATAGTAAAGATGGGAATATTAATGCATTTAAACAATATAAGAATGAAGTTGAGAATCAATTAAGAAAAACGATAAAGGCTATTAGAAGTGATAGAGGAGGTGAATATGAATATCCATTTGAGGAATTTTGTTCTGAAAATGGGATTATTCATCAAACAACCTCTCCTTATTCTCCTCAATCGAATGGTGTTGCCGAACGCAAAAACCGTACTTTGAAAGAAATGATGAACGCAATGTTATTAAGTTCAGGAGCTCCACAAAATTTGTGGGGGGAAGCCTTACTTTCTGCTAATTACATTCTCAATAAAGTACCTCACAAAAAGACTCACAAGACACCTTATGAATTATGGAAAGGTCGAAGACCTTCCTATAAATATTTACGAGTGTGGGGGTGCTTAGCCAAAGTGATGGTTCCTAAACCTAAAAAGGTAAGAATAGGGCCAAAAACCGTGGATTGTGTATTCATCGGTTATGCCACTAATAGCAGTGCATATCGATTTCTAGTTTGTAAATCTGAGATTTCGGACATTCATGTAAATACAGTTATTGAATCGAGGGATGCTTCATTTTTTGAAAATGAATTCCCGTATAACATGACCCGAGAATCTGGTTCTCCTAAAAGGACAAATCAAGCTACTACAAGTGGTACTCATCAACCTATTGAATCAATAGAGGATGAACCGAGACGTAGTAAAAGAGCAAAAACCTCGACTTCTTTCGGTGCGCATTTTCTAACATATTTGCTAGAAAATGAACCTCAATCGTATAAAGAAGCTATATCCTTACCCGATGCTTCCAATTGGAAAGAAGCAATTAATAGTGAAATTGAATCCATATTACAAAATCATACATGGGAACTAGTGGATCTTCCACCAGGTTCAAAACCGTTAGGTTATAAATGGATCTTCAAAAAGAAATTGAAGGCCGATGGATCAATTGATAAATATAAAGCTAGACTTGTAGCTAAAGGTTATAGGCAAAAGGAAAGGTTGGATTACTTCGACACATATTCACCGGTAACAAGAATAACGTCCATTCGGATGTTAATAGCAATAGCTGCTATTAATGGACTTGAAATACATCAAATGGATGTAAAAACTGCATTCTTAAACGGTGAACTAGACGAGGAAATTTATATGGAGCAACCTGAAGGGTTCAAAGCTCCCGGACAAGAAGGAAAATTATGTAAGCTTGTTAAATCACTATATGGATTAAAACAAGCACCTAAACAATGGCATGAAAAATTTGATAATGCAATGTTATCAAATGGTTTCAAAATCAATGAATGCGATAAATGTGTTTACTTTAAATACATTCAAAATGGATATGTCATTGTATGCCTCTATGTTGATGATATGCTTATCATGGGTAGTAACTTGGAAATTGTCAAAACTACAAAACAAATGTTGAGTAGTAGATTTGACATGAAAGATATGGGAATCGCCGATGTTATATTAGGAATTAAAATTTCTAGAACATCGGATGGACTTATATTATCTCAATCTCATTACATTGAGAAAGTACTTGAAAAATTCAAGAAGTATGATATTAGTCCTACCAAGACACCTGTAGATGTGAATTCACATCTAGCAAGAAATAATGGAGAAAGCATATCTCAACTAGAATATTCTCGTATTATCGGCAGTTTAATGTATATCATGAACTGTACGGGACCGGACATAGCATACTCAATAAGTAAGCTAAGTCGATTTACGAGTAATCTAGGAAGAGATCACTAGAAAGCAATATTGAGAGTTTTGGGTTATTTAAAATATACTCAAAACTATGGATTGCATTACTCAAAATATCCAGCTGTTCATGAAGGACATTGCGATGCAAATTGGATATCTGATACAAAAGACTCTAAGTCTACGAGTGGGTATGTGTTTACCCTCGGAGGTGCAGCCATATCTTGGAAATCCTAAAAACAAACGTGCATTGCTAGATCGACAATGGAATCTGAATTCATTGCACTAGAGAAAGATGGAGAAGAAGCTGAATGGCTTCGAAATTTCTTAGAGGATGTTCCAAATTGGTCTAAACCTGTGCCCGCAATATGTATACATTGCGATAGCCAATCAGCGATTGGAAGGGCACAAAATCACATGTATAACGGAAAGTCACGACATATTCGTCGTCGACACAATACCGTTAGACAACTTCTCTTAAACGGAATTATCACAATTGACTATGTAAAGTCAAAAGATAATATATCGGATCCACTAACGAAAGGTTTAAACCGAGAGCAAGTTGAAAGATCATCGCGAGGAATGGGTCTAAAGCCTATAAATAAATAAGAATCAATATAGTGGCAACCCAATCTAGCTGACTGGTGATCCCAAGATCTAGGTTCAATGGGCAAACCGAACTACATTGTATTATCCATTCCAAAGATGAGACAGTGCATATCTGCCGCGAATTTAGGATAAGTTATGCTTTTAATGACATCTATATCTTAGTACGTCTAAGTGGGTTATTTCAGAATACTCTTTATGGAAGTCACCTACGTGAGTAAGAAGGGGGCCACTTCTATGAGAATAATGAAAGGCATATTCTCTAAAATACTTGCGGAACCAAGTGGTGTTCACGGCCAAAATGAACACAAACGTGAGAACCAACTGTGTTGAAGAATTGTTGTGTGAATACTGTTGTCTAGGTTTACAAAAACGGTTGACGGTTCAAGGACGTGAAGTCTACTGATTAAACAAGTAAATCCGAGAGTATATCACTAAGGAAAGTTCAAGGCCACTAGGCTACTTCTCCTGATGCAATAAGTCTTCAGTTTTACTCAACTTGTGTCTGCATATGCATTAGCATCTGTTTTGTTTTATTTATAGCGATATATCATTCATGTGGGGGATTGTTGGAAAAATTGGACTTAAATGGGTTTTAAGAAAGCTGTCCAGAATTTTCTGAACAGAATTTTGAGCAACTTTGAGCTCAAATTTAGGTGGGACCCATACTACGAAAATTGTGGGACCATATACGAACGCCTTCACCTCCGCAAGGAGACTAATGTAGTATATTCATATGTCCAATTTCAATAAGTTTTGAATGATAAATATGTCCCCAAAGTGACTCACAAAGCAATGAAAGTAAATGAATTGGGTGTGTTTTAACTCTTGTCCCACATTGGAAGAGTAGTGGAAATTTGATGAGTTAATAACACCCCAAGTATGGACTAAGACTTGGATGCCTTGGGGGTATCCCAACACTTTGAAGGGGAGATGACCTAAGCTATGCACGGGTTGACTTTCGGTCAAAAGTCCACACGCGCGCGCGCGCGCGTCCGTCCGTCCGGCCGGCTCGGTTCGGTTCGGTTCGGGCTTGGGCTTGGGCTTGGGCTTATAAAAATCTCCTACATTTTTGGGCCGAATTTTATTTAACTTTCTGGGCTTTAATTATTAATTAATTACGAAATTAATTAATTAATTAATAAACTGTTGGCAGTTATTGCCAACAGTCAACAGATAATTTCGTTTAACTGTTTTGGCAGTTATTTGCCAACCGTCACCTACTTCGCTATAAATACAGATGCCTCCCTCCATTTTTAAAAAATGAAAATTTTCCCTCCTCCAGAATTGCTGCCATTTTCCTTCCTGAAATTTCCTGTCATATTCTCTTCAGAAAATTCTTTTTCTGCATAGCATCTGTTGCATTATTGTTGGGTATGGAACACAGAATTTGAGTTCGCTGCAATTAATTATTGTCGTGCTACATAATTAATTGGAAAATTCGTTCTATCTTGGGAGACAATATTCATCAACCTCGGAGCACATTGGAGGGAATAAATTGTCTTAAGGAAACTGTTCATAACAGGGCTCGGATTAATCTTTAATTCTTTTATTATTTCTGCAAATTCAAGTAAGTGTTTCATTTATGTAATTCTGTTTTAATTCTGTAATTATATTAAATTCATAATTCTGTACAATTGTTATTTATAAATAGTAGACATAACATCAACTGCATCTCTTAGCAGACGTAGTTACGCTTGGTTTGTATTGAGATTGACCTCTTAAACACTCTTTCCAAAAGGATTTGGATAGGGTGTGGTGTAAAGGGTTTTTAGCAGATGAATGAGTATGAAAAATTTATAGTTTACTACCAATTTTGTGACAGACAGGGCCATGATGATACTGATCACTGTATAATACCCCATGTTTTTGGAAATAAAATGTTGTAACATGATTTAATTTAATAATTCAGGACTAATTTTGGGAGAAAAGTAGGAGCAAAATTTTATATATTGAGAAAAGTAAAACTACAAATTTGTACTATTTTAGTAAACAACTCAGTAGGATATTGTTCTTAAAGCATTGTATAATTTTAGAATTAAGAGGCTTGATTAAAACAGTATTTTAATCTATATAACTCAGTAGGTTGAAATTGGTTGTAATAATAACAAAAGCATTGTAGAGCTAACGCAGTGGTGGATTCGTGGGTCAAAGTGAGGAGTATGGGCGACCGGGTTTCGGGTAGACTGCTGCTCGGATTTGGGAGTAGCAGTGGGCCGGAGTTTGGAAAATGGGGTTCGGTCGGAGATTATGGAGGTCCGGTCGTCGATGGTGGTAAAATGTGTACGAGTTATGAGGGTTCCGGGTATGGGGTGTAATCGGGTAGGTAGTAAGGTGAGTGGAAATTTGAGTTTAGGATGGTTATGGACTTTGTGGAGGGAGGGAAGCAATGGCAGGTGAGAGGAGAGAGGTGAGAGAAATCTTACTTGAGTTTAGTTGGGTTGTTTAAACATGGGAGTTGTGGGGGTGTTTTCGTGTGTGCGAGATATACGAGAAAAGGGTGTGGGTGAGTGTGTTTTAGGGGAAGGGGAGGAATGTGGTAGTTAGTGTGTGTGTGTATTTTTTATCCAAGAAAAATTAAAATTATTTAATTATTTACATTTCAAAATTAAAATATAAAATCAATAAAACAATTTTTTTATCAAAATTAAAATCACAACCTATTAGTAAAAGACTCAAATAAAATAAAATAGAAATAATAATATAACTCAACTAAAAAAATACTAAAAACAAAAAAAAAACTAATAGAAAAATCTAATTAAACGCACACCTAAAAATATACAAACACAGGCATAACGACACATGCCGTAGTATATAATATTTAGGTAAATTAATAAAATACTAATAATAAAGACCCTAAAATAAAATAAAAATAAAAATAATCAAATAAAACATAAAGAAATAAAAATGACACAACCTAATCATATATATCTACATAAAAAATAAATACTACCATGCACACAGAGAACAATTATAGGATAGGGTGGGGAGATCTGGGCTCGGTTAGGAAACATAGGAATTGGTACTAGAATTGCTCTTTAAGTTCTTTTAACACGCATTCGTCATATTGGAGGTTAAATAAAGCTTTTAAATCCGTAAGACGAAAAGTACAATACAGATTCTTGGAATTCTCATTTCAAGAGTGGATTTGCAGATTTGAGGTTATTGACAATTCATGTTTTTTTATCAAGCTTTGGACCGATGCGATACGACAAAGTTTGTTTAGATATGAACACGATACTACATGATTATGTGATTTTTAACTAGAATACAACACAATAATGATTTTTTGAACACGAACACAACAAATTTTTATTTTTTACCTAGCATCAACTGATAAATTTCATCATTACCAAAATTTTATGATCAATTGAACCGTAGGCACGATAACCCAATAGAAAAAAGAGATGATAGTACGATCCATAATTTTGGTACGAACACGACTCGATACTACTTGGTGTAAAAAATAACCAACGTGAACACAACATTGAGTTAATTTTGAGTCAATGGATGTCGTCTTTTGATGTCGTTTTTAAAATTGTTGCCTTAATTGCAGGCATTAAATGTCGTGTTTTGAGTTGTAGTTAATAGTGTTAATATTTGAATTTGTGGTGATAAATCTGGAAATTATAAAATTATTGTGTATGAATTCTTGCTAATTACACATGAAAAGAACTAATCTAAATCCATGGGAATAAGATGAACCATGAGAATTTAATACATTTGAGAGTTTTAATTTTTTGTGTTCTAGAGGTTGAAGATGATGAAAAACCCCATTAATGGTGAAATTAAGGACTGTGGCGAAATTAGATTAAAATGTCGAATTAATCTATTAACTGTGTAGATTAATTTCTAATAAGTGAAAGCATGAAACTTTGATAGTGTTTGATATTAGAATCATGGAAAATTAGTTGGGTTGTGACTGGAATTGAATTGAGAAGGAAATTTAATTTGGGAGAAACCATAAAAAAAAACCCGTCCTTGGTATATCTGGTAGGCCCGGTTGATCGAGGTCCTAGGGTCAGTCGATCGGTGATAGGAAATTTGACCTAAGGTAAAAACAGGAAGGTTGGAAAAGAAGGGGCGTCGACCGAGGGTCTAGGGTCGGTCGACCGGTACCCCGTTTTTAGGAATCGTTCGACTTTTAAAGGGGGAAACTTTGAACGTGAATATCTTTCTCATACGAACTAGGATTGACATCCCGTTTCAGGCCACACGTAGCTAACTGAGAGTAGTATGATGTCCTAGAAATTTTTTTACTTAGACAGAAAATGTGAAGGGTGAAAAATACCCTTGAAGTTGTAATGAGCGACGAAACATCCCCGATTGGAAACCAAACTTGGTAGGGACCCTTGTGAGACTATTAAAAACCTAACCGAGTATTTAGAGGCGAAATATATAATCCTATAGTTAACATTAAATTGCGGGGCATAGCTATTTAGTGTGGAACATATAAATTACGAACGGAGTCGTTAACACTTGGAATATATATAAATGTGTGAATTACCTATATAAATGTATACATGTGAGTTGAATGGAAATTGTGTTTATTGGAGGATGCTATACAGGAGGTTGCGCATAGTGGGTGGTCCCACCCTGGAAATTCCAGTGGGGTTTGAATTGTGCCCCAAGTTATATTGCTTGGGTGGCTCCTACTGTGATAGGAGGGGGATGTCGTGCAGGTCTTTACGGATGGCATATTGAAATCCTAGCGCCTAAGTATTTATAACCACCTCCATTATTTGTCTACGATTTGGGATTGGTGGTCAAATTCCGACCCGGTGACCAGAGGTGACACGAGATGTGCCTGAAACCCGATAACATGTACGAGATATGCAAATAATAGGACCAAGCTATGAGGATGGTAAGTATATATATGGGTAGTGAGTGATGTGTGTATATATCTAGAAAATGTGTGACTATCTATTAACAGTACTGATGCGATATTTAGTATATTCATATAGACGAGGGTTATATGTAATATACAAATCATGGTAGTGTGTTTAACTTACAACGGGGAGGTTATCAGGGTAGTGTAAGTACCAATTATATCTAGTGGGGTCGAGTAATGACTAGATATGATAAATAACAGCGGGTTCATCACACATAATTGCCATGTCTAGGTTAAGAAACCCTACGCTGAACTCAATTTGCTCATTCTATTCAGAAAAATTAGTTCCATCAAATTTGGAATAGGACTGAGCTTGCAGATACAGGTTAAGGGGAATTGCAATTAATAACAATGTTCACAATTTTAAATTTCACACACAACAAAATTGCAAGGGTCGAATAATAAATTATTGACTAAAGTTTTGGCATATTTCATTTACATTCTGAATATCACGGAATCTATGTTAATCATCACATAATATTCAAATTGTAAAGCTATATTACCCTATAATTCATTTATCATGGTCCCATAATTTTGGCATTTGTGTTTGTTGCCTAATTCATTTAATACCATGATTAATGGACTTAATGTCAACTATTCTGTTTTTACAAAACTAGTTATAATGTTGTTCAATTCAGATATTAGCATGTGTTGCGCCTCAATCCAATTTTATAGCTAACATTAGAATAAGTCTTTAATGAATGTAAGTATATTATTCGTACATGCAGTCTCAGCCTGCGTTTAGCCTTTGACTTAACTCAAATGAATAATTGTTTACATGTCTCAACTTAAATATAGTTAATCATGATTTAATATTAACTATAATATAATCTATCAGTAATTACAAAGATACCAATAGTAGCTCGAATGCCTCAAAAACATAATTGTCCAGGTATAAAAACACGTAATACATGAATTTTGGCAAAAATGGCAAAATGAGTTTTCACCATAGAATTGAAGTAAAACAAGGCAGAAAATCAAAACTTTTTGCAGAACGTTAATATCAATTTTCTGTAAAGAGTTATAAGCCTCGAGATTATTTCCTAAAATGGCAAAAACGGGGTTTTGGCGGCCTTAACGGACTCGAATTGCCGAAAAACACATCACATCAGAGCCAAAGGCTGTGAAATTCGATCGTTGGCCCGTTTCCCGTCAACCTACCCAGTTTCAAGTCAATCGCACACCGAAAATTTCAAAAAACACTATTCACTGCGCCAAAAAAAAAAAGAAATTCTTTCGAAATTTGTTTTGCATCAAATCGCAGTTTTCACATAATTAATCTTAAAAACAGTTTTGTCTTCTTATGATGATTAATAAAAGTTTTTTCCAGAACGCTTACACAACTTGAAACAATAAAACCACGCTAACGGCACATTAGGGTTCTTAATAACACGAAAATGGGTTGAAGAATTATGGGACAGTTATTATAGGATAAGGACTGTATACAACAATATGGCTCTTAATATCATACATGACGTAAATTCGTATTATCATATGCATGATTACCAGATTTATCAAAAATTTCTAGATTTTCAGAAAATAAAATTTCCAGATTTCCAGATTTACCAAAATTTCCAGAAAAATAAAATTTCCAGATTTCCAGAAAAACAAAATTTCCAGATTTATAGGTTTACCAAAATTTCCAGATTTTCAGATTAAAAAAAAATTCTAGATTTCCAGATTTTCAAAAGATCATAAATCATAATGTTATAAAGAAATTTTCATTAACGGAAAACATGAGATTATAAACCGCAAGCTCTTATACCACATGTTAAATCATACTGTTTTGTTAATCACAAATTCGAATATGAATCATAAGGTTACATCACGAATAAAACAGTTTTGACATGAATCCAGGATGTTTATCTTCATGCAATCACAGAATCGAAAATTCCTTAAAAATACGATTTAAAAACTGACATTTGTCCATCGTTGTTGAACGGATTAAAGTGACTTGAATGCTCCTTTAATTCCTTTCTTAAACAGCCCGGAATGAGAAAAATGGATTTCGGATTTTCTCTCCCTCCTTAGAAATAGTGTGTATTGAGATGACTTTAGATGGTGTAGAGGTCTCTATTTATAAGGGGAAGAGGGCCATAATCCTAGCAGAGGTGGGACTCTTTCCAAGTCTCCCACTAATGCCACTAACCATCATGTGACTAACGGATAAGGTTTATCCAAATCTTTTAATATATTTATTTATCACATTCCTAATTAATTATCTGATATTTATCAAGACCACAATTATGGGAAATTCGGAATTTAATAAAATTGAAATTAAACAATTAATTTCGCTACTTGACATTAATTTCCAACAGTAGTTACGCAAGGTTTGTATTGAGATTGACCTCTTAAACACTCTTTACAAAAGGATTTGGATAGGGTGTGGTGAGAAGGGTTTTTGGCAGATGAATGAGTATGAAAAACTTCTAGTTTACTACAAATTTTATGAAAGACAGGGCCATGATTTGGATAGTAAAATCTCATTGTTGGGGTGCACCCAAATGCATAAAGTCAGACACTTCAAGCCAAAAGTATTCCATGAAGCAGTCAAACAGTACCTACATTGTACTTATCTACTGACCTTAAAAGACCAAACTCTCTTCTGTATCTAATGGCTACCAAAAAAAACATTCTAATGGCCAGATGAAAAGTCAGAAAAAGGCTAAATAATGCCAGACAAGCTATACCAATGTTAGCCTACAAAAACCCGTTCCATCACAACAAATAAATTAGACGGAAACAGAAAGAAATAACAAACATATCGAACACAGAAGTAAAAATGGCATCATGCCAAGCTGCAACAAGTTTTTGTGATGGCGTAGGTAAGAGCTCATGGCCAGAACTGTGTGGGGCACAAGGACGGACCGTTGCTACCACTATTGAGCATGAAAACCCCTCGGTGAATGCCACTATCTTGTTAGAAGGATCAAACGTCACCCAAGATATCAGGTGTGATAGAGTTCGTGTTTGGGTTGATTCCAGGAGCATTGTTACCAGGGTCCCCGTCGTCAGTTAGGGTTCCAATAGAATTGTGGTGAAAGACTTGTTATATTTTATTGTGTGTGTTAAAATGGACACTTGGACGTTATATTGTCTACCTATTGTATTAAATCCGATATAAGAGTGGCGTATAAAGAATAGTGTTTCTTTGAATAATATTCTCGCTCTCTCTCTCCATCTCTCACCCACATGCAACCTTGCACACACACAAAAATATTATTTAATTGAATTATTAATTTAGTACATTGGTCCAAAGTTGGGACCGACATAAATATAATTTATTCAAAATTATTATTTTATCATGATTTTATTGTAGGACGATTGCATTAATTACACGGTCTTCAAATACACATTCAATAGGTAAATTTTCATTTGGAAGGCCATCCGCGGACATTACACGAAAGGTTTTGCATACGTTTTCTTTAAAAGCAGATTTTTCTGTTGGTTTACTTCCTCAAAATCTCCAACGAAAATCTTCAAATGGACAAATGACTTTAGATCTAATGCAGATCCGTCTATTACACCTGTGAGTTATATTCAAGGATGGTACTGCCATCATCTTCAAATATGGCCAACGTTGAGTTATTCAAATGGTCAACGTTGAGTTATTCAAATGCCTACAAAGTTCGACTACAAATATTGAGGTTGTTATATAACGTTAACATCAAATCATTTCATTTCTATGTATTTAAATATTGTACGGTTAGTCAACGGTAACGTTAGTTTTCTTTCCAGTGCTGTATATATAGCAGTGATTGTATATCATTTATTAACTCCGAAATTTATCAATATACAAAAACAGTTTTCCAATTGTACTCTTTTTGTTATCATAGATTTGTCTTCCATATCCATTGCCAACCTTATTGCTAACCTTATTGGGACGCCGCTAAAACTTATTTGGAATACATCTTTGCTCTAACGCTTCGTTATTCTCTATTGCTAACCTTATTGGAACGCCACTAAAAATTGACGAATCAACTGCATCTCTTAGCAGATGTAGTTAGGCTACGTTTGTATTGAGATTGACCTCTTAAAGACTCTTCCCAAAAGGATTTGGATAGGGGTGCGGTGAGAAGGGTTTTTGGCAGATGAATGAGTATGAAAAACTTCTAATTTACTACTAATTTTGTGGAAGACAGACAGGGCCATGATAATACTGATCACAATAAGAAAAAAATTAATTCGTGGTAATTTTATTGGTGGCTAATCATTTTATTGTCACTAAATGTAAATTTTGTGACAAAATATATGTTTTTCATTAAAAGATAATTTTTAATAGCCGTGTTTTCTGAAATAAAATGTTGTAACGTGATTTAATTTAATAATTCAGGATTAATTTTTGGAATAAGTTAATTGGATGGATTTAAATCTAAATGGGTAATATTTAAATTGAAAATAAATGTTTATTCATGATTATGCAATTATATGACTCAATTGTGCCTAATGAGTTCACTCGTGAAAATGAATTATACATTAATAAACTTATGGGTACGTATCGTTTAAATATAATGAAAACCTCTATTTTGAATAAAAATAAAGGAGTTTTGGGAAAAGGTCCTTATGAAGTTCAAAGTGTATAAAATTAGGACACTCCATATAATTTTATAAATTTAGTCCATGTACTAAAAATTCCATGAAAAATGGTGAAAAATAGTGCCGCTGGCGCGGACCAAAAAAATATATGTTATTCTACCACAGGGACTAGATTTATAAATGCTATTGTACCACATGGACTAGATTTATAAACTTGAAAAGCATTGTCCTAAAAATCCAAATATAGGAAGGAACATGACTTTTACCTTAATTCTCTATAAAAATAATTAAGACGCATTCTGGGAGGCTTTATAGACTCGTTTAGGTGTTTTAAACTTTTAGAAATGATCCTGGAGTATTTAACAAAAAAAAATGATCATGGGGTATTGGTACATAAGTCGAGAGGTTATTGGGCTAGTTTAGTTATGGGTTCGGGTCCATTTGGGGGTCCAAAAATGAAAAAAAGGCTTAACTCGGGAATTAAGATTAATATAAGCTTAAGAATAAGGTTAATAACTCCCAAACTTAATCAAAACCTAAACGTAGTAGCCATACCTCAAGGGATAATGGAACAAAGGCCAAAGAGGAAAGGAGGCAAAGGATTCAAGAGGAAGCCATCAAATCATTATAATCAGATAAGAATTATGTTGCTTAAATTAAATTTCCAAATTACTTCTTAAGTCATTAAAGTTTTGTTCCATGTAGATTCTGAATTTCATAGAAAATTGATGATTGAAAGATATTGTTAAATCGCACCAGTGTATACGATACAAATCTAAAATAAGCTACTTGAATCTAAAAATTAGGATGAGGTTAGGTTGAGTTTAAATGATGAAATCCGTGCCTTAGAACCTAGATGAAATTGGAAAGATTTATTCACATGTAGATGATTTGTATTCGTGTTCAGAAATCTGAAAATTTCTATAATGTAGACCACTGTACAATTATAGAACATTGTGGGATTTAGTGAGAAATATGTGATTTACATAGACAGGTTAATGGGTTAAATTTTAGGATTTTGGGGATTGAATTCGATTCCAAATCATGTAAGTAATTAGCCTAAGATGATAAACTAAGTCATAAAGACCCGCTTTAATATTTATATAAATGCATAAACCATTGGAATGAGAAATGGGGAAGAAATATGGATTTGCGTATTAAAAAATCGTAGCATATCTATTCGATACCAAGAGGCGAATCAATTCGGCCCTTGGGGTAGGTTGAGGTAGGACTGAAATTTGATCCGGGGTATTATAAGAATAGCATATATCATCTTCATCGTCATGCTTCTCTTTTAAAGTATTTTTGTTTTCTAAATTTTTTTTGTAGAATACCTGAGACTATAACTGTACCAATTATTTTCTAAAGAAAAGTAAAAAAAGTTTTTAAAATTAATTTTTATATAAATAAAAAAACTTTTTTGTTATAAAAACATTTTTAATGTTGCATTTATAGATTCTACTTTACGTTTTTGTCTACAAATGACATAAAGTTTTTTAAACATAAAACAAATAATATTATGTATAATTTTTTTTGATATAAAATACGAATAGTTGTTTTGATGTTTTTATTTATAAAAACTAGTTTTTAAGTTAAAAAAAGTTTTCAATGTTATAATTTCTTTTTAATATAAATAAAAAACTTTTTTGTTATAAAAATATTTTTATTGTTTTATTTATAGAAAAAACTTAAAAGTTTGTACTTATAAATGATATGCAGTTTTTTAAACCAAAACAAATAAAAATATATATAATTATCGATTTGGCCCTTGGGGTAGGTTGAGGTAGGATCGAAATTTGATCCGGGGTATTATAAGAATAGCATATATCATCTTCATCGTCATGCTTCTCTTTTGAAGTATTTGTGTTTTCTAATTTTTTTTGTAGAATACCTGAGACTATAACTGTACCAATTATTTTCTAAAGACAAGTAAAAAAAAGCTTATATAAATTAATTTTTATATAAATCAAAAAAACTGTTAGGTTATAAAAACATTTTTAATCTTGCATTTATAGATTTTACTTTACGTTTTTGTCTACAAATGACATAAAGTTTCTTAAATATAAAACAAATAATATTATGTATAATTTTTTTATATATAAAATATGAAGAGTTGTTTTTAAGTTTTTATTTATAAAAACTAGTTTTTAAGTTAAAAAAAGTTTTCAATGTTATAATTTCTTTTTAATATAAATAAAAAAGTTTTTGGTTATAAAAATATTTTTAATGTTTTATTTATAGTAAAACTTAAAAGTTTGTACTTATAAATGATATGCAGTTTTTTAAACCAAAACTAATAAAAATATATATAATTGTTTTTATATTAAACACGTATAGTTATTTAGAAGTTTTCACTTATGAAAAATAGTTTTTATACGATAAAAACATTTAAAAATAACAGGAAAAATTTATTTAGGAAAAAATCAAAATTTTATTATGCCTTTAAGATAAGATATTGAATTTAAGATATATACTACTTTTTATCGTTATCATTATATTTGTTTATTGTACATCGTTCGTGTATTGCACAAGATGTATGCTAGTTTCCTGTGTAACACAAGTGTCTCGGAGGAACAGGTGAGACGACATGCTTACAATATAAAGTATCGCATCGAAAAATTTATGTCTTTTCTACAATATACAAGATTTTGGTGCCTAATTATGCTTTTTCAATTGAATTTGGGTAGCAAATACTCATCTTGACTTGACAATATTATTGTTGTATCTTTGTGGATGCGGTTATCAAATGCTTCTTGCATTCGTATGTGCAATATAACCAAGTCAAATCTTTTATGTGCTTTGTATCTTTTGAAAAAATAACTTGTCATTATAATCGTGCTTAGGAAACAACCTGTTAGTATCTTGAAAGGGATGTC